>CM057846.1:140866221-140894651 GCA_030068395.1 Apalone spinifera
TCAGAGGCCAAGGAGAACAATTTTTCTCCCTCCTTCTTATAACACCCTTTTAGACAGTTGATAACCACCATCATGTCCTCTCTCAGTCTTCTCTTTTCTAAACTAAACAAGCCTAGTTATTTCAGTCTTCCCTCACAGCTCATGTTTTCTATACTTTTAATCATTTTTGTTGCTTTTCTCTGGACTCTCTTCAATTTCTTCACATCTTTCTTGAAATGTGGTGCCCAGAGCTGGACACGCTACTCCAATCAAGGCCTAATCAGTGCAGAGTAAAGCGGAAGAATAACTTCTCATGTCTTGCTCACAACACTCCTATTAATGCATCCCAGAATCATGTTTGCTTTTTTTGCAACAGTGTCACTCTGTTGACTCATGTTTAACTTGTGATCCACTATGATCCCTAAATCCCTTTCTGCAGTATATTCCTTCCTAAACAATCACTTCCCATTCTGCATGTGTGAAACTGATTGTTCCTTACTAAGTGGAGTGCTTTATATTTGTCATTATTAAACTTAATTCTGTTTACCTCAGACCATTTCTCTAGTTTGTCCAGATCATTTTGAATTTTGACCCTATCCTCCCAAGCACTTGCAACCCCTCCCAGCTTGGCATCATCTGCAAAATTAATAACCATACTCTCTATGCCATCATCTAAATAATTTATGAAGATATGGAACAGAACTGGTCCTGGAACAGCCCCCTGTGGAACTCCACTTGTTATGTCCTTCCAGCATGATTGTGAACTGTTAATAACTACTCTCTGAGAATGGTTATCCAAGCAGTTATGCACCCACCTTATAGTAGCCCCATCTAGGTTGTATTCCCTAGTTTATTGATAAGAAGATCCTGCAAGACCGTGTCAAATGCCTTACTAAAGTCTAAGTATACCATGTCTACTGCTCCTCCCTTATCCACAAGACTTGTTATCTTATCAGAGAAAGCTATCAGATTGGTTTGACATGATTTGTTCTTTACAAATCCATTACCTATCACCTTATTATCTTTCAGATGTTTGCAGATTAATTCCTTAATTACATGCTCCATTATCTTCCCTGGCACAGAAGTATCCATATATAAGTATCCATATATATAAGAATTAATGCGCTTTCATGTACTTAATTTGCCTTTGGGTACTGATGTGTCCCTACAAACTCTGGTTTCATATATTGGAGTACATGCATATGCTATTAAATCATGTGCCAATTAATTACATATTTGCACAATAAATCCTCACATTTCTATTCCTTTCCCGGACCTCCTAGTATTTCTCTTATTACTGACAGTAAATGTATTGAAAATCACCACTGTAAGAGGTTAAAAAAGAGATTTAAAAAAAATACTTTGTAACACATAATACAGAAAATTTAGAGATAGGCATTGTACTGCCAGGCTACCAGATATGTGAGTTTGACTGTTTTGCCTTTGGGAGATGATAATCTAATGTAGTAATGCAGAGGTCAGAATGTGGAGAACATTCAGAGAATCAAAAATGTTAAACAATGAAGTACCAGATTAGAAACACTTCTACTGTAGTTATAGACATCTTTTCAAATCCGGAACTTTCCACTGTCTCAGAATATATCAGGAGACCTGAATTTTTAATCGAAGTTTCTGCATGGTTCAAAGGAGAAGGGGCAATGTTGTATGTAAATGTTAGCAATATCTTAGCAATATCTTTGCATCTGGTTTAATATATCCATGTTCTTTAATCCACTGATTATTTTGGCTTTCATTTAAGCATCTAAAACTGTAGGTCAAAAGGATGCATTAATACTTAGGGGGGAAATAATAGGATTATATGCAAATTCTACTTTACATTTTCCTTTACAGCATTTGTGATATTTTAGGACATTTTTTTCTTATGCTCTAGAGTTGATGAATATTTTAATTAGTCCCAGGAGATTTTGGTTATTATTTAGAATTGGCCTGCAAATTTTTGCTCTATTGAATTTCTTTGCATTCTTTTCCCCAACCAAAAACAGAAGAAATCCAAGATGTATCCCTTCTTTGCCACCACCACAGGAATAGTCAAAATGGATTCACCAAGTGCAAGTCATGCCTGACCAATCTGATTAGCTTCTATTACGAGGTAATTGGCTCTGTCAACATGGGGAAGTTAGTGGATGTGATATATATTGACTTTAGCAAAGCTTTTGATATGATGTCCCACAATATTCTTGCCAGCAAGTTAAGGAAGCATGGAATGGATAAATGGACTGTAAGGTAGATAGAAGGCTGGCTAGATTGTCAGGTCCAATGGGTAGTGATCAATGGCTAGATATCAGGTTGGTGGTTGGTTTCAAGTGGAGTGCCCCAAGGATCAGTTCTAGGGCCAGTTTTGTTCAGCTTCTTTATTAATGACCTGCGGATGACACTAAACTAGGAGGAGAGGTAGATACATTGGAGAGAAGGGATAGGGTCCAGAGTGACCTAGACAGATTAGAGGATTGGGCCAAAAGAAATCTGATGAGGTTCAGCAAGGACAAGAATACCAAGCATTGTTACAGGCTGGGGACCGACTGGCTAAGTAGCAGTTCTGCAGAAAATGACCTGGGGATTACAGTGGATAAGAAGCTGGACATGAGTCAACAGTGTGCCCCTGTAGCCACGAAGGCTAATGGCATATTAGGTTTCATTAAGAGGAGCATTGCCAGCAGATCTAGACAAGTCATTATTCCCCTTTATTTGGCACTGGTGAGGCCACATTTGGAGTACTGCATCCAATTCTGGGCCCCCCACTACAGAAAGGATGTGGACGCATTGGAGAGAGCCCAGGGGAGGGCAACCAAAATGATTAGGGAGTTGGAGAACATGACCTATGAGGAGAGGCTGAGGGATTTGGGCTTATTTAGTCTGCAGAAAAGAAGAGGGGGGATTTGATAGCAGCCTTCAACTTCCTGAAGGGAGGTTCCAAAGAGGATGGAGAGACGGATATAGTGACGGATAGCAGAACAAGGAGCAATATTCTTAAATTACAATGGGGGAGGTCTAGGTTGGATATTAGGAAAAACTATTTCACTAGGAGAGTGGTGATGTACTGGAATGTGTTACCTAGGAAGGTGGTGAAATCTCCATCCTTAGAGGTTTTTAAGTTTCGGCTTGACAAAGCCTTGGCTGGGATGATTTAGTTGGGATTGGTCCTTCTTTGGGCAGGGGGCTGGACTCTTCCAACCCTATGCTTCTATGATTCTACAAGGTGCATAATGGCATCTAGTGGGATTTTCAAACCAGTCTAGGCTCCCATTTTATATTGATTTTGTTGGGAGCTGCCAGGTTCTCTATTATAGCCATTTGATTTTTTTTGAAAACCAAGCCATTTATTTGGGTGCCTCAGGGACTAATTTTAAGCTCTTAACTTGTGAAAATCATCTTGGTCTTGGAGGGTAGCCAGCTTTACAAAAATAATGTTAACATTTCTAATTTATTGTCAAGTACTTTTGCCTTCATAATGCCATTCAGGTGGCCTTTGTTTTTGCGATCTGCCTAAGTCAAAGCAAAAGTATCACTAATTTCCTGAATTAAAATACTGCTGCAGAAAGTATATGTCTGAAAGATTCAATAAGTCTATAAGATCTGGTAACTAGAGAAGGCTGAATTATTTATTGCAAATAGTATGTATAATTAATTTAGACTTTTTCCCACCATTTGTGGATTATCCACTTTCACATGCTAATTTTGTTAATCATTCTTAATTACAATTGTTTGTACACTACTTCACATGATTTTGTAAGCAATGCAATTGTTAGTAGGAAAAACAGGCAATTCCCCAAACATTGGTATAGCAGTTAGTGAATAGCACATAAAGATAAGGGGAAGAAACATGGTAGAAGTTAACAGTGTTTGGAGCAGTGATGTATCTGATTGACCAATCTCTTCTGGCAATCCACTGATAGACCAATACATTTATATTTGCCCTTCTATAGTATATATTTAAAAAGATAGGATTTCAAAGAGAAATTATATTAATCTGGTTGTATATCTTTATTGAGCCAGAGGCTATACAAACACAACAAAAAGTTGTTTCTTGCACCAAAGAACTTTATCCAGGACTGGGTTCCTTATGCATTATTGCAATATAATTAAATTATTATAAAAATTAACAATCATTATATTAAAGTATTTTAATAAAATCTATAGGTAACCTTTTAATATGATAGTGATCTTGAAAAGGGATAAGAAGGCAAAATATTTGTTAGTTGAGGAAAGAGAATGACTGGAGGAACTTGAAAGGATTTTCCAAAACATTTGGAAGGAAAATGTCAGCCCCTCATTAGGTTCCAGGTTCATCATATTCCAGTAAGGAAACAGACATAGGTATCATCATAGGCTGAATGAAACTTCAGTAAGAGTAGTCAAAATATGGGCAGAATTGAAGATGTAAAAGAATGGGATTGAAAATAATATTGAACATATTGCAGTGACACTATTATCTATCAGTGATATACCACTATATGGGGCATTGTGTTCAATTCTTGTTACTCCATCAAAAGAAACAGCATAAACTAGAAGAAGGACCTCAGCTGGAGTATTGTGTCCAGTTCTGGTCACCACATTTCAGGAAAGATGTGGGCAAATTGGAGGGAAGACTAAAATAATTGGGTTTGCCTAGTTTGGAAAAGAGAAGGCTGAGAGGGGACATAATAGTAGCTTTCAAGTACCTGAAAGGGTGTTACAAGGAGGAAGGATAAAAAATATTTTCCTTAAATTATTCTCCTTAATCTCTGATATTAGGTCAAGAATCAACAGTCTTAAATTGCAGCAAGGGTTGGACAATAGAAAAAGCTTCCTAACTGTGAAGGTGGTTAAACACTGGAATAAATTGCCTAGGGAGGTGGTGGAATTTCCATCATTGGAGATATTTAACAGCAGGTTAGATAGACATTTATCAGGTATGACCTAGATGGTGCTTGGTTCTGCCATGAGGGCAGGTGATTGGATTTGACCTCTCAAGGTCTCTTCCAGTACTAGTATTCTATGATTCTATGTATGGGAGATACAGAAGTCTCTTTAATGCTCTAATAATTTTTATGAGGCAATACTAAATACACTAGAACTGTTTATCTGAGAGAAGGCCAAGGAGAGATGATGGGGACATATAAAATAATTAATGCTAGATACAAGTATTTGAATCAGCAACTCCTTTTTAGCCTCTCTTAGTCCAAGCTCAAATGAGACATTCATATGAAAGACAATGAATTTAATACTGTTGAAAATAAAACCTTATTTTCTACACAGTATATAATTAACCTGTGAAATCCTGTGCCACAAAGTTCATTGAGAAAAATATTTTATTAATACTAAAAAGAAATAGACATTTAGAGGAATAATGAGACTATCTGGATTTACAATAAGTAGGATTTTAAAAAAAAATTAAAGAGAAATAAATACTCTTGTTTCCTGACATACAACCACCATTAAGGGTATATCTAGACTACATTGTCTAATCTGCCCTTTAAAAAAAAAAAAACAACTTCACCTGCATCCACATTGCAATCACATTCTTTCTAAATTAAATTGAAAGACCAGAGGGTTTTTTCGACATTGGTAAACCTCAAATTATGGAGAAGAATGCCTTTTTCAAAAGAGCTCTTTTGAAAAAAGTCATGTGTGGTGCAGAACAGGGACATTTTTCGAAAGAAGAGGCAATAAAAAAAAAAAAGCACAGGTGCCCTGGTGGCCATTCTGTGAAGAGCAATCAGGGCTTTTTTTGAGAAAGCATCCACGCAGTCTGGACACTCTCTTTTGAAAAAGCAGATCGCTTTTTCGATGTGGTTTTGAGGTATGGATGCTCTCTTTTGAAAAAGCTTCTTTCGAAGGAAGCTGGCAGTCTAGACATATCCTAAGGGCGTATCTAAACTATGTTGAATGGTCAAATTCCCACAGAATTTGCATATCTTCTTCTGATTGCACTTTTGAAAGTGAAAGTAATTAAGACACTGCTTTTTCGGCAAGCCTCCCCCTTCATCGAAAAGCCGCTCTTCCTTAAAAAAGGAGGTTTACGTAGCTTTCTGTGGAATTTGCATATCCTCTTTCGACTGTTCGGCATAGTCTAGATATGCCCTAGGTGATAAGTTTAGGAAGGAACTCCCCTCTCTACAGGCTTTTGCAAAACTGCCCATTACAGGGTTTCTTGTAACTTTCTGTGACACATCTGGCATTAGTCATGGTCTGAGATGAGATACTGGACCATTTGTACTGGGACCTGTTCTGATAAGACAGCCACATGTTTTTCTTTGTTCCTTAATTATTTTTATACAGAGGATATTTTTCCATAAAAATAACCTTGCAGATTGCTTTACTCTTCCTTTAAGAGTTACAGTTACAATGGACAAAATTTTGTTATTTGTCTACCAGTTGTTGTATCATTTTGGCATTGAAAAAGACTTATTTTGGAAGATGGGAAGAGAGATGGGTATCAGATAGCAGCTTTTCATGTATCAGGAACATCCTTATCAGAAGACTGTGCTTTGTCAGTTCTCTGAAACTATATCATAAAGTTAACCACACTTCCATGCCTGCAAACTGATTGAGGTGTATAACCTTCACTATTCACAAAGGAAATTCTCCATTGGCATGATCTATTGCTTATATAGATGCTTAGCACCAGTGAACTGGCAAAAAGTAGGCATAATAATTGAAAAATTAGGGCCTCTGTTTCTAGTGTGTTCATCATAACAGTTGGAGTGACAAAATACAATACAACATTTTCTTAATACTATGATGCAGATATCATTTTGGCTTAATGTAATTTCATTACATTTTGAACTGGCTGTGCAACTGCATTCTACATCCATTGAATTTGATGTAGGGTGCCCTCCATGATGCAGAATTATAGAGCAGAATCTGAGCATTCAAAAAACAACAAAAAAATCTATGCTTTGGTTGAAAAGGTAAACCTCTAAATATGAACAAAATACAAATCATTTCAGTGTTGTCTTCACGAATTTGCAGATTCCCTGAATGGAAAAATAGCTATGAGAAGTTCTACATGTCCCATGCGTCTAAAAAAAGTATTAATCTTTAAGGAAAAATAATAATAATTCAAATACTGATATTGGTAAGCTATTTCACTTCTGGGAAATATACCAGAAACAGACAGCCTTGCCCCACAGTCCCAACTATACCCATAAGACATAATTCTCCAAATCTCTATGTAACAGTTTATAAGAAGTTATATTTTATTGCCAAGTTATCCAATAAAATTAGAATTAATTTAGGGTTACCATAAAATAAGAACATAATAAGTTTACTGCATCAAAGTTATGGTCCATGTAGCAAAGTATCCTAACTCTGACAGTGGCTAGTGCCAGATATTTCGGAGGAAATTATCAGAAGAGGACAATTTCAAGTGATCTGTTCTCTGTCTTCCAGACCCAGCTTCTGGCAGTTGGAAGTTTAGGAACACTCAGACTATGTGTTTGCATCCCTGGAGAGTAGCGATTGATGGGTTCATCCTCCATGAACTTATTTGTTTCTTTTTGAACCCAGTTATGCTTTTGGATTTCACAACACATGGAGAAGTATTGTGAAAAGAAGTACTTCTTTTAGTTTGTTTTAAACTTGATGCCTATTAAATTTATTGGATGACCCCTAATTTTTTTTATATGTGAAGCGGTAAGTAGCACTTTGCTATTCCCTTTCTCCATATCATTAATGATTTTAAAGCCCTCTAGGGTATCTCCCACAGTCATCCTTTTTTTGAACTGAACAGCCTCAGTCTTTTTAATTTCTCTTCGTCGGAAGGGTGTTCCATATCCCTAATCATTTTATTGTCCTTCTATGTATCTGTTCCACTTCTAACATATCTTTTATGAGATCAGGTGACCAGAAATGAATAGTTTATTCAAGATGTAGTTGTACCATACATTTATATAGTGGCATTTTGATAATTTCTGTTTTATTTTCTTACTGTTTTCTTACATTTTCTTTCTGTTTTATTCTCTTACTGAATCCTGACATAGTTAGTTTTATTGCCTGCTGCTGCACACTAAGCAGATGTTTTTATGGAACAATCCATGATGACTTCCAAACCTCTTAACTGAATGGCAACAGCTAACTTAGACCCCATAGCTTTCTATGTATAGCTGTGATTATTTTTTCCAATGTGTATTATTTTTTCACTTATCAACAATGAAATTTATCTACCATTTTGTCACTCAGTCACACAGTTTTATGTGATCCCTTTGTAACTCTTTTCAATCAGTTTTGGAATTATCTCGAGTAATTTTACTCATCTGCAAATTTTGTTGCCATAGTCCTTACCTCTTTCTTTCAGATCATTAATGATTTTGTTGGACAGCACAAGTCTCAGTACTGATCCATGTGGAATCCTGTTATTTATCTCTTCATTGTGGGAAAAATTTATTCCTACCTTTTTTTTCTTACTTTTAGTCAGTTGCAATTCATGAGAGGACCTTCCCTCTTATGCCATCAGTACTTAGTTTGCTTAAGAGCATTTGGTGAGGGACTTTGTCAAAAGGTCTTTGAAAATCCAGACTCATTATATCCTGGATTGTCCCTGGCTACGTGTTTGTTGACTCTTGCAGAATGAAAATTTAATATCAAATTAGGTATGTTTAAGGATATTGTATAAATGATATTATTCCTTTCCATATTTAATCCAGTAGTAACTTCATTTAAAAAAAATACAACCTGCTGTTGCCATAGTTTCCAGGAAAACACCACAGAATTCAGAGAGGGTTCATCACAAAATTTATGTTAAGCTTGCTGCAGTGCTCTGTGCTGGGGCTTAGATCTAACTTGAGTAACACTGAATGCAAAAGTGCTAGGTGATTTGCTCAAACAACTTGTCAATAAATTACTTTATGTTCCAATCAGTTATCTATATTTTCCAGTATTTGCTAAATATGTTAGGATGTTTCTTGTGCAGTTTCACAAGAGATGGTCTAAATAGTCTAGGTTGTTTATCTTTTTGAAATCTATCTAAAATAAATGTGCCTTAGGCCCACTTACTTAGCTTTCATCTTGAAGAATATACATCAGAAATTTGTGTTCTCACACCACTGGAAGTTGGACTTAGGTAGCAGTTGACATTCTTTAAATAAATACTTGAGGCAAATTTGTTGGTAATAGGGGCTAGCCAGTAATCTCTAGGCCAGTTTCCTGAATATGATGCCGGTCAGTTATAACTGAAAAAATGTTCATCTCTATGAAGTTCCTACTAGACAGATTTCTACTTCACAATAACCACCACCAGATTTGGTGTCTTTATTGACAGAGGTGAAAATTGGCAGAGGTGCAAATGATTCTCTTGATTTGGAACAGGTAAAGAGACCCAAATAATATTTTATTTCCAAGTCATGTGTGAAGCCCTTTAAAATTGGCATTCTGATTTTGAATGCACAAGAAGTACAGTCCTCCTTCTTTCCAGTTAAGAAATTACATCTCCAGTAAACTGAACAAAAAATACCTTTCTGCTACTCTGTAAGAATTTTATACCTAAAAACAGACAGTAGGAGTCCTCCTATTTGTCAGTCATAAAGGATGTCCTTCTGATATCTGTCTGAACAGTGTCCAAAGTTCAGAAAGCATTTAAAAGGGCCCAACCCTTCCACATTGGTAGTACTGCTGTGGGAGACTGAGGAATCTTGCTAGTGTTTGGTAGGTCAGGGCCTTTTAAAGGAACAACCACATTGTCTATGGAAGACCCAGACTATTTCTGGAAACGTGACTCTGGAATATAGATCTCGTGATTTCCATTAGTTGAGAGAGATATTTAAAGGGCTGACCACTTCCACCTTGATTTTGCTCATATGAGAGATCAGACTTAAGCTAGCATTGCAGCCCTAAACAGGACTCTGGCATCTAATGCAGAAAGGTGTAGAGGCTGGGTGTGCTGGTATTTTCTGAAGTTTGAATATCTTTAGCTAACCATGAATGGACATGTGTAAGTAAATTCTTGGTGATCAATATACGTATAATGTACTATTTTTGTTTGGAATCAAAATGGTAATATCAGAAGTTTACAGAAAAAGCTTGTTGTGAATGAAATAAGCATAAGGTGAACATCCAATGTTTTGTATTACTGTTTGAGTCCATCATATAAGCTCCCAGAGACACTTTCTGAATCTCTTTGGCTAGAAATTAGGTGATGAAATTTTCTGGAAAAAAACTCTCATGAGAATTCTGTTGCTGTACTTCTTATTTCTTTCCTTGTCAAATACCATATGGATAGCATTTCTTGCAATATTTAGGTGTATGCATACTTACTAAAAACCCATAAGCAAGTAGGGTGCATCTACACTTTACCTGGAGCTCGAAATAAGCTATGCAAATTGTGTGGCTTATTTCAAGTTAATTTCAAAATAGCTTACTTTGAAATGTGGATAACTTTTGGACAACTCCCCCAGCCTGCCCAAAAATGCACACTTACATAGATCAAAATATTTCAAAGGAATGTGGATGTTATAAGAACTTACACAGAATAAAATAGGACACCAACAATGCACATATCTTTAATAAAGACATCTCTGTGGCTCAGCTTTTGTGTTTTCATATAAGCTCTCCATCTGAAACAAAAAGAGTCAGTTTGAAGGAATTTTACATTTCTAACAAGCAGTTTGAGGTATGAGCTAGGCTGACCTTTAAAAAGGAGGATAGGTGAGTACATGTGTGCGTTTTTGCTCTTCCTATAAATAAATTTTGGTCATAAAGCTGTGAATGTCAGGCACACTCCCGATAGCAGATACAATGACATTCCAGTCAAAGGAGTGATCAAAGTTATGAAATTCCAACATCAATTGGCAAGTAAAACTGGCCTTGTTTTTGTTGTGAAAGTAAAGATGTCACTGATTTTGGAAGCAAGAGACAGCTACTGGATATGCTGCCTTCCTCTGCATTACTGAATGTTCACATAAATAAATGTCTCCTCAGGAGCATGGAGAGAGAGCCCACTACACAAGCTGTGACAACATTTGAATTCCATTAGTTTTGATGCAGCTGAAAGTGGGAGATCTGGGAGTTCCACACTGTAGCATAGATAACCTTTAGAGGTGACTTTGTCTTTGGAATTCTAAGTGTAATAACTGTGGTTTACCACTGTGAATTCAAACTTTCCCATAGGTAACTGCCTTTCACAACATAGCAAAATGGCTATGATGTACTACTTTAAACACATTGTTCCATTTTATATTGCAAAAGAAAGCTGAAGCAAACAGTAGCTCTCAGAGAAGTGTGAGCTGCCCCATTTATCTCAAAGTGTCAACTCTAAAAGCTAAATACTATACTATGCTATAGATGTTAACATTTTAAATTATTTCTCTTTTGATAATTTTAGCAGAAATATGCAGCTAATGTATCTATTCAGTGTGGCTGGATGTTCTAGATGCTAAATATGGAAAAGACTTATCAGACATGCAGTGTTCACTGTAGAGACCCAAGATGTCTCCAGCATCGGTACACCTTAGGAGAAGTAGAGGCCCCTAAGTACTAATGGGAGTGTATTAGGGAGTGGTCTAGAGCTCTCTTGAATGTGCTAGACGGGCTGAATAGCTCATAATATTTCAATAGGAGATAGTCACGGAGATTCTGTAATGTACAGAGAGGTCATCACTCATGCAGTGCTTGCCCTACTTTGCAAGTTTGAAGTTGCTTTTGATTGTTGACAAAAGCTAGTTTTGAAAAGTATATAAATATTGAACTTCAGTTGGGAACAAGGACTTCTATTTCCATAGGGAAGTGAAGGCCTTGGAAGTTGTCAAGAAAATGGGCAAGTTTAGACTTTTTGTTTGAGCTACAAGGGAAATCGCTATTCTGCATCATTTGAGTGCACCTGTTGTTTTGAAATATAATGGGCTCAATATTCCAACGTCCCAGCAAACTTCATTCTACAAGAAGTAAGGGATGTTTTGGAATAGAGATTTATTTTTTAAAAAGTGCTGTGTAGACAATGCCAAATTTTGAAATAAGCTATTTTGAAATAACATCGAAATAAGACACGCAATTTGCGTTGCTCAAATTGTGTATCTTATTTCAACCTACAGTGCAGTTTAGATGCACCCTTAGAATGCTAAGCATATGAGCAAGACCCCACCAGTCAGAAGCCAGGGAAAGAGTTCTCTGTAATAACTCATCTATTGAGCTCTGATAGGCCTTAAAAATCCCAGGTGCTGATTAGTCAGTTAGCTGCTAAGCAGATACCTAGACAACTAATTGCTACCGGTGTGCCAATATGAGTGTGTTCTCCCTAAAGAAGCCCATCACAGCCTGGACTCTCCTTAAAGGGACCAACTGCCCAGTGACAGGATGACAGGAATAGAGTTCCAGAGGAATTACTCACAACTTAATACTAAAATGATCCACTTTCTGTAGGTTTTTTAAAATGTTGTACAAAATTGTGTAGCAGGCATATAATGAAGTTCTATACAGGTCCGGCCCTAGGGCTAGGCAAGCAAGGCAAATGACTTTGGGTCCCATGCTTTCGAGGTCCCATGCTGCTGAGTATTCACCATTCCTCGGCCAGGCCCAGGTCACTGCTCCCTGCATCCTGCCGTGGGCCCCGCAAACCCTTTGGCCAGTCCTGGTTCTATAGGAGCTTATAGTTAAAATGAATACTGCGTTAAGTATCACTGTCTATTAAATGCTACAAAGCTTTTCCTTAAACATTGTTTTTGTTGTTATACTGGCTTGTAATACCTGCTTCTTTTTAAAGGCAAAATGATGAAAAGCAAAATATACTTTTGTTTCTGTTTCACATTATTTTATATGCAAAGTTTTCACACAACTTCAACAATTATAGCTGCTTGGTGACATTCAGGTTTTGCATTGTGAAATTTCACATTACAAGAAAAAGTGAGAAATATTGGGGAATTTTCACAGACATAAGTTCACCACTTTTTTTCCACAGTGAAAAAATATTGACATTTTATCATGGAACAACTAGATTTTCCTAATTTGTTCCAAATGAAAAGTTAATTTTTTTTCCAAGACATGGCACCATCCACAGTTATCTTTCCTCCCATGCTATTTATGAACTCATTTTTTCTCTTTTCATTGAAACTAAGTGTGGTTCACAGGGGTAAGATCACAAAATATTCACAAAGTTTTGCTGGTTGTGATAATAGACATGATTTCTGCTTGGGTTGTTGGTGCCACGATGTTGCTTCCTTTTCCTACACCAACTGTGCTAGATAGTTGCTGTTTTGGACTCTTCCATAGGGAACACTGCTGCAAATAAAAGTTGTTTAGGAATAGCTGATTAACACAGGGATAGAGGATTTAAAGGACCCAATTCCAATTAAACGAGGTGAAGCGATTTTCATATAATGTTTTCAACCCGAGAGCTATAAGACAGCATCACATTTAGCTCTATGGGCATGAAATTTTCTTCATTTGTATTTATTAGATACAGCTGGCACTTTCTCATAATTTATATGCAGTAAATTTCTGTAATAAATACCGAATATACATACCGCACATTTACTATTCTGCTATTATGTCTTTTAGATAATTTAGTAGTAGGTATGCTTTGCATTTCTAATATTTTCTTATCTTGACTTCATATAACAAGTGAGGGGAACCATGCTTTTGTATGATTACTAATTGCTTAGGAAAACATTCCTCTTGTTATTCATGAAATCAGAAACAGCCTTTGAGTCTGCTATGCTTGTTAGAAGCAGCATATAATGATGTGGTAAAAAAAGGGAGAAAAACAAAATAATAAACAATAGGGCATAAATGTCTTCTTTTAAATTTATTGGAATGGAGGAGAAAGTCAGGCTTCGGTACTTGAGAAACCTATTACAGGCAGTCTTTATTAGGAAGGCTTATGATTCCTAGCTATATAACAGCTCTCTGTGACCTTGTGCAAAATACTAAGTGAGACAGCTTATACCCTTCCATCTTGTGAAGTCTCACAAAAATCTGCCACCTTTGCCCTCCCTTCTCTGAGCTGAACTCTGTGTGCTGAATGGATTCTCCCAAGCTCCTCCTAAAATTAGAATCATGCCACACCAACTCCTATTCAAGGATGTGGGTTGTGGCTTAGTATCCCAGTGGGACAAAGATAGGTGGGTGTGTGAGTAGGAACACTGTCAGTCAAGCAAAATAGATTACAGCATGAAATCACCATAATAATCAATCTTGTCTGTGTGTGCTAATACTGTGCTCTTTATACTGCACTGAATTGTGCCTTTTAATCCTCAGTCCCTTGTGGAGCTGCATGTTACTGGACAACACTGGTGGGAATGTATGACAACTATCAGGGATGGTCTAGATGGTACTTGGTCCTGCCATGAAGGTGGGGGACTGGACTCGATGACCTCTCCAGGTCCCTTCCAGTTCTAGTAGTCTATGATTCTATGACTCAGAGACACAGTCTCTCCTCTGCTGAGCCTTGCACACATACAAGAGAAGAGGCTGAGCAATGAGTTCCTTCTAGTATCATGCTCTGCCTTGGATGTCTAGCAAGAGAATTAAGTATGGAGACATTCTGAAGCATTGATAGGGGAGTAGGCTCCAGCCCTGACATAACTTCATAGCATTTCCATGCAGTTGTTTTTTGGAGTGCTCCTGCAAGCCCCAAATAGCCTGAGATGGCTTACCTCAAACTTGCACAGAAATGCTATGTAGATAAATCCTATGGGCTGTATTCTGCCACCTTACTCAGACTTAGGGGTACCTTACCACACATAAAGCCCCACTGAAAAGTGCTTAAAAGGTATTGCCTAGCATGAAAAAGGATGGCAGAATGAAGCTGTATGTATTTGTCTGAGGTCAGACTGGAAGGGATGGGAACAGAATTCCTATCAGTCAGCCAGATTTTGCCACAGTCAGTAGTACTCTCCTCTATGAACAACCCTATACAATCAATGGGAACATTGGATTTAAATGGTTCGCAGCATATATAAGGGGATCAGAATCTGGCCATTTGTGTTATAATCACAGGAACAACTTCTTGTAATGAAGTGACTATCACGTAGCATATTGTTCAATAGCATGTGAAAAGGAAGAAACCAGAGCAGTCTCATTTTCAACTCTGCTAAAACCTAGCTCTCATCTGTCTTGGCAATTTCTATAATAAAGAGCAATGAAAGCTGCAAGTATATTTCCTGGGCATTTGCTATTCTGTGAAGGCTACAAAATACTCGTTTAAAGCTACAAGATAGAATCTGCTTATGAAAGTATTAGCTGAATCAGAGGTATCAGTTCATTGGAACTTTTGCTTTTTTATGCATCAGTAACTCTGGCAGTAATAGCAAATTATTATAAAAAAACCCACAACGTCGGCAGCATTGTTGCCATCCTGATCTCCACTGAACCAGAATCCTAGTGTCATGTTAGTTTCCTTTCTTCCCCATTCAGAATGGATATTCAGGGAGTCAATACAAATGAGAGAACTCCTGGTTAAACACAGTCGTGTAGCAGGAATCTAATCTTTTTCTGGAATGAGTAGGAATCCAATTTGAAAACAAATGGAGACATAGCATAGCAGTTTAAAGGTGACAGAATAGCTAAAATGTGTCGTTGGTGTTTATAGGAATGTTTTTCAAAGAGAAAATTGAAATCACATATACACAGGCAGCAGACACTGATTACTGGAAAAAAGATCCTGAAAATAAAACACTAGATTATGATGTTAGATACACATTGTGTATCAAGGCATACACAGTCTTAGGGTAGAGCAAGAGGAGGAAACACGTTACAGGTAGGACCTCCGTGGTCCAGCAGCACTGAGACCGGATTGGTCCTGAATGAGAGAATTTTCCAGACCATAATAAATGTGCATCAGAAAATGCACATTAGAAGAGTGATCAGTGTATTTCATCTAAGAAGCATAATAAAGACCCTGTCATGTGCTTTGAGGCCAGTTGAAAGCACTTTGAGCCAAATTCTTTTTGGCATAATTCCACTGAAGTCAATGAAGTTATTAGGAATGGCTATTTGTTTTTTCATGGCCAGAAACAAACACATGAGTAGACAAATAATACCACCCTTCTTTTTAAATATAGCTTCAGAAATGGTGGTAATGTTTCTCTGAGCACTGGTCATTACATTTCTAGAGTGTAGATCTTCACTAATTTATAAAAAGGCATGATCTGGTAATCCTAATACAGTAAGATCTGATGCACATTTTAGTTTGAGAATTTTGTTTTTCACAAGGCCATTGTGCAGGGCTAAGCATTTTATTACTAGGTGAATGATTGTGCAGAAATTATAAGACAGAATTAAAATTTTTAAAAAAGATATATAAGGGCGAAAAGCAGCCCCTAAGTTTTATGACTTTGAAGCATATGATTCAACTTGGGCCAGAGTGTTTAAAAAAAAAGAGAGAGATTACTTCCCTTTTAGGATAAAGACTAACAAAACACTAACTCGGCTACCCCTCTGAAGCTTCCCTTTTAGGGTATATCTATGCAGAGATAAAAACCTTGTGGGGTCCCAAGGTTGGGTGCCAGCCGAAGCCTAAACGCCTAGTGATTTTCCAGCTTGGTCTCCAAGCCGCATTCCTGAATACACTGAAAAGACTAGTATTTACTGTTTATAACTGGGTGCTAAGTACCTTTGGTCACTTCAGTTAGGTAATTAAATAGGAATTGTAGGCTGTAAACCTCTTTATCAAGCTTTTAATCTTTCCTATAGTATTTGTGATGTCTTCTCCCATCTTCTTCAGTAGATGGAGCTAATGTATCCCAGATATTGAGGATCTCATATAGTTATCACTCATAGTATCATTAAAACTCACCTTCTCCTCGCCTACTATTTAAAAATAATCTACAAAACTTGCTGGTCTGTGGCCTTCTCCCAATATTCCATAACTGTGGTAAATTACTTATATCTATTTCTAATGTGCCAAAACCAAAGTCCACTGAAGTTGATAGAAGGATGACCATTGACTTCAATGTATTTTTGATCAGGCCAATATTGACAGTGAAATGGGGCAACTGATACCATGTAGCAATAAGAAAAGACAAAAAAACAACTTTGAACTTTTAAACTGAAAAAACACATACCCTGTATTGTGGGAATGTTACAAGGGATGAGTCTAATTATCACTGTAAAATGATACATGATGCAGAGTTCCCCTGATAGTGAAAAAGTACAAAAATCAGTTTATAATAATTCAACCAAAGGTAGGGGTAAAAGCACAACATTTCTTTCCAGTTTATTTTTTTAACATAATATGTTAGATTTCCAACACTGACATTCATTTGACCACATTTTTATATAAACGTTCACATTAAAAAATATATATTTTTGAACAGGATAAATGGGAAAAAACTGTGTTGGCATAAACCTATCTCCTAGAGATAATGAATTGTTCAGGTCCTGGGTCCTACTGGAACTGAACTTCCCTTGATGTTGTTATAGATAGCCTTTAATGATGGATGTGCATGTAGAATATTTTGTAATAGAAAGAAAGAAAGAAAGAAAGAAAGAAAGAAAATCACTTTCATGTACAGCATACTCATGACTAATAGTCTGGATTAACAGAAATATCACTGAAGCATTTGAATAATATGCGGTCACATTAATGCTTCATGTCTTATTAATATGATAGTTTTAATTGTTGCCCTCAATTACCCCCACTGCTACCATTCATAAAATAACTCCCTTTCCCACTTCACCTCTTCAAGTCTCACTTGCCCTCTTCCTCTTCAGAGCTTCAGCCTCTACTGCCTTCCCTTCTCTAGTCTCCTTGCCAGTCTCCTTTTTTAATGTGCGTATGTAGGTTAATTAACTGTCTTTCTCATGAACATTAGAAATTCTGCATTAAACAAGTATTCCATTAACATTTTGAGCTCATTGAAAAATCTCTCATTATGCCACTAAATGAATGACCCACAAATTAACACAGATAGATACTACTTATTTTCATTTCTTTGTGCCTATTCTAATCAGATGTATTTTAAAGGTAAAGCTAGTGATGTACCTGAACTACAATCCTAGATCTGGAAAATATTTCAAGTTTTGGGGAAGTTTGCATTCTCTCCAGTTCTGAGTTTTGCAATGAGATGGTTGTTTACTAGAAAGATTACAAGAGAGTCTTATGAAAAGAAAGGGCTGGAAAGGGGATTCAATCTATGTCTGCTGATATAAATACAATCTATGTCTGCTGATATAAATAGGTATTGGAGACAGTGAGAAGTCCTGTAGCACCTTGGAGACTAATGAAAAAAATATATATAGTATCATGAGCTTTCGTGGGGAAAACTCTCTGTCTCAGATGAGCAGAGACAGGTTAACCAGTTTGAAGAAATTATTAGAATTGTTTCCATCACCTTACAAATTCACACATTTTCAGAGTAGAACCTGAACTTTAGGTTAAAATCCATTCCCCGTTAAAATCAAGGGGAAATTTTGCCTACCTTTGTGACTATTTTTATACTTATTGTTTCTAGTCAGGAGTGGAAATGTGTGGTGAAAATACTGTATGTGTGCATGCGCATAAATATAGAGAGATTTCTAGCCTACATAAGCTTTTGGGGGCAGAAGACTGGACTTCAATGGTGTTGAAGGGTAATCATAGAATACTAGAATAATAGAAAAGGAAGGGACCTCAAGAGGTCATCGAGTCCAGTCCCCTGCCCTCATGACAGGACCAAGCACTGTCTAGATCATCCCTGATAGATGTTTATCTTACCTGCTCTTAAATATCTCCAATGATGAAGATTCCACAACTTCCCTAGGCATTTTATTCCAGTGTTTAACCATCCTGAGAGATTATGGGCTTCAGTGGGACATATCACTTGAGAATCTGCCCCATGTCATATATTCTAAACTACTTATCTCCAGACTGTACATATTTAGAGAATCACCCACTTCTGACAAATATACAAGACCAGATGCTGTCCTTTTTCAGGTAAAACTCAGATGGATTTCAAGGGAAGTTGTGTATGAACAGAAGATGCAAATTCAAGTTCACTACCCAACTTTTCCATATGATGCTTTGGACCTCCCACTGAGCCTTAACATTTCCTACTGACCCAAGTGCAATCTAAGCCTATCCAGCACTTGGCAGGGGCGGAATCAACCTTGACTATGCTGAAAACTTATTGAAAAGGACAAGGTTTTTGGTTCCACAATCTGGGCCTGATCTGAAGCCTCTTGGAGCCCATTGAAATCTTTCTGTGACTTCAAGGGCCTGAGCCAAAGCCCACTTGAGCTTAACACTGGAATATGCAGAGCACCCTCCCTTTTACTGAGGTACCCAGCATCTACAGGTACTGAAACTAGAAGTGTTGAAGGTGCAGCAGCATGCCTGGCTTGAAGTGGTTTGCATCATAGATAAAATGTACAGTTTTGTTCAATGACTTCCAGCACTCCCACCATATAAATCGTTCCAGCACCTCTGTCAGCATCTGGCATGACTGGTATTTTAGCTACCTACCTGAAATACACATTTATCTGGTATGTTTTTTTAAGATGGTGTAATATGTCAGTTAATGGTGGATTTAGATTATCAGTGTCGAGACATTGATCAGCTGTATAAACATTAGTTTTCTAAGAATGATACAGCAGAGATTTCTCCTGCCTATAACTAACATATCTCCAGCTAGTAACATATATCCCACTGAAGATAAGTTTAATACAGTCAGATGAAATGTTATAATTGAAAACAACCTTTTAAATCATTGAACTGCTCCACGGCAGGAAAGGTGGACACATCCAAAATGAGAATTGATTAAGCCTCTCAAGTAAATTACTTTCAGCACAGCCTGCACCTCAAAGAATTAGCTGTTTAAAATGTGTGTCTTAGCAAGGTGTAAAAATTAATGCAGAGGAAATCTGACTGTTCCTCAGCATCTTATTTCAGCAAATGCAAAATGCTTATTTTATTTGTAATGTCTGTATCATAGTAACTCTAGACACTCTGTGGAGATCTGGGCCCAGTTGTGTTTGGTGTTGTACTAACATAGGGTAAGAGAAAGTCCTTGCCCCTGAACTATCTTACAATCTAAATAGGCACTGTGTGGGAAGGGAAACTGAGGCACTGAAGGGTGTCAGAAGTTCTTCCAGATCAGGGCAGAGCCAGTTATGACACCCATGTCTCCAGTTTCCAATCTATCAAACCATGCTGCCTCTTATGTGTTAAACTAGAAAGAGGTACAGTGTCAGCATTAAGTAAAATAGCACAAATTCTTTCAATTTGCATTGTATTTGTGATAATATAACAATGTAATTTTACAATAGTCTGATAATAAATGCTGAACACATTATCAGAGCTACTGTCACTGTAACAATTGCAGTTTGGCTGGATTAATGAACAAGTTAGTGCCCATTAATAGTCCTGGCTATTAAGATACAGCACCAGTCATTTTTAATATTAACTCTCTCTGTTGTGAAAAACCAAGCTATCTCACTTCTTCTACAGTAAATCTTAAATAGTACATATGTCAATATTATCAATGGTTCCCTCCTCATGCACCAATTAGCAAAAACATCTCTTTGTAATGTCAACAGCTGACAGAAGTCTTTAGAAAATCTAGCCTGTTCAGTGAGGAGACTAAGGGTTAAAGACAAGGGAACCAGGAAATTTTGGTTGGGTTCTCAGCTCTGCTGCTGTCTTCCTCTGTGACCTTGAGTGAGCATCTACACAGCAACATTATTTTGAAATAACTAGCGTTATTTTGAAATAATTTAATCCGTGTCTACACAGCAGGCAGCTATTTTGAAATAATGTTGAAATACCGTAAAGCTGGAGGACTTCTTACTCTGACTTCTGTAACCCTCATTGTATAAGGAGTAAGGGAAGTTGGAGGAAGAGTGCTCTATTTCGAAATAAGTGCTGTGTAGACGCTCCAAATTTTGAAATAGGCTATTCTGAAATAAGCAATGCAATTGATGTAGCTCAATTTGCATAGCTTATTTCAAGTTAAGCCCTACTGTATACATGTACCCTATAAAAGTTGCTTAAGCCAGGCTTATACTAAAGGGGAAGATCAAATTACATAACTGGAGTTGGCATACCTTGATTCAAGTTTCCCTGCCAACCCCACAGTGGGTGACTTATGGGAGCAAACGCTCCTTTTGGCTTCCCTTACTCCTCGCAAGAGCAGGAGTACTGACCACCCGTGGGGACAGTCTCTGAGTTTCATTTAGCAGGTCTTTATTAGACCTGCTAAATTGAACCCCAGAAAATCAATCACAGCAGTATCAGTCTTCCATGGAGTGAAAACATGGCCTCAGGTAGTTGCCATGCTGTTCCCATTGCAGGCATTGGGAGGAGGAACAAACTCACAATTCCATGTGCACTTCAGTTTCCCTTTCTCTGTCCCTAAAAGAATACATCTCCTTATAGAGACAAAAATATTGTCATTGCTTAACAAATAATACATGAATAAATAATGGTAATATTGTAGCTGAGTGGACTCTCCCTTTCCATCTCCAATATACTAAATTCTGGTAGGGAAATAGTAATTTTTTTCTTTGCAGCAATGTACTACCTGTTGTTTAGGGACAACAGGGTGTCATCTCATATGCAGTATAGAGATAGAGTCTTGGAAAGCCTTATATCATTGATGAGGCCATAACATTTTTCCTCATGAACATTTGGAGGAAACTAATTTAAGCTGGGGACACCAGCATTGCTGAACTGAACATCCCTTTGGAATTCTAGTGTGCATGCTTATATATACTATTTTCTAATGCCTAGCCAGGTCTAGCAATGACTATCATTTTCAATCTATTAAGCATTGGGTGTGGTGAATGCTTTTTATTTGTTGTGTAAGTCAATTTGAAATACAAATAGAGCTCCATTAAAACTTAAAAAATTAGAATGAGCTAAAGAGGAAGTTATTAATATTCATTTAAAACACATGATCTTTTTCTGTTACATAATTTGACTACCACATTTGACAGTGCATTGTTTTGAATACTCACAGTACTCTAGAGAATGTCACAGATACATGAGAGTGGATTGCTTGATAATACATTTGTATCTCTGAATAAGCTCTAGAACATGTAAAACCACAATTAGATAGACCAGAGCTAATTCATTAGCTATTTGAGCAGACCTCCACACATTATTTATTCCAGCAGGAATGTAAAGTATATCATACTCAGCATGAACTATGTAATACCTTTACTTGATTTTTTTATGGGAATATGTGAAATGGTGGATAACATGTAGGACTGAAGTTGCCCTTCTTTTGATCAAATAGGTGAAGTTTGAAGGGGAGGGACAGTTAAGCACAGTTACTTTAGATATACCAAGTTTGAGTGAACTTAAAAAAAAAGAAACATTACTCACATTGTAACTTTAATCTGTGGACTTCTGTTCACATTAAGTCAAAGGAAAAACTGAAGCTTAATGGGAAAGTCAAAGTAAAGCACTGTTTTTACAGTAACACATATATCAGTTCCAACTAAGGCTGTAGGTCAAAAAATTTCCATTGAAATGGTTTTTTTGACAGAAAATTGGGTTTTCAGCTGACTGATTTTTTTTATGGAAACCATTTGCTTTCCGAGAAAAAATGCAGCTTTTTGTCAAAAGTCCAAATACCTGAAAGTCAAAATATTTCATGGGGACAGGAAGCATCCAAACGATAGCTCTCATGAGACACTATGGCAGCATTATGAAATTAAAACGTTTAGTTTTCAGATAAAAAAGAAATCAGTTTTGATTTTCCCACAGTCTATAATTTATTTGGAACCTAAGACAATTGGAGGTTCATTTATGCAGAGATTATTCTAGAGTTTTTCCTATGTGGGAGCAGAAACATATATGAGGACCTCAGCACACATGAATCTCAATGGGACTCTGTTATGTGATAAACTGAACATTTTATTATGTCCTTTTAAATTACACAGCCCATGAATATTATAAAAATAAAAAAAAGTTTTAGAAGATTATTTTACTCAAGGTAAACTTTGTCATTGGGCCTATCCCTTTTTTTTTCTTCTGTCTAATGGCATTTAGGAAACGGGCCAAATTAACTGTCAACTTAATTTTAAAATGAGAATAGAATCCATCAACTATTTTATGGCAGTATGTCTGGGCTAATATGATTTTAAACAATCTTATCAGTGCTTCTTAAGAAGGGAAGGGTTAAAGTAGTACAACAGATTTCTACGTCTTTCTAGTGTTCTTGTTAATATGACAGAGAGAACAAAGAAAAGAATCCTACAGCTGTTTTTATTGATACAACAAATCTTTGATTTAGAAACATTAGACAGAATCAAACCGTTGTGTACAGTGTATCTTACTTCTTTCATATTCTTGGTTTAGAAAATGGCTTTTCAAAACCTTTCAGGATGGACAACATGTCAAGTGAGGGCTAGATCACAACATTTCAACCATATCTTGGTCCCATTGAAGTCTCTGGCAAAACTCCCATTGACTTCAGTTGGACCAGTTTTTGGTTGTAAATGAGGATTAGAGTTTTAGGGATTTTGGACAATCAGTAATATCTGTCTGACCCATTTAAGCCATGTATAAGATAACTTTCACCTTCATATCTAACCAATGATAATCATCAAACGCAAACCTTAGGATCCTGGCTGTTATATATACAGATAATGACCACAACTTTTTCTCATAATTCAATCAAGATAAATGGCATATATTAGTAGTAGTAGTATTTATTTAGCTATGACAATTTGAACCTTTAAAAAATATGCACAAACTCCAAGGTTGAAGAATAGGCATTTTTAAAATACTGACATTTTGGAATATCTTAGTTGAAAATAAAATACAGGACTATGTAGCACTTTAAAGACTAACAAGATGGTTTAATAGGTGATGAACTTTTGTGGGCCAGACCCACTTCCTCAGATCAAATAGTGGAAGAAAATTGTCACAATTTAAGTGCTACATAGTCCTGTATTACTAACACGACTAACCAGACTAACACGGCTACATTTCTATCATTAGTTGAAAATATTAATCTCTTTCTATATATAAAAAAAATTCCTTTGGGATGACAAAGTGATGCCATTACATCACAACATACGCAGGCTGGGGGATAGGCATGAGTGGGTAAAGCCCCACCCCGTCTGCTGCATCCCTGGAACCAAGTCTCACCCAGCCTTCGGGAACAAAGCCAGGCCTTACACAGCCTCAGCTGGGATTGGGGGCTTAGGTTTAGGACGGGGAAGTGTGGAAAAAGGACCTGAATTGGCACAGCCAGGTGGGGAGAGAGAAAGGGTCTGGGTTGGTGGGGCATGTGAGGGGAGGGAAAAGGGGCCCAAGCTGGTGCAGCAGCAGCCTGACCCTCCCCGGTGGCCGGGGGGAGAGCCCAGGTTGCCTCCCCCCAGGAAGAGGGGAGGTTGATGAGCATAGTGAGCAGGAGACACAGACCCCTAGCAGAAACAAATATTGTCTTTAATACATTATTTCATTTTATTTCATCAGCTTTGAATGAATGAGCACACGTAATTAATCTTCACATTTTTGCTTTGTAGTGCTGTGTAAACTTGTGGAACAACATGAAAGTCGCCAGCAAAATCTTGAACTCAGCCAACATTTCCACCCTTATTCTCTATTTTTAAACACAATTTATATTTCTTCACATTCAGAAAGAAGATTTGAATAAATGATAACCATCTGGATGGAAAGATGTCTTCCCAACCCAACGTGTGCACTAAATTGCTTTAGCATGTTACTTGAGCAATGTTTGTAGTAGTTATTTATGAAGAGCTACTAGACAACTCAGGGAAAGGAGAGGTATTTATTGATCCTGGACATTCCCTAGATAATATAAACTTAAAAACCAATAAATGGTCTGGTAGCACTTCATAGACCAACAAAACATGTAAATAGCATTATGAGCTTTTGTGGGTACAGCACACTTCTTCAGATAGCTGTGCCCTCAAAAGCTCATGATACCATCTACATGTTTTGTTAGTCTGTACAGAATAAACTTTAAAACCAACAAATGGTCTGGTAGCACTTTATAGACTAACTCAGCTACCCGCTAAAGCTCCTAGGTAATATGTAGGTTAGTGAATATTCAAATAGCTACAGAAATGTTTTAAAAGAATAGGAGATGCAAATAAGGCTATTGTATTTCATAAGCTATTTTCCATGAGAACCAGAAACAACTTCCCCTACTAACATCACAAGGCAAAACTTCAGGGATGTTGTTATTCCTCTTTCTCTAACAGTACTCCTTCTCCTGAGGATAATTGTATTGCAGAATGTGGGGATTTTAAGTAACTCCCCAGAACAGTTATAGTTTATGAACTAGCTAGTAGAAGTCGTCAAACTGATTGTGGAACTCTTACTCATACTGGTAAGTACTTACACAAGTGGTGCAGCTATGTAACACTACTCAGCTGTTTACCAGTGTGAGTGAAAATTCTACAGTTTGATCCTAAATGATGAGCTACCACAAGTTATGCAATACAATGAATTTGCACCTGATGTATGCTGTATTCCTAGAATCATTATGATTTGGGGGAATTGGAAGCTGGGTAGACTGAGTTCATACCAGCTCATTTCTAAATTGGACACAGGGGAAGAGATAATGTTGGTCATATCGGTGGACATGATTGATTTGTGTCTCTAGGGTAGCGGGGAATCCTACTGGAAAAAACAAAGTGGTATTAATTTTTAAGACAGAAAAATTGGTAAATATCTTTAGGGAACTGTTTCCTGTCCTTGGAATCAGCCAAGGAATAAAGACTAGACAAAGGGTGAACTGAAGCAGTACTAAAGCTTGTTTATTAATACAGATTCTTAAGGGTACGGTGGTGCTCCCACAACCACCACATTCATACTGATAATTTAGAGGCCAGCTGCAGGTGCAGTGTAGGTTACTTTCGATTTCACAGGTGGCTGAAACTGGCAAGATGATAGCCTCCAAGAGATCAGGCCGAGAGGAGACGAGAGTTCCTTGGGGTCCCTTCAGATTCATGGGAGATCTACTGCTTCTGGTCCAGTCCCGGGCTTGTCATGCTATTAAATCTTGTTGGAGAGAAAGAAAGAGAGACAGACAGACCTGGTCACCTGCCATGTTAATTTAAGCACTTTGCAGGATCCTGTCTTGCCTTAAAAGACTGCAAATGCTGGACTGTCTCATGCACACGTACATATTCATAAGCAGGAATACAATTAATTATATTAAAGCAATGTGACGTTTTCAGGTAGGCTGCTAACATCGGGCCTGTTCATAATAGGAACTGCCTAACCTGCATTTGTTCAATACAACAGGAAACTTGCTTACACCACAGCTGAAACAGTTAGAAATACAGGGGGAGGGGAGAACAGAGGTTTGTGTCCAGCAGCTATATTCTAATGGGAAGAGTGTCCGGCTGGCTACAGGAAAATTCATTAATCCAGCACTTTATTTCATTGAGTGGAATAGTACAACATAATTATGAAAGTAGTTTTTGTAAGGTCAAATCTGCACTGAAAATTTTGGTCTAAGTTAAACTTTAGAAAAAGAGTAAATAATCAGAGTTATCTGGGTTGAAGTTGAAGAGAAATACAGTTGATTGCCTTCAGTTCTTGGGATACATTTATTAAATTATAAGTTGATGGATGCTGATCTGAAGGGAAGGAGCACAGGTTGTTAGCAAAGCTAGAATATAAATTCAGAATAACCTTTAAATTCCAAAGAAGCTGGAAGACCTGAGTTTAATCAAATTCTCAGATCTGAGGATTATAGTATTTTAAGTAGATTTTAATTATTTGGAAAAATGATAATTGTATATATTAATAACCATCTTTCAAGTATGCACAAAAGAGTATATGAAAAAAATACCAATCTTGGATATGTTTGATTACATCAAAGTCTGGAATGACATGAGTTGTAGAGAGACTTTGATGTCTTAGTACTACATTTTTGAAGTTTAATGATAGTGCTCAAAGATTCTCCTGTTGTAGAGTCCAGCCTTCACTATATGTTGAGAAACGATATACACTTTTACCCTTCCAAAATAAGTCACAGTTTTCTGTGTTGTATTTTTAAATGTGTTTCAAGTCAGTTACTAATGTGGCAGGTAGAAGTCTTGTGCTGCTGGCACATGCACTTTACAGATCTATATGGACTTTTGCTTCTTAAACTTTCTTTTTTTGTGGTAGTGTTGGTGCACTCAGCACCTGATTGGATCCTGGAGTTCCCCTGGAGACTGTGAAGCTCAGTGCTATTCACAGGAAAGAAATCTGTATTTGTGTGTAGGAGTCTTATATATATTTTGTTTGTTTACTTGGGTTGTCTCACTTAAAAATTACAGGACTAGTGAGCTGACCAGTATAAACTTTGAACATAAATGTAACCAATACAGAGGTCATGTGGTCTAGTAGATAGGGAAATGAACTGGAATGGAAGACAGAAGATGTAGATTTTATTCCCAGAGTTGCTGCTGCTGCTGCTACTACTACTACTATTACTACTACTACTATCACCACTAAATGCATATATTGCACTTTTCAGCAGTAAGCCTCAAAGCAACTGATAGTCTTTTGAATGTGTTTATCATTTCAACAGCCCTATCAGATAGAGAAGCAAGAGAAGCATTCTATCTCCTTTTTTTTTTACAAATGGGGAATTGAGGCACAGAGAGGCTAAGTGACATTGCCCCAGGTTATAGAGGACGTTCACAACAAAATATGGAATGTTAGGTCTCCTATGTCATAGGGCAGCACTCTAATTACACTGCTCTACAGCTATAATGCTTCTGAAATAAATGTAGTCAAACTTTACTAATCCTGGGTCACTGAGAATGAAAATGATGCTTAACATTGTTGATTGGCTCTAGTTTTCAAGATATGCTATTGGGTCAGTATATACGACCCCTGGACTTGGGAATGGTGGAAGATAAGTGAGTTATAAAGGGAAGGGATCACAATTTAAACCAGAAATGACTAAAATACATCTTTGACTGGATTTATGAATAAATCTATGACTGGATTTGGACAGTACTTGCTTTTTAGGCAAAACAATGAATGATGCAATCTGAAGCTGGTATTGCAACATACATGATATGAATTGCATCATGTTATTCCTAGAAGTCATGGATGATGCAATCATAATGAAGCTTACATCACTCTGCTGAACAAATTGCCCTCTATCAGCTCTAGAAATCATACAGTGTCGTGCTCTCTTATTTGTCAGTGTTTGATTTTGCAAAGGGACATATTTCTGTTTAGCCAAAGTGAACAGCGATGCCTCGTACTTGTGTGAACAGTGCAGATAATTTCTGCTATGTTTGTGGTGAAGTGAGTTTTGCATCACAAAAGCGCGGTATAACCATTATGCAGTCCATATGAAGGAAAACTATGACAACATGAAACAACTTTTGAGGTGCATAAACTATGACTAACATCAGAGGCAACTTTGTGGCGATTTGAAGGTTGTTGCTCTCTTGCTTGGTCTGCAGACTGGATACACAAAGTACTGCTGTTTTCTCTGCGAATGGGATAGTCGTGCAAGAGATTCCTACTAAATCAAGATAGATTGGCCACTCCGACTGTCATTGGAGCCTGGGAGGAAAAGTGCTCAGCATCCACCACTTGTTGAATCAAG
>CM057846.1:140907310-140946137 GCA_030068395.1 Apalone spinifera
CCCCCCCCCCCCTTTTTTTTTTCAACTCTCTTTTCTTTGTCTCCTCTTTCTGGCCTGAATCTACTCTGCCTCACTCTCCATTTATTTTCACTAAATACTGAGAAGGGACTACAATTGGTGGGGAAAAGCCACTATAATCTCACTGCATGCATCAGAGCTTGGGGTAACACAGTCCAGCTAAAGCCCACAAGAATGAACATTAGAGGAGCTAGTCTTTTATTCACACCACAACTAAAAATGCCAGGGGTTGGGTTGGGTCTGATATTTATGTTAAGCTGTAAAAATTGTTAGTTTATTTTTCTGTGATGATCAAAACATTGTAGCTTGCAATTGTGTTACTGAAGAATGTTGTAGCACACTCGATGAATAATTTAACGAGCATTAATTTAAAATCTACCCCAAAACAGGTAGCCCAGTCTTGTGATTTAGTGGCACTATGACATCAGAATCAATTTTAAGGATGCTAGCCGAGCTGATAAAAGCAGACAGGAGATTAATTTAGACAGGAAACAATTTGACGTGTAATTACACCAACACACAATAAATTTGAGCAATTAAACCCAGGATTGTCTGATTCTGGAAAGAAAAGCTTTGACTTAGAACTTAGCGCTGTATGGCACAAGGCCATATTAATCAAAGTGGATAGGACAGTAAATCTCTTTGAGCAGAATAACCTCTAGAACATTTGAGGTTCAGTAATGTATGAATACAGAATGCCAGAGAAGTTAGGATTAGATGCCCCAGAAATCTTTTATGAAATGGATCATCAATTTGATATATAAACCGATTTTGATGAACTGTTTGCAAGTAAAATAAATATATCAAGTACAATTTTAAAGCTTCATAGTCTCCCTGTAACCTTGAACTGGCATGCAACCTTTTTCATCCAGCAGAATGTACCTGGTGGCTGCAGTATCAAGAATAATAATCAGTAGCCCTAATTATATATTTGTTACACGGGTTTACAAAATGAGGGTTCTCTTGTGTCCCTATTGGCTTCTGGATGTTGTGATGGCCATAGTTTTCAAGTGTGCTTTTTAGCATTGGAATGTAACAAAATAGTTTCAAACTTTCCTTTCAAATGAAGACCTCACCGTGTTTGCCCATGCTTCTGGCATTTTGAAGCTGGATCATTGTAATGTTCTCTGTATGGGGCTAGGCCTTAAAAACATTTGAATTTGCAGCAAGTGCAGATTGAAGCTGCTTGTTTATTAAGTGGTACTCCCACAGGTAGCACATCACATCTGTGAGGAAGACAGCCCCGAAACAGTAATGTTACTCATGCTGAGTGAAGGATTAAGTGATGGTGCATGTGCGCGCATACACACACACACGCTCATACACACAATTTTTTGGGAATCTTCTATGTATGTAATTCTAACCTGCTGCTAGAAACCAAAAATTGAAAATAAAGAGAACCTACAGTGCAAAATTCTTCCTTTATCTCAGTGCAAGGTGCATTTGAAATACTACGAGACAGCAGTTTCCAGCTTAATTTCTGGAACAAAAATATTTGGATAATTTTTAGTAAGAGAGATGCTTATTGATGTTGCATATTAAATGGCAACAGCAGACAAAGGGGTGGAAGTAATGAATAAAGATTCTCGCTAATAAAAAAACAGCAAATAATTAAGTTTTTGTGTCTTATTTTGTGGTTTTGCCTTAATTTTATTTTCTGATCGGCGAGGAGACAAAATGTAGTTTCTGTGAGGGAAACAGGTATTATTTTGTGATCTTTTTCTCACTTTCAAAATCCTACCCTGTGGTATGTTAGAGGCAATTCACTTTTTTACATGTCTATACTCCTTGGGCTGCCAAATAAATCCTATGTTCAAAGTAGCTATGCTTATTTATAAAGATCTAATGAACAGGGACTTATTCAGAGATGTCTTCGGTTTCTTCACCCAGAATGCAAGTTGTGATAAACAGGAATCATTTTATTGGTGGTCCCAAAGAAATACCAGTAAGAGCTACAGAATGGATTTTCTTGATGGATGTTCCTCTTTGGAATTTGTTCCCACCAGAGATATGATTTGGTCAAAGTCAAACTTCCTTTATGGTACCTGGCTGTAGATTTATCCCTATATACTGGCTTTCTTGTCATTTGACTCTGTCATGGTCCTAACATTGCATTCTAAACACAACCTGGATTTGCCACTTGTATTAAAAAAGTAGTTCCTGCCCAGAGAACAGAGAGGAGATTCGCATCCCCTCTTCTTTCCTCCTACAGTGAGTAGCTGTGTTTCTAAATGATTTGAGGGATATACCAGATGTGCCATTATGGGTGCCTTATGAATGCATACCATAGTGATAACAAGTAATTATTAATACCTGTGCTATACGGGACAGTCCTGGGAAAAACAGGATGGATGGTCTCCCTATGTGACAAGATCATCGTAAAACCCAGTGTAATGTAAACCGAGAACCTGTTAAACACTAGTCCCATTTGAAATTGGGTTAATAGTAATTGTGATGTTAATTGCCCTCCAGCTACAAAGTGTGCAAGAAAGTTCATATCCTTTTCCCTGTCCTTTCAGAGCTTCATACAGCCACTGCAATTAGAAACAGCAGTGTAGTATATTCTATCTAGCACATCCCCTGAAGAGACTTTTCACTCATTTCAGAATTAAGGATAGCCATACTGAGAGCCTGAGAAACTTAATTGGCCAGCTGGGAATCTATACAGTTTCTTGCCAACTGAAAGGCAACTACACAGAATGTAAGAAGAATTCATAAGGTCCTGAAATGTGAACAGTGTTTTTGAGTCCAGTGGGTCTTGAGAGAAAAAATAAAATCTTGATGAGCCTTTCAAACTATCTGGAAATAATTTGCTATCTTGCCATCAGTCTGAGGCATATTACCCATTAGCTCTGATTAGGTGGGTTAAATTATTATTTAATTTTGTTTTACTTGAATTCTTTTCCTCTGGTTAATAATATTTTTCCCCAAGTAGCTTTAACTTTACTTTACCACTGATGGATTCGCAAATACCATTTATGTCAACCAGATTCACTGAAGCTGTTAGAGAGTGCTGGGAGCTATCTCTTGCACCTCTGCAGAAATTCACTTTACGGAGGGGTAGGAGGTGGAACAGCTGCAGTCCTTTTTTTATTGTTTTCAGGAGAGTGGAACAGTTTTATGGTTATAGTTGAGGGCTGCATAGTGTAATGATAATTCTATTTAACAGTTACTTGTATCAGTGTTTGTGTACATAATTCATATTAAGGAGTGGCTCTCAACAATTACAGAATACTGTACCCTTTTCAAAGTCTTGCATACCTCCTATTTTCATCTCACTTAAAAACTACTTGCTTACAAAATCAGACATAAAAAGTTGTAAGTATTACACTATACTGTTACTGACAAATTTCTTACTTTCTCATTTTTATCATATAATTATAACATAAATCAGTTAGAGTGCAAATATTATACTTACATTTCAGTGTACAGCATATAGAGCAATATAAACAAGTCATCGTCTCTATGAAATTTTAGTTTGAATTGACATTACGAGTGCCTTTTATGCAGACTGTTGTAAAATGAGGTAAATCCAGAGGTGAGGTGATGTTACCCCTGGAAGATCTCTGCATACCCTCAGGGATATACATAGCCCTGGTTGAGAACCACTGATACAGCCAGTAGTTGATTTGGTAATTTATATAGCCCTACGTGAGCAGGCCTCAGCAGCAGAAAATAGCAATGACTAGAATTTGAACACCTGCAGGAGAGCAACAAATGAGAATGGCTAGAAAAGCAGTGCACTAGAGCAAGCCCAGAAGAGAGGAAAAAAGAGATGCATTTCTGTTTGTTATTTTGATGTAGACATTTCTTTCCACTTTATTTTTCCCTTCTTTTTCTCTATGAGATTTCCCGGAGGAAAGCTGCTGCTTGCAGCCACCGCCCTCACCAAACAAGTAAAGAAAGATGACAAAATTGCTGGATCATTTTGGTCCCCAATGACGGAGGGCCAAATTCAGAGGTGAAGTGTAAGACAGTTGAAGCTTTAGTCTCCCTTTACATTATCTTAGCAGCTCTATGGTATCCAGTTAGGCTTCATTAAACTCATCTACATCTGTTCTTCCAATGTATGAGGCAGTCTAAATTGGTGTATATTTGAAAGGAAGCCAAAATAAGGTGTAAAAAGATTTAAAGGATGTGGAGGCTACAGTAGATTACACTTCCTTCTGGTGCCTCACTATTTCATACAGTTAGACTTCCTTACACAATTTTAGAATAGCTATAATTGTATCAAATAGATTACCTACAATAGAAATGTATATAATTTTAAAATATGATATTGATGGGAGTGGGTGGAGGTGCTTAACATTGTTAAACATTTGAAATCTTGTCTTTGTTGAAGTGTATGAGTATTTTGCCACAGACTTAAGTGTGGGGTGGGAAGGAGCAGGAGTTCACCATAGCTGTGTCTAGACTGGCGCGATCTTGCGCCAGAGCTATGCAAATAAGGCTCAGTGTAGACAGCCCCGTCTTCCGCAAAAGCCTCATCCGCGAAAATGGCGGCTCATTAGCTATGCAAATGAGGCTCAGTGATATTCCACCCCTGAGCCTCATTTGCATAGCTCTGGCGCAAGATTGCGCCAGTCTAGACACAGCCCATTAGTGTAGACAGGGATTATCATCTTTAAAATTGCTCAGCCATTCATAATTAAGCCTAGATTTAACACTGGCCAGCTGACATGATGGGAAATACAACTTTTATTGCCTATACCAAATGCTAAATTCAGTACTAACACATGATTTTCTAGTCAAGCCTTAAGGAGATTGAGAATAGATGGATATGATTTACACTACCTTTCGCATCATGTCTAGCCTCTTGAGAGTCTAAGTACAGTCACTGATTAGCTGGGATGACTATATAATTTGTAGACCATATACATTCCTTTTAATCCCAGTGGACACCAGCATGATGAACAGCGGTTTGGTATTTGTTTGAGTGCTAATGGTTCTTATCAGCCTTTTGTAACTATTTAGTCTTTAAGGGGCTACTGGACTATTTCTGGTTTTTAAGTTTTTCCTGTTACAGACTAACTTGGCTACCCCCCTGTAGCTTATCTACTCATTGTCTCTCTTTCTTCTTCCTCCCCTCCTTTTTTTTCCTTCTCCCCTCTTTCCTTATTTATTCTTGGATCTGGACTTCTAACACTTCTGTCATCTGAAGAAGTGGGTTGTGCCCACAAAAGCTTGTGATACCGTCTACTTTTTTTGTTAGTCTTTAAGGTACTTCTAGCCTATTGTTATAAAGTTTTACCAAATAATAACTATTCCTGCTTAAGGAACATTGATAATTAATGGTCTCATAAAGTCATGTGATCTTTAAAAATAGAAAGCTTGTGTGGTGGTAAAATTTGATCACTTTGCTTTCATAAGAAATAGTTTGCAAGCAAGGAATGATGCAAAGTCTGTAATTTAATCCAAACAATTTGACAATCTAACCACATTTCATAACATTCATTTTTTATTTTCCCATATAAAATGTACTGTTATGTGAACTCATCTGGTTGTGATCGTGTTCCAAGTCATTAATTTAGACTTTTGTATGTCAAAATTGTCTGAGGTTCATGAATATTTTGGCATCTCTAGGCCACATGAATTTAAGCTGTTTATGTTTTAAGGAGAAAATCACAATAAGATGAAGGGCTGTGATTTGAAACCATGTAAAACTTGATTATTTTGGTTCTTACCTTGTCCTATTTTAGATTGTATCACCTTTTTTTGGCTTCATTGGCTGATTTGCTGTTTCTGGTAACAAATAAACAGGCATCCAGAAAACAGCATTGCTATGGTTCATACAGTTCTAAAGCCGTAGTAAAGCCTCCAGGAAACTTTTACCTCTTTCAGCTCTTCAGCAATCTCTTTGCCAAATCACAACAAATCTCCTTTTTTTCTCCAAGGTCCTTGTGCTCTCCTTGTCAAGTGATTTCCCTGTCATCATTGCATCTGGGATTTAAAATAATGTAAAGGTTATTGCAGGACACTAGCATACAGCAAATTATATTGTATTGGACAGTTGTCTGAGTAATAGTAGCATGGACTTGTGACTTAGCATCCATTATCTCTATAAACACTTTGTCACATAAACAAGGATAAATCGGATGTGGATTTAATTTATGGTGAGTTGTAGTACAATGGAATAAGTTAGCTAATTTGTCAGTCTGCTTGTGAGTTAATAATACTCTGCAGTTGTTTTTTTTTTTATTGACATTTTTGTCTCTTATCTTTCCTAGACATCTCTCCTCTAATTTCCCTTCAACCTGGTGAGATTCTATGGTAGACAAACTATGTTCAAGTTTTTTTTAAGGCTGTCTCAGGGATGTATATCCATTGTTGTACATCCATTCTTTCATAGGGCTCCTCTGAATGCACCATGCTCATAACAACTTTGTGTTTTCAGAAATCAAGTAACTGTTGCTAGTTTTGACTATAAAAGTTACTCTAAGTCAAGCAGGGTGATAATGTCACCCTCGTATGAGATCTGTTATGCTCCACTCTTGACTTTTCAAGGCAGTTCTTCAGCTCAATGCCAGGAGCACAATTTCTCACGTGGGAAAGTGCAGGAAGTGAATTTTGAAGAGCAACAGTAAGTAACCCTTCTCTAGGCATCCCTGATTTAGCTTTAGATTAATTTCTAATAATAATTGTTGAGCCCACAGGGGTGCATGCACATTGATGATTATTTGCCTAATTACAATGTTTAAAATATATTTGATAGATGTCTTAACAGGGCAGAGAGCCCCAATCACCAGAAATGAGTCTCAGTTGTAGGGAATATTGCTATCAATTAGGGCCTAGTCATGAGTGTGAAGTGAAAGCTCGGGATATAATATTTTCCAAATGGTAACTGTGACACTCCCCCCTCCCATGCTTTATGAAATGGACTCATGGACATGAACATGGCTCGCCAAGTGGCGGCAAGCCCTGCTCGCTGGCCGCGTAGTTACATGATTTGTCGAGCCCTGGACATGAATATACATAACTCAGAGGTGGTTTGAGCAAATTATTTCATGTAACCCATCGATCTTCATGTCATTAGCTGCTGGTTCTGTTTATCTGACTCTGTTGTATGTACCATTTATGTGTGGAAAATTAGACACATGGAGTGGGGAATACCTTGTGGGTTTCAAACATGTGAATGAGAGACATGGAGGGTGTTACCCTCAACTGTTAAACTAGCTCTTTTGTCCTTCAGTCTGAGCAGTGGTTGGTAGGGAGGGGCCTCAATTCTTTAACAAAAAGAATAGGAGAGGAGAGGTCTTGGTCTTTTGACTGGGCTGCACCTGAAGAAAGGAACCTGAGACCCCAGGGTGGGGAAGACAGCCCTGGTTTAGAGTGGCAGCTGGAAAAGAGGTTTTAGAGTGAGTTTAAGTTTGCACTGAGGTTTCAGTGGAGAACTAGCCAAGCGGTTTTGTTTCTTTTGATTATTTGTAACCTACTTTGCTCTGCCTGCTTTCTCTTATTACTATTTAAATCCTACTGCTTCAACTTGATAAAGCCATTTTTATTTTCTATCAAACCCAGTGTAAGTAATTGTCACCGGGGGGGAACCAGTGTGCACATTCCCCCTTTCATTGCTAAAGGGGGCTTACCTAATTCTTTGGGGTTTGATCCCATCTAGGGAGTGCTCTCTCAGGAGGCTGGGCCCTAAACTGCACTTTCCTTGGACCTGGAGTGGTTCAGTGTCAGTATTGCTTCTCGGTGGGGGTAGGGACCTCAGCTCGGGTCCTTGGCTAGGGGAGACCAGTGGAACTGGCCTAGCAGGACCGGGCGGTGTGGCGCCCCAGATAGCAGGAAGATGAGTGGCAGTGGCTGTGTCAGCACCCTGGGAGGCACCCCCGAGGGCTCGTCTGTGACTGCACCCTGTCACAGTAACCCTAATGTCAGGTGAAAAGTTGAAGATTAGGTTCCTGACACAACATGTTACATTGCCAAAGGGTAAATGGGAGGTAAGCATTCTGCTGGATATCAAGGAAATCGGGCAGTATCCATACATCTTGGGAGACCTTCAGAGGGTCTGAACATGTGCAGTTCCCCTGAAATCATTGGAACTAACTCTATTTACACCAGCAGAAGCTAGGACTCATCATTTTTAAGACAGAGGGATGCACAACCAAAAGCATTTTTGCTTTGGGGATTAATTAATCCAGAATGAGTCCCTAGTTGGAAACTACATTGGATGACTATATTTATTCTGGCTCTAGTCCAGGGCTGGTAATCACACCAAATTGCTTTGTTGTTGCCCTATTTGGGATACTAGGAATTAGATGCTAAATTAGTTGTTGGTCTGAATTGCTGTTGCAGCTGATGAAGGTGGGGAGGGGGGGAGCATAGCCCCTCCCCATAACAACTCATGAATAACCTATTTCATGGCTGCAGCCTGTAATCTTTACTTTTCTTCCTGCGATCAGATCGAAGGTCGTGCTGTTTATCAAATCAGTAGGTTAAACATCTGAGAAACATACAGCTGGGTGTACCATGCCTGCACCTCAATGTATTCCCTTATTATGTGTGCCCCATCACATTTAGAATCGGCAGTTTATTCATCGGGTAATAAATTAAAACACTTTGTTAGCATACTGCATGCGAATGGGGGCCCATGAAATAGCTCATTATAAATACCTGAGACTGGAGGCTTAAATCATTATCATATAAACTGCCTCATTTTTAACATATTAAAATGAAACATATTTGCTTAGATAAAGTACTTCATATAAACTAAACCAGAAGGAATTTCAGAATAGGACATTTGGGAATAATATTGTATCTCTAAATGCCCTTCCTGTTTATGAGTGTACTTGGCACTGAGTCTATCAAAATGATCAGTATCAAGACCTTTATGCAATAAGAACAAAATAATTAAGTCAACTAAAATTGTAACTTTCTAAAATGTTAATGGCATTTTTAGTCAATACAAACTTTCTTCTACACCATAAAAGTTAATATTTAAAAACAAATAGGCTAGGGGAAGCATAATTGCTGTTATTGACTGTACTTGATTTCATAAGAGGGAGTGGGGGAAGCTCACTTTGATTTCAGTAAAAGCCAGACAAAGCCTAAAGGAATATTAGTAATTGGATATTCATCATACAAGCTCCCGAGCATCCTCAAATCAATGGAGGCTAAGGGCATTTATCTTCTTGCAGGAGGTGCTCTGTCACCGTGGATGATATTGGTCAGGGGAAATTTAGGTCACACATCACCTCACATAAGGGGACTAAAATCCTGAATATTGCAGCAGTTTAACAACAAAAAAAACAAAAACAAAAACAAAACAAAAAAAAAATTTGCAAGGCAATCAGAAAGACACTGTAACATTAACAGTCATATGATGGGGCTTAACCTCCATTGCCTACAATTGGAATGCACTCAATTAGTCATGCTTTGCACCTGGGGAGATGAGTGGTGAATTGGCACCTGGCCAGGTGGGCAGAGCTAAACCATAGTAAGTGGATTGAAGGAGCTCACTTGGTGGAGAGTCTGTAGAGGATAGGTGTCTCTCTTTGGCAGAGCTAGGACTTAATGGGAGGTTAAAGGGAGAAACATGCTATAGAGACAGGGTAGAGTTCTCCTGGGAACACTATGAGAAAGAGCTTGCAAGCAGAGCGGGAAAAGTTCAGCAGCCCAATTGGACAGCATTATGAGTCAGGTTCATTTGGAGTTGTGTGAGACTTTCCAAAAGGGGTTTAAACATTGTGTATTGTTGGGGCGGGGAGCCTGGAGCCACAGAAGGCTTGGTGCCAGAGGCAACCAGCCAATAGCAGTCACTGGAGCTAAGGGTACTGGCAATATTCCCTTCAGTTATAAAGGCTTGTTCCAAGGGGCAGCATGCCCTGCCACTGGCACCAATATTGGACCCTGGTCCAGCAAAGCAGTTTGAGCATGATCTCAAACCCAATATCAGGCCCTACACAGAGTGGGGTGGGGATGACTACTGGTTTGCTCAAAGTTAAGCACATGCTTAAGTACTGCTGGGTCAGAGCCTTTTGCCTTTTGGGAAAGCTTCAGTAAAACAACTACTAAGCTCCGTCTTCTATTATTTTCTTTCCTTCCATGCTGTGTACATTGATCTTTGCAACCCTCATAATTCTTGTTCCTATGTCTCCTCACAGTTCCCCAATCCCTTTAAAATGCCCCCATGCTATATGGAGAAAGGGGAAATGCTACAGTGGAGGTGGTAGAAATTGGAAAACATGCAGAAAATGGATTCTGTCCATGCACTAATCTAAGAGGTCAGGTTGGGAATGATTCTAACCATCATAACTAATCTGTGCTCTGTCATAGGTGCTGTGCACATGATCATAGAATCATAGAATACTAGGACTGGAAGGGACCTCGAGAGGTCATCGAATCCAGTCCCCTGCACTCATGGCAGGATAGCTTTTCAGTACAGTGACTTTCTAACCTTATTCTGGGGTAGTCATTTTGTCTAAATTTGTTTTAAGCTTAAATGTTAACTAAGGATAAAACTTTCTAAGGGTACTTGAACAAAATACAGGACTATGTAGCACTTTAAAGACTAACAAGCTGGTTTAATAGGTGATGAGCTTTTGTGGGCCAGACCCACTTCCTCAGATCAAATAGTGGAAGAAAATTGTCACAACCATATATACCAAAGGCTAAAATTAAAAAAATGAACACATATGAAAAAGACAAACCAAATTTCAGAACAGAACGAGGGTGGAAGGGGGGGGAGGTAAATGTCTGTGAGCTAATGATATTAGAGGTGATAATTAGGGAAGCTATCTTTGTAATGGGTAAGATAATTAGCGTCTTTATTCAAATTTGAGTGTAAAGTGTCGAATTTAAGCATGAATGACAGTTCAGAGGATTCTCTTTCAAGTGAAGTCTTAAAAGGTCTTTGAAGCAGGATTCAGGTAATCAAGTCATTGAGACAATGTCCATTTCAACCAGAAATGTCCATTGTTTCAGCTACACCAGATTAACACGGCTACATTTCTATCACTATTCTACATCTAAGGGGACTTGGGTACCCACTTTCCATTTTTAGAAGCTATTTAAGCCCTTAAAATGCAGATAAGTGCCTACTTGGATTCCCAAAGTGCCTACATAGATTAGAGTCCTACTCCCAATGACAGACAGAGAATCTCAACGGCCTAAAGGGTACATTTACACAGCAAGGCTAAAGTAGAATTAAGCTATGCAACTTCAGCTACGTCAATTGTGTCTCTGAAGTCAAAATAGCTTAATTTGGTTTTTGGCGCTGTCTACGCAGCAGGAAGTCGAAGGAAGAATGGTCTTCCTTCCACTTCCCTTACTCCTCATGAAATTAGGATTACCATGAGTTGGAGTAAGAAATCCCTCAACTTGACATTATTTTGGAATAAAGGCTTGTAGTGTAGATGCACATTTTGTTATTTAGGAATGTCAGTTATTCCGAAATGATGCTGCTGTGCTTACATACCTCAAAGAGATTTTGAAAATGCACAGCATGTCTATCTGCATCTTTAGGTACCTAAATACCACTGAAATCTCTTTCTTTGGCTACTAAATACTATTTACTTTCAGTGTGATTTAGGATCTTTAGGGTCTGCACCTCATTTGAAAATTAGACACAGACTTCAAAGTCAATTAGCCACTTTATATAATTTTATCATGTTTCTGCAAATTTTGCTGCCTTTTCTAGAATCTTTCTTTTCTATTGTGCCTTCTCAATTTGTTCTGACCTCAAGCATAAGTTCAAAAACAGAGAAACTTTCATTTTTAGCCTATATTACCTCACATCTGATCTTTGATAGGCTCCCCATATTTATGTTTCTGGCAAAAATAGGGTCCGGTCATGCATACCTGACTGAAGCTAAATTCCACTTAGTTATCAGTGGATATGAAAAAGATTAAGTAGTGCTGGACTGGGTCTATGATCAGTTTTTAATGACTTTGCATATCACTGAAAGGAGAGATTTATCTTTTTGGAAGAAAAAGGAGTCTTGATCAACTACCAATTGAAATCAGTGGAAGAATTCTAGTTGACTTCACTGTGCACTAGAATGTTCCTTGTGCACACTACTGGGGGCTTGTGCATCTTCCCAAAAGACCCAAGTCACCTACATATTACATTGTTAATGGATGATGCAGATGAAATATTCCTTGTACATCAACTATTGGTGCAACATGCTTCTCTGAGCTAATGTCAAAAGGGTATGATTGATACCGAGTTTTCTGATACCGAGTTTTTTCTAATTAAAGGCAAAAAGGAACTAAAACTTGCATTAAAGAGGAATAATTCAGAAGATTCAGACATCTGAGGAGCAGCATTCTTGCTTTGCAATAAATATAAATGCTTTTGCAAATATTTTTATCTCCTATTACTCAATATCACCATTCAAGTTTAATCATATCTACCTTAGCAACAATACTATACATGAGCAATTGGAAGTAAATAAATAACAGATTTGGGTGTTTTAATTTAGTCATAAACATGGTGTGTTTCAAACTTTCATTTTTTTCTACTTAGTGTTGGCTCTTTTGTTTTCAAACAAATCATCTGTTTTAAAATATTATATTATGTATTCATTTTTATGACATTCTCAAATAAAGCAAGTGCTGATATAAAGAGACAGCTATTATTCTTACTTATTTGTCTCAGTCAGGAACACTTATCAAATATTAATAATAGATTTTTGCATCTTCAATAAGGAGTCATTAGACAGAAATAAATGTATCCAAGAGAGACACATATGCAATGCTAATTGACAACTGTGTACACAAAGAGCTGCCATTTATTTTATTACAGTCAAACATAACCTTTGTAAATGTCAGCTCTGTGTTCTGTTGACCAGCATTTTAATTTAGACATATTGTTCTTCCTTTTTTTTAAAAGAGCGATTATCATTTTATTCCCCCTCTTACTGTATTCATTCACATTAGATGCCATTGCATATTTCATGATTCTTTTGAAAGCAACAATAAAATTACAATTATTTTATGGGGGAGATGATGGCAAAACAAAATGGAAAAATTACCCCTTGAAATTGTTTCAGTAGAGTTTGTATGGTGAATAAGGTCATAGAGAACACAGCATTTGTACAATTTGTATGCGAGGTCCAAAATTAAGCTAGCTGGTTATTACAAAGCTAGCTGGTTATTTCAAAGCTACTGAAATACTCTATAAATAAAGATGTAGTAAACAAGCCATTCTCTCTCTCTGCTTTAATCCCATCATACCAGTCAGGGGGGAAGATGCTGCAGACACAGAATGTGGTTATACTTGGCAGAAAGTACCCTTACTCTTACATTAATCCTACACTAGCCCTCTTTGGCTACTTTTATGTGGTGAAGTGTGAATCCAGCTCAGGAAAAAACCTGGTTCTCAGTTTTGAGGAACTATTGAAAAAGAGTTTATACTTTCCACTACTCATTCCACCAAAAAGAAAATATAAATAGGCCCTAACTGTCAGTGACTTCAATGGGCACTTAACTGAGCTCTGCAGTATAGCAAGGAAGCTGTTTCTACAAACCTTGCATGTGCTGAAGAGAGTTTTTGGTGTTCAACTGAGGCAGAAAAAGAGCCCAAATGTCATCAAACTGGTGAGTATCTTTTTTGTAAGTCCCTTCTGGAACTTAGTGAGAGTTGTGTTGAGGTAACTTCTCCAGGGTTTCTCTAAAGTTAGTGGCTTCACGTTGAGAGCCTAATTAAGAACTCATTGAGATCATTTGAATGGACTTTGCATCACGTCTTTAGTCAAAACTTGAGCCCAATTTTAAGCAAGCATTTGGTTTCACTTTGAAAAAAAGTGTAAATTTATGCTTTTTACATTTCATTGCATCATATTTTCAATAAAATTACATGTATTGTAAAATTACACAGTGTGTAATAGAAAAAGTTTTCAGAGAAAAATAAAATCAATCATTAGAATTTTTTATAGTAGCATTTACTAACTTTTCAGATTTAAGCAATTAAACCGAACAGTTGTGCAATAACTGCTAGTTATTTTCCTCATTATGTCTTTCTTTTTCTGTTATTTGAAACAGCAAGAAGCAGCTGCGGTCCAGCTTTATGATCTTCCAGTTGGTTGCACTATCAATTTTTATGTTCTTGCACTGTGATGTTTGCAGTAAAATAGGTTAATTTTTCAAGATAATAAAGTTTCCAAAGTCTGATAGGTAATACAAAGATTGCTATCTTTGTCCACTACACATTGATATACATTCAGCCAGTTGCTGAGTTATTTTGCATTTAAAAATTCTATTTTCAGACTAGCTCTACTATTCATTATTAACGCGAGGCTTGAGAATGCAGGAAATAGAACCCTTACAATAACTGAACCTATTCTGTGGAACTCACTTCTTCAAAAAGAATAAGCACAGACCTCTCCCTCTTCAAAACTAATGCAAAGCGCATTTCTCTGTCTTAGTTTTCACTCTCATAGCATCCATTCACACATGCACAGAAATATATGTATAAAAACACTCTGTGAACTAATCAGCTATTTCTCCTAGAGGCTAGCTAAGGTGAAAAAGAGAAGATTAGTGTAATTTCTATTTTAAAATACTTGGAAAGTTGCTAGGTTACTGTGGAGATGGAGTCCATATAGACACCTAACTAGACAGATGGAGAGAAAACCATGCTGAAATACATGGCAGGTGTGAAAAATCACGCAAGTAACTTTACTGTCACTTTTAAAGTTTTTTTAAAATGTACATATTTCGAATATCCACTACCACTGTTAGCACTGGACAGGCAAAAGCCACCACATCTGTATTAGAGATGATCTTTCAGTTTTACCCTGAAATGTTTACAAATTATTTTAATTATAAATATCAGAAAATGAGGATATCCAAATAGTATACTCAAATTGTATTTTACAGTAAATACCTTCCCTGATAATTTCAATTGGAATAGAACATGATACTGTTTAAGGCACTGATCCTGCAAAGACTTACAGACATTCTTATCTCTGAACTACTTATCTGTAAAGAGCTAAGTATGTGCATAAGTCTTCACAGAAATAAGGCTGGAGCTTACAGGTACAGCCTTGCCAATGTCAGATCAAGGCCTGAGGAGCAAGGCTCTTGCTATTCCAGTCATAGACCTATTCTAATAGACTGGGACTATGTCGAGACCATGAAACTAATTTTCTTTGTGACCTTTAAAGCCTTACTTAAGAGCAGGTTTCCAGAGGTGAAAGGCTACTGCATTAATCCACTGCAATTCTGAGCCTGATCTATTCCTTGTTTTATAGGTCAAAGTTGTTATATGAAGTGCTACTGGTATATGAGCCAGATTCTATATTTTCAATACAAAAAGAATTCCCACAGAAAGCTGTGGGAGATTTTCTTGCTAAGGAAAAGAGCTGTTGAGCTTGTATTTTACATAAATCAGGACAAATAATTTACACGAAAATGAATTCAGTGGGTGTTGTAACTTTTTCTATAAACAAATCATTAAATTGTGGTATGTACATTTGAAATTATTCATGGATTTCACCAATGAGTAATTCTTGATCTTCAGATTGTTTGTGAACAGTTATTTTTGCTGAGCTGACTAGTCACAAATTCATATGATATTGTTGCTTTTCCTTGATGAGTTAGCTATGGAATAATCTCCTCAGAGCATAAATTGTAAATTTTACAATTAAGTACTTATTTTGAAATTCATGTTGTGATTGTTAATTACATTGCTCCCTACTAACGCAGGAGTGAGATGACATTAGCTGGGTTGGCAGGAGGACAACCGTGTGGGCTTTTCAGCTTCAGGGGGTGAAGATAGATATTGGCTACCCATTGTTTGCCTTCCCCTAAGGGAGTTAGGCTTTTAGATTGGATTTGTAGATTTTGGACTGAGTTTTAGCTGGGTTACTGAGAGACAATGTTCAAAACTCTTTGTGTTTAAGTTAGTTGATTAAGAAACAATATGGCTTATTCTAAAATTTATTTCATAGTCTCGGGCCTTCCTTCCTTGTCACCAACTTGTGACCAAGTTAAAAGTTGATATATTTATATATTTCTGTTTCTGGGTTATATGACAAATTGCATGTAACTGTGGTATAGGACCTATGTACCTAAAAGGAGACATCATTTCATTTTCTGTGTACTTCACTCTTAAGGTAAAGTTTTCCCTGTTGCCCAGGCAGTGGCCATGTTGTGTTTCAGTTTCAAATACAGAATGTTGTAGAGAAATATATAATGTTAACTCTGCATACTTTGTTTTCCTTACTCTCAAGTAAGTCAGCTAGACTGAAAAGAGATATTTTGTTATTTGTGTGAGGCACAATTTCTCCTCTATGGAAATAATAATCTCATACAGCCTCTCCCCGAGTTACAAACGAGTTACGGACCAAACACTTGGCCATAATTCGATCCGTTCGTAACTCAGACCCCATTGAGTTACATAGCAACCACGCTGTTCGCAAGCGTGGGTCGCGTTCGTAACTCGGGGACCGCCTTTACGACTGCTCCATGGGAGCTTTGGTCGTAAGTGTGAACGGTCGTAACTCGACTGTTCGCAACTTGGGGAGCGGCTGTATACTGTTAGCTCATCTCTTTAATTCTTTGTTTTTTTAATATATGTAGTCATTATATTTAATATAGTCTGCAAAAATACTCCAGTATGGAACTCACTTTCTGCCTTTCTTTAATATTTAATATTTTCATCACCAGATTATGACAAGAACAAAACACAAGGTGCTATGTAAAACGGATTAGACAGACCACCGCACAATAGTGTGACTGCATTTTATTTATACTTTTTAGTAGCTTTATACTTTTTCATAAGACTTGTTTTTATAGCTATTCTTAGGAACCCTGAACTTAATCATGTATACAGTGGTGCAAATTAGCCAATATCTACAACAGACAATAACCAAAGTATGACCATAGAAATGAAAACTGCCAAAAATTCAAGATTAGAGGTGTTCAGAAAAATGAATTTTCCTTTAGAAAAACGTATCACTCTTTTGGAGTTATTTTTGGTTCTGAATTGCAGCAAGACCCCCTGAAAAATCAAAAAAATCCACAAAACAGAAAATGTCAGAAATGTTTTTAATCAGAAATGTCCAAGTGGAACACTTAGGCATTTTTAACAAAACAAAATGATTTGATGTCAAAATAGACATTTTCTTTGCAAATGACACTTTCCAGGTGATAATTGTCATGTCATTATAAAGATCAGTTCAAAATAATATTTTTCAATTTGATTCCCAGATTGGAAAACTTGAAAAAAAGTTGAAATCATCATTTTTCTGCAGAAAATTTTGATTTTTAAGGAAGCAACATTTTCTAATGGGAATTTATTTGTGGGCAAAAAGTTCGTTCAACTCTATTCAGGTTGCTGTCACTGAGGTTTTTATTTGACTCCTGACTAATCTACAACTGCAGCATGTGTAGTTCTATCACTGAAAATTATACATTGCCTTCTATATTTAGTATACAGCAGAAACAAAAAGCTCAGCAAACCAAACATGAAGAGCTTCCTTCTGCTTCAATTCTGCACACTCTGCTGCTGCCTAATTTCATCATTAGCTTTTTTTAAAATGCTGATTTTTCTGCTACCTTTCAGACAATTCTTTCTGAGGAGCATATTCCTATGCACTTTTATTTATTGTAACATAAGATGCTCTATAATAAGCTTTCTTTTTCCCCCCTAGAGATTGAGAAGATGTGAGAATATTAAAAAAACACTTTTAACATAGTACATTTTCTGACTGATCTGGTGGCATTGTATTGTTCCTTTTTTCTTTGTCAGCAGAAACAGGAATATAGGGAATTGATTGTAATGGGCTTTGGTTCCAGTCTTTAGTTACCACAATGGGCTAAATGTGATCTACTAACATTAAAACGGCATTAAACAAATGCATTGTTCTTTTGCTACTGAAATATAGGAAATGAGATTAGTGACTAATGCAGGATACTAGAATCTAGGACTCCTTGGTTATCTTCTCAGTTCTTCCATTGGGTCACCTTGTGACCTTGGGCTAGTAACTTAATATCTGGCGTCTTTCTCTCTAAAATCTTGTTATAGTGTGAAGGAGGAGGAGGAAGTAGAGGTCTCCCTTCTTTGATAAAAGCATATTTCCTTGTTTGCAGAAGCCAATGCTTCTCCAAAACTTTCCCTTCTCTTTCGCTGGTTTGGGCTAGCAGAGGCAATGTGTGGCAGGCACGAGGGGTCATATACTCCCAAACACCATGGGCAAGAGGGGCAAAGGGCCAGCTAGCAGCCAGTGGGGGGCAAGTGGGAAGACAGGCACTCGCAGGAGGTATCCAACCCTCCCACCTCACACTCACTGGCAGCAGCAGGGGAATTGAGCAAGGCTGACCCACCTGCTTTGTTCTCCAGGCACGTCACTTGGGGAAGGTCAGGACTGCCCTTGCATTCACCAGTGGGAAGCAGAGTGATGCAGCACAGCAAGCACAGGCTGCCTTTCCCACCGCTGAGAAGTGTTGAGGTGCTGATGAGTGTTGAGGTGAAAGGGAGCGGTGTACCCCTGCTGCCAGCACTAGCCCCATTAGTCCCCTAAGCCATGTCCTCTCACCCTCTCATTTCCTCTCCCCCAACTCCCCGCAACCTATCCACTAGCCTCTCCTGAATCTTAACTCGCACACTGTGCCTGATTTGCCCTAATCCCTGCACCACCTTCACTCCTACCATACAAACCTCTTTTATGCCTCTAATCCATGCACTGTGCCTTCTTCATCCCAACCCAGCACTCCTCTCCTATGTCCCAAATTATTTGTTTTTGTCCTAGCAACCATCTTGGTCCCAGGATTCTGGAGAGACAAGATGGGTGAGATAATAACTTATACTGGACCAACTGCTGTTGATGAGAGAGACAGGAAAAGTCTCAGGTAGCACGGGTCTCCAAAAGGTAACTTCTCTTTCAATAATGTAAAATAATCTTGATTAAAAGGTGATCCATATATAATGCTTAATACTAATATCAAATACAGATGCTCTTGAATTATAATGCAAAGAAGGATGGTTTTCTTCTAGTCTAGATTAATACTCCAGTTTTCAGTGGAAGTAAGATATAGGTCCTTCAAAGAAACAGCACCAATTATTTGATATGTGCAATTGCACTGAGAAAAATGCTTCATTAAGTGCTGTGGGGTCCAAATTAATGACTCTTTGCCTTTGACTTCTTTTTTGCCCTTTTTTTTTCTATAAGCAAAGAATAGAATCCTAGGGGCCTAGTAAAACTGACCTTCAGCTGTTGCTGAGCCAGTCTTTCAAAGAAAGATTGCTGCTGAGTTCATGGAACACATCACCAAGTTTCACTCTTGACCAATGTCCATCTCCACATACTTCAAAGATTTTAGTTTGCAAACAATTCTTCATGTACAGAAAGAAAATTCTAAACAATGACATGAAGTTTGCATTTCTGCTAAAAATGAGTAAAGTACAGGTTGGACCTCCCTGGTCCAAGACCATTGAGACCTGAGTAGTCCTGAAGGAGGGAGTTAGCTGGACCAGGGGAGGTCAAGCCTCTGGCTCTTCTGGGCTCCGCTTCTGTTCACCAGTGCAGCCAGTGTGTTGCCCCCAGCTGTTAGCGGAGATTCACTCCCAGCTGCCACCCAGCTATGGTCTGTGGGGCTCCCTTCCCCCAGGTGATGGGGCTCCCCTGTTACTTGCTGGTAGCACAGGGGCTTCTCTGCCAGCTGCTGGCAGTTGATCCATGCCCCCATCTGGCTGGGGCTCTATGTCCCTGGTCAGTAGCAGCTCCACACCCCCAGCTGGCAGTGGCTCCCTGTCCTCGGGTGGTGGAGCTATGCTCTGGTCTGGCAGGTCTCCCAGCCCAGACCTACTCTTGCTGCCAGCTGCTGGCTGGACTTCCTGCCACTAGGACACTGGCCCTCTATTTAGGCTGCTTGCCTGGCTGAGGTCTCAGCCACTGGCAACCTCTGTGGCCTGGCCGGACCAGAGAATCCTGAGCCACAGAGGTTCAACCTGTAATATGCAAAAATATATTTTCTACCATGCAGTACAGTTCAAGAAAATATGTTCATATCATAAAACACAAATTCACTCTAGGACATTCTGTTCATTCAAATGGCCAGGTAATAGCTATTATTTTTAAATATACAGAAGATGGAAATAAAATGAACTTTTTGACAGCAATAGGAAACTGCCCAAGAGCAAAGTATTCTAACTGCCATTCAAGGCTATCCTCCCTGCCAGTATAGCAAATCACTTGAGAAATTCATCAGAAAGAGAAATAAAAGCTACTTTCCTAATACAAACCTCCTCCTACGAAGAATATTCCTAATTGTAGTGGTCCTCTGGGTTGAAAGAAGGCCCCACCACCTCACTATATGGCCAGGATTGAGACCTAGTGTTAGGGGAATTAGCAGAGTAAGGGTAGCATTCTGGCCTTCGTAATAGGGTTCATGCCGAATAGTCAATATGTCCTAAGCCACTCCCCCCAACAGGTTAGAGTCAGTAAGCAGTCTAGGCGCTCCTAGGCAGTGGAGCACTGGCAAGCAGTCTATAGAACTAACTCTTAGGTAGTGGAGTCCTTAAAAACAGGCTATTGTCCTGGCTCTGGCAGGTGACAGACAAAAACACAGGCTTTGTGGGAAGACTGCCACTCCAGAGGTGGGTGGCAGGAGTAGGGGAATGCAAGCCCACCCAACTTCACTACATCCCAGCCCAGGGCTCTAACAGGGGTGGGTAATTCCACCACTGGGTCAGTGGGGTTCCTCTCACAACACCCCCAAACTAAAATCTGGTTTCTCTGGGTTACTTCCTCCCTGAGTTCCAGATCAGGCTCCATGGTCAGGCTCCTCTGCTTCATCAGGATACTCAGCTGCTGGCAGTTTTGCCAACTCCCCTCTGGCCTTGGTCCTTTCTAGATCTAAAGCACTGCCTGGCTTAGCAGCAGAGATAGCAAGCAGGACACAACTGTTTCCTTCCCTGGCTCTGCTGCAACTAACATAGTGGCTTCTGCCTTTTGTACTTCTTGCTCCAGCTCTGAACTTCCAGTGGGAGGGTTGAAACCAGCCTGACTGCCCACAGAGGCAGAAAGAGAATGGTGAGCCAGAAGGAGGCCACACAGCCTCATTACATTAACCCAAAAATAAAAAAAACTTATAATAGGATACAAACTAAAGGTTGGTGTTAGATTGGCTATCACACTGTCTAGAGTGGGTCACAACCAACAGTGCCAACTTCAGGGCTGACTGTCAAAAAGAAAGGCAGAGATATCAAACTAATTATATACTCTATGATTAGATTTCACCACCCCAGTAACAAATGTGAACTCCTGGATCAATCTCTTTGTCTTACCATGGAGTCAAAGACAATCCCTTTGGGTAGTCCAGTCTATCTTGTCACCCACACAATCTACACTTAGTGATGAATGGTCACGTACACCAAAAATCACAAAATATCCAGGCTGCTCCCAGTCCTAAGAGATCAGTCACTTACCCCAGATATATGTGCACCTTATATCTCACAACAAAGATTTTGGTAGCCAATCCTATGCAAAACTAATTAAGGATTTATTAACTAGGAATGAATGTTGAAGGACTGTCTACCACCAATTAGGAATATATTGGTTCTTCAACATATTCAACATTCTGGAGGTCTTCATGCCTTGAACATCGTTGATAAGAATGCTCTGGTTTGGCTTCACCAGTTTGTGTAAAATAAATAATTAGGAAAAAGAAATGAGGTTTATTTACAGGTTGAAGCAGGCAACATATATACACAAATGAGTTCAGCCAATGGTTCAAAAGGTGACAGTAATGCAGTAATATGTCAGCATTTAATTTCTTTTTAGGACTGACCCAGGTTGACCATAGACATTCTTGGTTTTTTTGTTTTTTAGCTTTGACCCTTGTGAGTATTTAAACAGCAAAGAGATTAATAGTCTTCATGTCAACTATCCCTATTTTCTACCTTGATAATTCAAGGTGATGGGAGGTGCTTTCTCTCACATAACACATTCATGGGAGTAAGAGGGCCATATTCTTCTGGATGGGGGAGTAGCTATCTCTTTTTGTGCCTAGGTTCACTAATTTTGAGCAGGCAGCTTTTCAATTATAAAGAAAAAAATATTTATTACTTTATAGTGCGAGATATAGACATGACAGGTCAGATAATTTTAGAGTCTAAACATTAAACATACTCTTACAAGTTCAACACCTGTCTTGAACAATCTAAACATGTAAGCTCTGATTTTCAGCAATGAATTTGTGAGTGGTAGGTTGGTACCTTTTTGACTATCATCAGACTGGGTACATTAGAAAACATAGCAAACAAATCAGTAATCCTTCCCACTGATAGTTATACTTTACCACACAATATGGCTATGACTAGACTACGGGGTTTTTGCAGGATACCAGAAGTATCATGCAAAACCCCGCCATGTCCAAGGAACACGTTTGCTCTTCCGCTTTTTTTTACGGAAGAGCAAATGCATTCTTTCGGGAAGCCCTGTATACCTCATTTCATGAGGCATAAGGGCTCTGCCAAAAGAGGAGGCTTTTTCACCATTTGGCCCCGTCTAGACCGTCTAGACGGGGCCAAATGGCGGAAGGGCCTCTTCCGCAAAAGCAATAAAAAAAAACTATGCAAATTGTGGAGTGCAATTTGCGTAGCTTTTTCTGATAAAGCCCCATAGTCTAGACCTAGCCTATGAGTAAATGTTGTTTTCTTTTATAATGGGGTCCACTGTATTTGAATTTCAGTGATTAAATAATTTTACAATGTAAGGGTCCAATTCTGCAAACTCTTACATACTTGAACAGTTTCAATGAAATCAGTATAGTTGCTTGTTTCTGGTTTCATAATGATTATAGTCTTCAGTCTGATATATACTTTAGATTTCTGACAAATTCCTTTTTGAAGGAACCAGTTTTGTCACAATGAGGCAGCTATAAAATTTATTTAGAAATCATCAGATGTGTGGCTTTATCCAGGACACAATTCTAAATTAAAATATATCAAAATAAACCAAGTATATCGGAGTATTTTTAGTAAGTCAGATTCCCCTTTGTAGTTTCTAAAATTAATCCATCATTGTCATAATTTTATAGTTTCTTGTACATTGTTCTTCACAGTGGATTAGATGGTCCCTAGTTTACAGGATAAGAACTTTGTCAGTGGGAGTTTTGTCTGACAGGACACATCAGGCTCAATCTTCCAAAAGCATTCTACCAGATATAATGATTAATAGTGGTAGCTGTCTCAACACTGTTTTGAAGATCAGACTCTAAGGCTGAGTCTAGATTGGCATGATTTTCCAGAAATGCTTTTAACGGAAAAGTTTTCCATTAAAAGCATTTTCGGAACAGAGCGTCTAGATTGGCACGGACGCTTTTCCGCAAAAGCACTTTTTGCGGAAAAGCGGCCGTGCCAATCTAGACGCACTTTTCTGCAAAAAAGCCCCGATCGCCATTTTCACAATCGGGGCTTTTTTGCGGAAAACAAATCTCAGCTGCCTACACTGGTCCTTTTGCGCAAAAGCTTTTGCTCGAATGGGAGCAGCATAGTATTTCTGCAAGAAGCACTGATTTCTTATAGTAGGAAGTCAGTGCTTTTGCGGAAATTCAAGCAGCCAGTGTAGACAGCTAGCAAGTTTTTCCGGAAAAGCGGCTGATTTTCCAGAAAAACTGGCCAGTCTAGACACAGCCTAAGGGTATGTCTGTGCTGGAGCTGGCAGTGTAATGCTAGCTTCATCAGTTCTAGCCAAAGCATGTAATGAGTGAGAAATTACATCTAGGTTACGTCTAGACTGGCATGATTTTCCGCAAATGCTTTTAACGGAAAAGTTTTCCGTTTGGCACGGACGCTTTTGCGCAAAAGCACTTTTTGAGGAAAAGAGTCCATGCCAACTTAGATGTGGTTTTGTGCAAGAAAGCCCCGATCGCTGTTTTAGCCATCGGGGCTTTTTTGCACAAAACACTTTTTAGCTGTCTACACTGGCCCTCTTGCGCAAATACATTTGCGCAAGAGGGCTTTTGCCCGAATGGGAGCATCATTGTATTTGCGCAAGAAGCACTGATTTTGTACATTACAAAGTCAGTGCTCTTGCGCAAATTCAAGCAGACAGTGTAGACAGCTGGCAAGTTTTTCCGCAAAACGGCTGCTTTTGTGGAAAAACTTGCCAGTCTAGACACAGCCCTACAGTTCAAGTATAGGCATACTGTTATGTAAGAATGGCAATTTGGTGCAGTAAAAACAGAATGCAAGAGAAAAGCACATTGGACTATTTAGAATCTTTTTAGTGACCTCTTTAAAGATCAGCACTTCAGTTTCCATAAATTAAATTCTAGGTTTCCTTGAGTTGAATTTCTGGTGATTTTAATTTGATCATTATTTCATTCATATTTGCACAGTGTTCTGCTATTGATTTTCATTGTTCTCTGAGTCTCTCTATCACAGAGTGGTTTATTGGGCTCACTCTATAGATATATCTTCTGAATTCCTAGGCATCCTCACATCTTGCCCCTCCATTCTATTTATTGATTTTGGTAACTGGCATTGATTGTCGTGGTCTGAAAAACTTCAAAAGTTTCTATGGAATCTTAAAGTTTGTAAATCTTATACATGAGCAGAGACGGCCAGTCTTGAAAAACCATTTTAATGTTAAGGGAAGATCAATTAGATCTATGGTTTACTTTCTCCTTATTCTCTCATGGGACACTTATGATTTTAATATCTTAATGGCACGTTTGATACCTGCTGCCCTCTGAGATACTGTGTATCAGGATGGTAGTTTTCTGTGATATATACTGTCTTCCTCTACTAGTCTTAATATTGTCAGAAGTTAATATAGAAACCGTCAGAGTCTTAGTTTTTGTGTGAATTAGTCACAAGGGTAGAAAATCTTAGATAAATCATCCTGCTAGTACCACTGTCCTTTTACAGGACTGTTTGCTACATCTTTCTCAGCCTCTCTTCTTAAATATCTTACTTTTAGGTCCAAGATAATGGTACCTTGTCTGGCAGATGCAACCATATCTTCCTTTGAAAATTGGAAATAAACCTGGATTTCTGTAATTTAACATTGCTAATTGTTTTGCAGTACAACATTCAAAGAGTTCATAAAACATATTTTATTGTATTCACATAGGGCTAGATTTGTGTCATTTTGACACAGTGCTAAGAGACCCTCACTCCATATAGCTGTGTGGAGATATGTCTCCTAGAGCTCATTGGATCTCTTTAAAAATACATGTTAAATAAGATAGCCTCTACTTTAAAAAAATGGACAAAATTCATCAACTGAGTTAACTGGAATTATACCAGGGATGATTTGATGCAGATTTGCATCTTGTTGTTGCTGTCAAGCAAACCAAAATTTGAGCTAAAAAAGTTAGGGGTGTTTTTATATGATGAATTAAGTAAAGGAACAAAAGGCAGCTCTGTTGACTCTTCAGAATTTTCTAGATGGAACTGGAATCAGAATCTATCTGTAGATTTCTAGGACTCTGGTAAATTCTTTTATTATTTTGCTGTCTTGCTAACTATGTATTAGAAGAGGATATCTGTGGTTTAGAAACTGTTATGTACTTTATATGCTCCATAGACATCTTCACTGTGTTTCAGAGAAGTGCTGAAACTAGACGCATGAAAGGGAAACACAGGAGAAGTAATCATTTTGCTTGTTGTGTAATGAGGAATACTCAGTTAATATTAAGGAGGCTATTCCAAGAGAGTTTTAATAACTATAATTTAGAATACAAAGTAAAACTCCTTAGGCATTCAAATTATTCAATATGCGAATCCTACAGTATTTAACATATGAAATGTTTCTACATCTGTCTGGAAATGAAGTCAACCCGCTTTCATGGTGTTAATCACTTTTATTGCATATATTACTTGACACTATCCAATTTGTCACATAGAAGCCTGCATTTTACACCATACAGTAGATACAAACCAGAAAAGAACTCTTATTGGAAGGAGAAATGTATTAATTTCTATCAGTTTTAACTACCATGTAATTATCCTCTATAATACTGTCTGAAAGGTAAAAAATGATAAATGGCTGCAATAAAGAGATATCATACATGCAAAATGAAGGTTCAGCAGAGCTCATTCAACCTCCATTTTACCGGGAGCTTGTTTCCGCCTCTCAATTTTATAGATGGGTTCTTAGCATAATCTAGATGAATGCTTCAAATAATGCATGGCTCAAAAAGGATTTAAATGTTTTTGTTGTTGTTTTCAAATTTGGATGCCAGTCTTAAAATTGCGGTGATGTTTGTATCTGTGAAATGTTTCACAAAACACAGACATCCATTGTCAAAAGTTACTCCTCTATATGCTAAACACTGAACCATTTATTTTTTTCATGAAAAGTAAAATACCATCCTTGGCTCACATAGCTTATGTTTAGAGGGATGTTTTGTAAATGTTACGGGACATTTAAAGCACAAATATGGGCTTGTTATTCATAAGGAAATATGTTGGGAACTTTTTATTTCTTTTTTGTCTGCCATGTAAGTAGCCATGGAACATATCATCTTTACTTTTCATGTAATTTACAAGAAATTATAATTTATCTACTTGGGTTGTTTGAGTCATGTATTTGGGAAAAGTAACAGATATTATTAAAAGGGGCAAAAACTTTTCTGATAGAACAACTGAGGGGGGCAAATATCTTAGAAAAGTACATATCCAGTACTTCAGAAAATTAATTAATATTAATCCAAGATGGAATGTTTTCATTAAGCTTCATAATTTATGTAAAGATGAATTATGGGTTTCCTATAAACTATGGATTTTTTTTGTCTTAGGTACTTATATGGTAGTATATCTATATTCTCTGAGTAGCCTCACTGACTTCAATATATTTATCCTCATGCTGCTCTGTGGTGCAGGGAAGTACAACTATCCCCATTTTTTACAGACAAGGAGCATAGAAACAGAGGAACTAAATGATTTGCCAGTGTTCACCTAGGAAGTGTGTGTTGGAGCAGGGAATCTCACTCCGGTATTGCACGTTCTAGGTTATTCCCGTATCCACTCATAAACCCTCATCCAGGGCAATTCTGCACTAAATACTGGCCAGGAGCAAGATTATGACTGTGAGACAAGCTACTCTCTAGCTCCCAGTACCAAGAGGGAAGTAACGGACATCCGCACTCCTCTTGATGCAGATTACTTCCTCCTTCTACTGCCTCAGCAGGGTTTACTGGTACATGTGAGGGTAGAGACAAGGTTTCATCCAGGCTATACCTTTGTCAAACCATTCCTCTGTGTAAGTCACCCCACACTTGCTACTTTCTCCTCTTTGCTGATCCCTGAGAAGTGAGTAATCAGCGCAGAAGATCAGGTGGTGCTTTACACTCCCTAATTGCTATGTGTTCATACATAGGGCAATTTACATTCGCTCTCCCAAGACGTGCAGTTTGTTTTCCTTTGAATAGACACCTTTTTTGCTTTATGAATTGTAGCCTTGTGAGTGGTAGCTTCACGGGTGCTGTGTCTTGTTGAAGCACAATACCTCTCCATGGCTGCACCTCTTGCTTAGTGCTGTCCAGGTGCCAAGTCTCTTACCCGTTCCTAGTCAGTTAGTCATATGATCCTATTTCAGATAACAGATTGGGGGTCAAAACCCAAAGAAATGATATATTTCCCAGATGGCTGATTAATAATGCAAAATAGGAACTGCACATGAGATTACTTCAGCTGGTGCTACTTAAAGAAAGAAGTATGTAGTAGCAAGAGGATGTTGTGTCATTTTTTAGCAAGTGCTTATTTAAATTCTAAGGAAAACAAAAGGACTGATTCTGAAGCCTTATGCTCATGGATTTACTAATGCTAATAGAATTACTCATGTGAGTAAAGCACTGCAGGATTTGATTTACAGCTGAGTGGCAAACAAGAAGGAACATAACATTTTCTACATAGAAATATCTCTGAGCCCTGATTCTGGCTTGTGCTAAACTCCTGTGAAATGTGGAGTGCTTCCAAATTTTAGTGACCTATGCAGCAATTAAGTATATTTCAGGATCTAGCCTGTTGGTAGTTCCTGTATTTTCTCTTCACAGTAATCATAGAGTGCAATCTTAATAGGGTGATTTTTCTTCCTGCCCTGTTCCAGACATTGCAAAATATTGACCCATTTGTAGGAGAAATCCCCAATTGTCTTCTGGAAGCTAAATATAATTGATTCCAGGGGCAGCTATCCTCCAATCAAGTTCAGCAGCAGCTGCCTCTACCACACAGTAGATAAATATAATTTACATTTGTCTTCCCATGCTTTGTATCAACCAGTGAGTCCCTACTTCATAATTCTCATAGCTAAGGAAATGGCCCATTGAAATGTTTGGGACCGATTAGACTGTATCTCAAGCCAGAAATACTGGATCTTTGTTTCTTCCCATAAATTGTCTCAGTGTAAATTTTTCAGTATGACATTTTCTTGAATAAATTCAGTACAATTTTGTGACACATACTGTACAGACCTGAAGAAGTAAAATTTGAAATATTATATCTGTACAAGATTAACAAAGGTGGTTGGTTGTTCAGATATATTTAATTATACCTTTAAATTCTGCCAGTATATTTCTACCTTGATTTCTGGTTGCCAAATAAGTTAGTCAATTTGAAGTAGTTTATACATGTGCCATAAAAGCTTGTTTGTTTTTGCCAGTGTAGGAAAGCTATTTATTCAGTAAACCGCTTAAACACATGTTTAAAGTATGTTTGTCTTTGACTGAATCAGAGCATAAAATAATAATAATACTTATGTCACAATGGATATCAATGTGCTTTAAAAAAATAATTCTTATGTCACAATGGATATCAATGTGCTTTAAAAAAATTAAACTGGGGTGAAACTCTGTTTAAGTGTGACTTCAGTTTTGCTTAATCCAGTTCTTAACTGATTTAAATCAATATAAACCTAGCTTATAAAAATTTAACTTCAGTATCTCATCAGCCTATGAACTAACTTAAAGTGGTAAACTTTAGGTAACTTTGCATGTAGAGAAACCTGCACAGGGTCAGACACAAAGGTTTCATGGTGATGTGAGACTCCTCTTTTGAGTCCTGTAACTAGCTGCTTAAGCATTGCATGTGCTTACAATGTAGTCATTTTTGAGCTGTACCACATGTAGTCTCAGTTCCAATAAGGTTACATAAAAGGGTCTGGAACATCTCTCCAGGGATAGACGGAGAGCTTGTGGAAACCATTCTCTATGTGCTCTATGGGACAGGTATTTTTAGTTTGGCATTAGATGAGGGCAGCTAACTAACAGGAAAATGTAGGACAAATTATTTGCTGAGAGGAAGTTTATGCCCATAATGAAATTTCTTGGTAAAATTACTCAAAACTCTCTTGCAGAAAAGTCATATAGAATCTAATATAGATAAAGACAATAGTGTTCTATAGAAATTTCTTTTACAAATCTATGGAATGTACTACATAATTATATATTGTGTATTATTTTATTTCATATATTTTAGCCATATTCCTGAATTCTGTAGAGGGGAATATAATTCTCTACTAAATGTTATAAGGTCAATTGAATGGTCCTTCTCCTGATTTCTGAAGGTGCGTCTACACTGCACCGTTATTTTGAGATAACTAGCATTATTTCAAAATAATAATATGAGTGTCAACACAGCCATTTCATTATTTTGAAATAATTTCAGAGTAGCGGACAGCTTATTCCAAAATCTGTAAACCTCATTCTACAAGGAATAATGCTTATTCTGAAATAGCTATTTCGAAATAAGGCGTATGTAGATTCTCTGCTGCTGCTATTTCTAAATAGCCCCTTACCAAGGCCAGTCTAAGTTATTCCTCCCCAGTGCCTCCTAGGGCTCTAAACTGAGATATCATGTCTATATTAGGGAAGCCTGCCTTGGACTAATTTTGAGGCTTCCCTGCAGTGTAGACCTGCTATTTTGAAATAAGCTATTTTGGAATAACTATTCCAGAATAGTTTATTTTGAAATAAGCGTGCAGTGTAGATGTACCGTGAGTCCCTCTCCTCTGACATCTCCAAATACAAAGGTGGCCTGGGCTATAGGATGGATAATCTCATCACCACTTGTGGCATGCTATGATTGTATACTCCCTATGTAACATAACTTCTCCATGGACTTGCGGGGGATGTTGTTGATCTGTAACAATTGGGTAGGCACATGCAGTGCCCATTACAGGTTGGTAAAGCAATTCATTTTTCTTTAAGAGCTGTTGTGAATTCAAAGTGATTGAGTGCATGAATGAAATAATCAATTATAATTTAAATAGCATCCATCATATGAACAAACAGTGCATAGTCATAAGCAAACAAAAGCTACTTAATGACTTAATCTGCCACTGTTGTGCAAGCACGGAAGCATTGCAAGTTGAAGACCTTCTCATTAGTGTGGAATCAGGTAAATATCCATCTGTTAATGTAATGAAATCAATCCATAAACATAGCCGAAAAAGAATAGAAAACAGCATGGGATCTAGCATGCAAGTTGTCTGCTGTCTTTGGGGACAAAAAAGGGGGTTCAATAACTTGTCATTTTCCCCTTCGTATCATTCCATTATGGAAGGAAGGAATGACAGAAATGTACTTTGCAGGGCATCCAAAGAAGAACAAATTTCCAGAGTTACTCATGATTTGGAGAGTCAAAGATCTTTAGCTGAGTTGATAAACACCATATAAAGAGTCCATTATCTTCCTGTCTTTTGTTCTGAGAAGCTGTGAAGATGATATCTACAGTGCCCATCCAAACTGAAATTCACATAAAGAGTCAGGGAGGATAGTTTCTGCTTTGTGTATATGATGGATGAAAACAAAAATCCATATTCTGTAGCAACACGGTGATCATTCTTTGCTCATGTGGAAAATCTTGCAGCAGTTCCAACTGCCGTGAAGTAGTAGTGAGCCACAGGTAACCATTGAATGTGAATTATACATACTACCTAAATGGATTTTAGAACCATTTGTGGCTAGAAGGGCCACCTTTCCTCTAACTACTTGTATCACAGGATGGCTGGTTTCATCCTGAACTGAGCCCAATAACTTGTGTAATGATTTCACGGTAAAAGAAAAACACCGTTAGACCTCTCCCCCCAGCCCAAATGTATGCATGTGGCCAGGTAAATGGGCCCTGCACATAGAATGTGTTTGCGGGTTTACATTCTATATCCTGTGTAGCTACTCAGCCATTCCACAGTCTCTGGGCTATAGTAGTTGTTAGGCTTCTAAAAGTGTCCTTTAACCAGTGGGTCCATGGATGCACTGGCTAGGCCCTACATGTTCTTGGTATCCAAATCATTTCTTGCACTGTTGTGTAAAAGGTCATTTAAAATCAGCGTTCCATTCTGTTCTAAGCAACTGAGGCTCCTCTGTAGTTTCCATGCACTGGGACACCACCTGAAACAAATTCTCTCCTTTCTCTTTTCAAAAGAAATGTTTGTCTATTACCAACAGTCAGCATTAATTTACATTGATTTGTACTTTCTCTGACACCAGGATTGTATTTATTTTTCTTTCTTTCTCTTTGCCTTACCTACCATATAATTTAACGTACAGTAATAGATTGAAGACTGTGGGTGGAAGCAATCCAAACATGGCAGTATTGTAATTTAATTGTAAATGCTGTAAACAATTAACTCAGCTAGCAATAGATAAGCTGTGTTTTTGGTGTGTCTATCTGTCTCGCTTGGCTTCTTAAGGATGCCTATCACCATGCTATCTGGGCATTTGAGTTTCCTGATACTTCTAGTAAAATAAAATATATAAATAAACACCTAGTAAAATAAAATATATAAACTCACATCATGAACCAAATGTGTAGTTAAAAACGACAGTATGCTTGCATTTTTATAACTTAAAATAATCCATGGGGATTTCTTTTGTCAATCTTTGGGAAACAATTTGTTCCCATAGTTAGCTGTAGGAGTTATTAAGAGGGGCATTGACAGATCTCTAAAAATAATAGTCCTAGTGAGCACCACTTCAATTGTAATATTTTAAGTAATAATACATCAATATCTTCTCTGATCTAGAGTGAAATGGAACGGACTGTGCTAAATAAACTTAAACCAATTAAGTTTGACCCACACAATTTAGTGACGTTTTATTTCACATTCAGGAAAACAAAGCTTTGGCTTTGACTTATACTGCATTCAGGAAAACAAAGCAAGGGAAACAGAAGGCCATGGTGTTAATTACTGGCTTCCTGGCATAATAAATGCTGGGAGGGCCAATGTAAATTAAGCACTATCCATCATATTTGAATTTCTCACAGTAATCTAAAGGTACAGCATTGAATAAAGTGATGATTACCATTTTAAAATGATAATTACCATTTCCAGTTAAAATGAATATTATCATGCAGCCTTTCAGTCCTTGGAATGTTAATGCTGAAGTATTTATCATATGCATTCAGGCCATGGAGAAATAAGGAGTCAAATTTCTTTGCTAATCAGATCAAGGCCATTTAGAATCATAGAAGCCTCAGGAGGTCATCGAGTTCAGCCCCCTGCCCAAAGCAGGACCAATCCCAACTAAATCATCCCAGCCAGGGCTTTGTCAAGCCAAGACTTAAAAACCTCTAGGGATGGAGATTCCATCACATCTCTAGGTAACCCATTCCAGTACTTGACCACCCTCCGAGTGAAACAGTTTTTCCTAATATCCAACCTAGACTTCCCCCATAACTTGAGACCACTGCTCCTTGTTCTGCCATCTGTCACTGCTGAGAACAGCCTTTCTCCATTCTCTTTGGAACCTCCCTTCAGGAAGCTGAAGGCTGCTATCAAATCCCCCCTCACTCTTCTCCTCTGCAGACTAAATAAACCCAAATCCCTCAGCCTCTCCTCATAGGTCACGTGCTCCAACCCCATAATCATGTTGGTTGCCCTCCACTGGCCCCTCTCCAATGCGTCCACATCCTTTCTGTAGTGAGGAGCCCAGAACTGGATGCAATACTCCAGATGTGGCCTCACCAGTGCCGAATAAAGGGGAATAATCACTTCTCTAGCTCTGCTGGCAATGCTTCTCTTAATGCAACCTAATATTCCATTCACCTTCTTGGCTACAAAGGCACACTGTTGACTCATATCCAGCGTCTCATCCACTGTAATCCCTAGGCACTTTTCTGCTGAACTGCTACTTAGCCAGTCCGTTCCCAGTAACAATGCTTGGGATTCTTCCGTTCCAAGTGCAGGACTCTGTGCTTGTCCTTGTTGAACCTCATCAGATTTCTTTTGGCCCAATCCTCTAATCTGTCTAGGTCAGGTCTAATTTGTTTAGACCAGGCACATACAAATAAATCTAACCCCAGCTTTCGGTTGAACAATAAGTAAGAGCAAAATGATATCAGATTTAGAAACCTTTCCTACAACTAAATCTATAACACTTAGATCAAAGAAGCAGGGAAAGAACGATAAAAATGAGATTTTGGTTTTTGAAGATCTGAGAAAAAGAAGAGTGGACCTCTGTGGCAGATTTTGTTCTTCAAAGCTTTTTCCTAAAAAGGTAGAATTTAATCAAAAAGAAAAACCCTGTAACATGTACCTATGCACATGATTTTGTGCAGTTACAAATCCAGTTCCAGTAACAGACTTTTTTTTATTTTGCAAGAACTTGTCTAATGTGCCAACAGCCACATTAATGTTTTAATGTTTTCAGTAAGATCTCAGTAGTACCAATGTATGTGCAAAACTCTTCTGGAATTGCATTTGCGTAACATAGGTTAAAAATAACCCTCAGTTTTGATTTAATTAATCTGATGGGTATTGCTACCTATCACTTTTTGTAATTTATATAACGTGAGCCTACATGTCACCTCTTAACTTCAGTGCAGTTTCATGCATGTGAAAGAGCAACATTTGTCCAATATATCGATGGATTACACAGGTTATATAAACTCACACACGTGATCCCTGGTACACAGGCTGATTCTTTAAGGGGATAAGTTTGATTTGTGTGTATTCTGGGACTCGGTCTCATTTACACTGATGCAGTGTAAAGATTCGAAGAGAAGGATATTGGCGTTTGAGAGGAGTTGTTATAGAAAGATCCTGAGAATAGGATGGATGCAGAAGGTCACCAACGAGGAATTATATAGGAAGATACAGCTGAAAGAGAACCTACTGCAGAAGGTCATACAATGGAAGTTACAGCTATTTGGGCATATCTGCAGAATGAACGACGAGCGAAAAGTTAAGACCCTGGTATTCAGCATAATGGATGATCCAAATAGGAGAGGCAGACCCCACAAAGAATGGGGAGATGATATAGTTGATTGGTGTGGAGCTAGTCTATAGAAACTAAGCCATTCCACACTGGACAGGGAAAGTGGAAGGAAGGAATGGAAGGAAATAGTGAGGGAGGCATCAGACACCATTGGGCATTGAGCCCATGGTTGTTGATTATAATGATGAAGAATGTAAAGGGGATTTTTAAAGTGGGAGTAAATTATATTTCAGAGTAAATCTCTCTAAGGTTAATGCAATGAATATATGCAGCCACAGGCACCCACAAACTTCATGACATATGGTCCTCTAATCCCTTCCCATGATACAAAGGGACACCTATATCTTTGTACTACCTTGCCGTCTCCTTAGGCTCTGACTGTGATGGAGTGCGATCACAGAGGACCCCTTGAGGGTGTCTCCTGGAGTGCTGACAAAGCCACTGTCACTCGTCTTCCTGATCTCTGAGGCTTCTCATCACCTGGTTCTGCTGTGCCAGTTACTCTGGTCTTCCCCAGGAAAGGCCCCAAGTGGTAATCACTGCTCCCCCCCAAGAAACAGTGCAGACACAATCTCTTCAGGTCCAAGAAGAGTGCAGTTTAGGGCCCAGTTTCCAAGGATACCACTCCTCAAATGGGATCAGAACCCCAAATGAATTTAGGTAAGCCCCCTTTAACAATGAAAGGGACAATGTACACCCTGGTTGCTCCCACAGGTAATAATTATTTACACTGGGCTTGATAGAAAATCAAAGTGATTTTACTAAGTATAAGCAGTAGGATTTAAGTGGTAGTAAATGAGACCAGTCAGAGCAAACTAGATTACAAACTCAAAATAACAAAACGCTTAGCTGACTAACACTGAAATCTCAGTACTCAAATTTATTAAAAACTCTCTCTAAACTTGTTTCTTTTCCAGCTAAGCCTTCCAAACTAGGGCTGGGGTCTTTGATTCCTTCCTTTGGGTGTTCCAAAGACAAAACACCCCTACTTTCCTATTGTTTTCAAAGATTCCCTTTTTGCATGCGAAGTCACCTGGCCAGTCCATACCAACCACTGCTGAGACTTAGGGAGAAATGGCTATTGACATATGCTTGTCCAGATATTAAGGTGTCCCAGCCTTGTAATCTCCCTTGATGTCTTTCATTTTCACATTTAAAAACCAGAAAGCATTCCATATTCCACATGTTTAATTTTACACACAAAAATGATACATACACTGAAATAAGATAATTGGATCCAGCAGATTATGACATGAAGATTGATAGGTTACATGCGATAATTTGCCTGAAGCATCTTTGACTTATGTATATTTGTGTCCATAAGTCCATTTCATAAAGCACGGGGGTGTCCGTCACACTGACCACTGGCCAGAAGTGGTTAGTTGTTCAACTTCATATCCCTCTATTAAGCATCCCAGTGCCACCCTATCTGCAGTGCACAGAGAAGATAGAGAGCTCAAGATAAGATACCAGAGTCATAGACCTGGTAGTGCTCTGTCAACCTGTCCATTGTACAATGAAATGAATGCTGTTCTGAGTACCCACATGAGCACAGAAACCCCTAGCAGCATGGACTCCTCTTTGGAGCCAGAACAGATGAGGGGTGAGAACTTGGATGTCTATGGAGACCTGCCCTCCAGCCTGTCCCAGACAGCCTCCCAAGATAGAGAGAGGTGGAAGGGAAAGAGGGGTGTGGCTCTAGCCTTAGAGACCAGCTTAGTTTATGTATGAGCTGCTCCCTTATAAATCCCTGAACAAACACGTGTGAAGAAGCAATGGATAATTCAGTATCTCAGGCTGGTAAGACAGAAGCTACAAATTTTGTTATTAGAAAGGATATTATGAATTATTTGAGAGATGTCTTAGCCTATAATCCTAGTGCTTCCACTTCATCTGTGGGCAAATGCAATGCTATTACACTGATCCATCCTTCACTCCCATTCCCTCACCATACTAGCGAAAATGGTGGAAAAGTGGGGGGAAATGCAGATCTGAACTTTACAGCATGTGAATGCAGCAGCTTTTTCAAATGAAAAGCATTAATCTATAATGGCCAAAATGTAAATGTCTATAAAACTTCTCTTAATACCATCCCTAACCATGGAAAGTTGAAAACAAAACCAGTAACCCTGGTAGTTGAGCAGAAGTCAGTTTATTGCTGATTGGATGAAATTGATTCCTGGAGAGTGATAAAATAGAATTTTTCAGTCAGTAAAAATTCCAAGCAATCTGAGATTTTTTGATAATGTAGAATGTACTTTGTAGTTCCATTCCAGTCACTTATCTGTTTATCTGTCAATCTGTCACAAGATGCAGCACTTCCTGGGTATAAATAGAAGTTTCAGTCATCAGTGCTTGGAATAACTGACCTTTCTTCTGAAACAGCAAAATATCTTTTAAATTTACACCTGAAAAGGGTGCAATAAAAATCACTATTGCTGCAGTATTTTCCAGTAACTGGCATTCCTTTCCTCCCACAGTCTCTACCCACCAAATGTTTTGGATGACTGAACAAGTAGAATTGACTCAATATTCCTTCTCTTTGGCTAGGTTGTTGATAAAAATTCTCAGCTGACTGAAATTTGATGGAATAATGAGTAAGGAGTGAGAATAGCAGTTTTTAAAGATAAAATTAATAGTTTTTTCCCTTGTGGCTGCATAGACTGAAAATAAAATTTTATGAATCCAAAGGCACTTCCCAGTTTTTTCCCCTCTGTCAGTCAGGAACACATGCAAAATTATTAGACCACAGGAGGAAGTACAACTATGACATCAGTTGGGGTCACTAACATGTTTTCGGTTTTGAAGAAAAAGTGATAGATGAGCAGGAATAATTCAATAATGGATTACAAAAGTACATGGAGTTTGGGGAGAAGCAAAGAAAGGAAGACAAGGTACGGGAGAAGTGAGGAAAGGGGGTGATTGGGGCTGAGGAGAACCTAAGGAATGAGGAGAAGGAGCTGCTGTCAGAGTACTTATACCAAGATGCTGAGATGAAGCAGTGCTGAGTTTCATAGGGCACGTCTACACAGCAGGGCTAAATGTGAAATAAGCTACACAACTTGAGCTTCACTAATTGCGTAGCTTAAGTCAAAATAGCTCATTTTGACTTTTGGTGCTGTCTGCAGAGCAATTATTTTGAAATAGGGCACTCTTCCCTCAACTTCCTTTACTCCTTATACAATGAGGTTATGTCTACACTGGAGTGGTTTTTTTTTTTTTTGAAAAAGATAAGCAAATTGCGAACTGCAATTTGAATACCTTTTTCCTCTTGTTCTTTTGGAAGAGCCTTTTCTGACATTTGGCTCATCTATATGGGGCCAAATGTGGAAAAAACCTCCTCTTTCAGAAGATCCCTTATTCCTCATAAAACGAGGAATACAGGCATGCTGAAAGAACGCGTTCGCTTTTTCTGAAACTGTTCCAAAAAAGTGGACACGTTCCCTGGATGCATCAGAGTTTTTCCAGGATACCTTTGGTAGCCTCGGGGTTACAGAAGTTGGAGAATTTATTTCAAAATAACGGGCTTGCTGTGTCAACACGCACTACGTTATTTCACAATAATTGACATTATTACGGAATAATGCTGCTGTGTAAACATAGCCTTAAGGATATGTTAGAGAGATTATTCAGGGTCATAATCCAGGGAAGAGAACCACCAGGAAACATGAGCCCCATGCAATTACCTCCACATTTCTCATGGACTGCAGAATACAACAGTGCAATTTCTGGCAGAGACAATTCACGAGACATGGATCTTCACAACATAAATAGTATCAGCTCCACTCCATATCTGGTAAGGATATGTACAGTTCTTAGGGGTGAAAAGGTTTTATCCCATGTTATGCACGTTCTTTTGCCAAACTAAAGCAGCTACGCTGCCCATTCTTTTAGCATCAGTGCATTCCAGTAAAGGTGTAGAGGGAGCAGTCTATTTCTTTAAGGAATGAATAAACACTATGTTAGAGTACAATGCTACAGCCATAGTGCATCATCCAACAGCCAAAAAGTGTCATGCAACCTGATTATTCAGTTCCATTGAACTTATCATGCATCTTGCATGTGTGAATACAAATGGCATTCTTCACAGTCTTGCTGTAACAGACCCTGTGGCACTAAGAAGTTCACTTGTTGGTTGTCTGTAAGTACACCATGAATCATGATTGTCAGCAGCCCTATTCCATCCTAAAATACTCACCAGGAAGAAGCTGGTAGGTGGTTTGCACAACCCCCACTGTCCCTGGCCGGCCTCAGAGAGCAGCTGCTTGCCATCCCCACAACCTGTCCTGAGCCCCCTCCCCTGAGTTCCCCACACCTCCCAATCCCATGCCCTGTTTCCTGCATGCCCACCCCCTGACCCGAACCTCTCTTCCCTCCCCAGCCCTAACTCCTGCACCCCTCACATCACCAAGCACCTGCCCTGACTTCTGCAAACACCCCCTACACACGTGCACCTGCAGCCCACTACCCTAGGTCTTCCTTAATGACCCAAGCAATGCCAGGTAAATTTACTTGTGTTCTCAATATTTACTTCCCTGGGATTATAATTCACAGGGTCCAATCTCCATATATTTATAATAGTTTTACAGTAGCATTACTCTCCTGACTTTATTAGTCACTTTGGGGGTGTCTAGTCTATAGGGTTTTGTCGACAAAAGTAGACTTTTGTCAACAAAACTATACCTGCATCTAC
>CM057846.1:140952032-140979566 GCA_030068395.1 Apalone spinifera
AAAAATCCTCTCTTTCATTTTTGTCTTCCAAGAAAGCACCATGTTCGTTTTTTATTCATTACACTACAAAAGAATAATGCCATAAATGAACATATTTGATGGATTAATTTTCTTTATTTGGATAATAATAAATTAAAAACTGATTTCCATGGCCATTAATGTAAATTAAGGTAAATGTACTTTAACATGCCTAATGACAACTTAATGCTCTATGGTAGTTTTCTCTCCTTGATTATGTATGAATATTTTCTTTAATTTAAAGCATTATTTAATTTATTAGATTGGGAGTATTATTTTACTGAAGATAAATGTTTTTGGCTTTAAAATGAGTGCAAGATCAGACCACTTAAAGTTCTGCTGATGCGTTCTGCCTATCTTACATTTTCACATATAATTTAAATTAAATTCCCTGTAAAAAACAAAGTATTAGCTTTTCCAAAGTTTTATTATTTTTCCTATGAAAGGTGATTGAAAATAATTTTCTTCCCTTGATATCCTGTTAAAATAAAATTTTAGATCTAATTTAGTGCACACTATATACATCCGTGCTAGAGATAGAAAATAGAATTTACTGTTTGTTCACCATGGAATTACCAGAAGTGTAATAACATGACATTATGGCCTCTTATTACAGTCATCACTATGTACCTCAATCAGAAACAGTATCTGTCACTGAAGAATATGGATAACATCCACAAAAGCATCTAAGTGAGCTAAGCACCTAAATCTCTTTGCGAGATGGGAGTTGAGTGTTGAACCCACTCAAGCACTTCTGATAATACACTGAGGCCATGTCTTTATAACACAGGGTTTGATTTAGTGGGGCTAGCGAAGACCTCCCATTGTGTGGATAGCAATTTAAGATCCATCAACTCCAGCTGCGTATTTTACGGAGCTGGAGTTGCGTATCTTGTCAACCTTCCACTCTACGGTAGACCAGGCTTGAGGTATCTGTCTGTACTTTTTGGTGATTAAATATCTTGAAAAAAATCTCTCTCTAAGTTACATTGACTTACATGAAACTTAGGCTCGTACGTTTTTTTTTTAAATTGAACTTGAATTTAAAATCCAAAAGAAAACAACTTTCCTTTTCATTTGAGCTCATTTGACTTTTCAAAACCTAGAAAGCATGCCTGTTTTTTCATTCTATAATTCTCAGAGCTATCAGGAATACTTATTATTTTTTCATTATTTTTTTTGAAGGAAACTGCTATAGGATCTATAAAGACTGAAGATGAAGTAACTGGTAAAAAAGTAGTGCTGAAATGTGGGACACACAACCAATCTAGTCTCTTGCAAGGAAAAAAAAATCTACATCCGCTCTACAGGAAGAATTAATTTTGAATTCAGTGGTAATTGTGTGAATGGAGTAGCCTTCTGCAAATAAATTCTTTACTGATGTTATTCCAGGAGATCAGGAGAGGAATATCCAGCACTTAAAGAGGCAATTATATATTTGCACAAATCCCACAGCAGAGAAATGCGTGACAACTAAGGAAGTGTTTAGAGTCCTAAATTATTTGTTGTCAGGCTGCACACTAGGAAAAAGATTACCTAAGTATTTTTCCAACCAAATGCTGTACTTTTATTAATGATACCAGCAAGACATATAAATTCATAAAAATTCTCAATGTACCAGTCCTATCATTGCTGACAAGGACCAGTCATTTTTGAGATCTGCTATGCCACAGTTAAAATCCAAAAGTCACAACTCCATATACTGTTAAAATAAATAAATGGGGTCAGTAAAACAAGAAATAATTCACTCTAGGAAATTTTAACATAATAAACCATTGGAGGTTATGATTTTTCATTCATGATGTCACCAGAACTCTGCAATAGAATTATTTCTCTGCATATTTCTTATTTCTCTGATCTATTATTCTATAGATTAACTGAGAAATGCTGTCATTTTTGGAAAAAAAGTCCCTTTGAGTTATTCAAAATAATAGCATGTGGAAATCTAGCCAAAAATACTTGGCATCCTGCATAGCTCATTACTGGAGTTCAGCATCTTGATCAACATAAAATGAATTATGATCAATTTTAAGTGACCATTCATCCTCTGGCATCCTAAATCTTTGACAGAATAACCAAGTTATGTCCACTGTCAGTCATTGCCAGATGCTGTCTTTGACAAAAGACTCTTTTGTCTATATGAACAATCTGCCACAGCATTCAAAATATAGAAAATTATGTCAATTCCTGTGACTCCTGTCCAAAAGACTGTTCTAACTATTAGCACAGTAAGTGCAAGAAGAATTATTAAATGCAGAATGGAAGAGCCAGATTGCTTTATTTTGCTAATATTCAACACATCCGTTTGATGGAAGTGGCAGTGCTATCATGGGAGATGACAAGATTAATATCCATACTGAAATTAAATAATTTCTATCCATCCAATATTCTGTTAACTGCACTAAGCATTCTTTCCTCTTTTTGACTTTTTTTCCTGTCCTCCTTTTTTTTATAATCAGGATTTTAATAATTATGTCTGACACCAAGTATGGTTTGATTTTTATATCCTCAGTGCAAGGTGTTTTACGAGATATATACATGTTCCATTGCTCATCATTGGCATCAGCATTATACAATACTCTGACAATATATATGCCACTCAAATGTTTTATATTTGCTATAAGGGGAATTTCACCTGAATACACACCCTAATCACTTGAGAACATTATTTTGGATGTAATGACTTAGGGCTGAATTCCGCAAAATACTTACATATGCTTAAATTTGAGCAAATAATTAAAAGAAGCACACTGGACCTTTTTCAGGGGGATAAGGCAACACGCCACATTTATTGATAATATAACAAAGTAGCATATGCATTTACACACACACACACATCCTGCTGATGGAATACTTACCAGTCTGTTGCTTGGCCCAACCTAGTGGTCAGATAGGTCGGGTCTGAGGAAGGAGCCAGATCCTTGTCAGTCTGGATTGATGCTCCACAGTGTTAGCAGGACAGAACCTGAAGAACCACACAAGCCACTCCATCCTTTATAGGATTTTCCTTCCATGCGAGTCTATGCATTTTGCCTTGTCAGGCCCTACTCAGTCATTCAGTATCACAATCAGTCTCTCTGCGACATATGTTAATCTGAAAGTTGTTCTCGCAGTCATCTGATATCAGTATGCTGACAACTCCTCAGGGGTGCTGTCTTCTGGCAAAAGTTGTTATCGGTTCCCTATCAAGGGGTGCTTGCCACTAACTTCCGGGTTCGTCAATCTGCCTCGGTCCAGTTTGCGTCTTTAGTGTGCTTTAACTTAGTTGATAATTATTTGGTGCTTCTCAGTCTCCAGCCCCTCCTCTGACCATTTGATCATGCAGTGGCCTTCACACTTATCTCTCCTAAAACATTCTTTCTCTCATTCATACAAACAATACTCTTAGACAATTGCAGCACAGAACAAAGGATTCTTCTAGTCACTTTAACAAAATTACATAGTCTTTCAACATTAAACTTCTTTCTATCTATTACAAGGCTTTACCTAATATTAACATCACTATGTCTTACAATATTCCATCCCTTTGCTTTAACATCAGAACATGCTAACATCAAACTGAGCTGGAGCTAAATTAACAAAGATGCCTGGTCTGTCTAAGGCCTACATCTGTGTTCAATTTAAATCCAAACCTTCTGCTATAACATACATTAATTATAACTAACTAATTTATTACTTACAAAATTACAGGGCTACACACATATTTAAATCCTATTGAAATCAACTCCAAACTAAGCATACATTTCAGTGGAGACTTAAGAGTATACAGGACGTATGAAATCTTTGTGCTCTCTGGTAAATTTTATTCAAATTATATGTGAGTATATGTCTACAGATGTTGTGTTTAAATTACATTTAGAAAATGAATTTTTACTGGAAATATTCCAAATGGATCAGTGTACTTGTAATGAAGAAGCAAAATCAAATATAAAACTTGATATTTCCAATACTTTTTATAATAATTCTTTATATATGTTGACATTGGAAAAACTTTTCAAAAAGTTCAGAAAAGAGCAGCAAAAAATATTAGGGATATGGAATGGCTGCCATCTGAGAAGAGATTAATAAAACTGGGACTTTTAAGCTTGGAAAGGAGACAATTAAAGGGGGGATATCAATGAGGTCTAAAAAATCATGACCAGTATGGAGAAAGTAAATAAGGAAAACTTATTTACTTGCTCCCATAACACAAGGAATTGGGGTCACCAAATACAATTAATAGGTAGCATATGTAAAATAAACAAAAGGAAGTATTTCTTCATACAACACACTGTAAACCTGTGGAACTCCTTGCAGATGATTTTGTGAAGGCCAAGACTTTAGCAGTTCAAAAAAGAACTAGATTAATTCATGGAGGAAAGGTCCATCAATGGCTATTAGCCAGGATGTGCAGGAATGGTGTCTCTGGTCATTGTTTGTTAGTAGCTAGGAATGGGCAACAGAGGATGGTTCACTTGATTGCCTTTTCTATTCATTCCCTTTGGGGCATCCTGCATTGGCTATTGTCAGAATACAGGATATTGGCCTGATGGATCTTTAGTCTAACCTAGTATGGCCGTTCTTATGCTCTTAAAATGTTAAGTACTAGCCAAGTTCTAATGATTTCTCACACAACCCTCTAGCATATTGAAACTGATAACCAAATGGATACCCTTCTATTTTAAAACATCTAGATTAACAACTCAACCTACACTGGTACTAATTAAGAAATAAATGGACTTTGTCCCAAACTTATGTGCTTCATCTACAAATTCTTTGATATTTTTGGTCATGAATAGAAACACTTCAAGCATTCATACAAGAAATTAAAATTTGCAGAAGGACTTAATGAAGAATACATTATTGATAATGGGCTGCATTTCCTTCTACCTGAAATAATCAGAGCTGTTTAAGTGTCATAGGCCATTACTGTTACAATCTGAACTCATAACTCAGCTGCTTGTGGGAGAGAATGATTTTTGTCCTTTTAATCCAGTAAAGTTCCAGCTGGCCAGAATGGGCAGCATAGTGATAATGATGCCATACTTTGGTTGCCCAGGTTGTGGTTCTCCTTTGTTATCTTTGGTGAACCCTACAGAGTAAGCTTTATCTCAGAAGATGAGTACTGTAGAACTGGGACAGTGAATAGGGTGGGCACAAAGGGGACTGACAAACTGTGAAGAGTGTCTCTGCTTCCCACTGATGGTGAGTGTGGGGGATGTTTCCCCCAAGCTCCACCCTCAGCAAGGTGACTATTAGTCGGGGGCCTGTGGCAGGCTGCAGGAGACATCACACTCAGCAGTGTGGTGGGAAGCAAAGTGACTCAGTTCCAGCCCTCTCCACTCCAACCATGTGATGTGGGAGAGGAGGCTTGGGAGAAGAGTTAGAACCTCCCCATATACTCACTGGCAGTGGGAGCAGAGGGGAGATGAGGCGGGGAAGGGAGGAAGGAAAGAAGTGGGACCTGGGGTAGAATGGGGAAGTGGTGGGGACAGGAAGAGGTAGGGCTAGGGGAGATGTTGAGAGGACTCACGTGGGGAGCAGTCACATGACTGGAGGCCCCCCCCCCCCCTTGTGTCCCTTCTCAGCAGTCACCACTGAGTAGAACTTCAGAGTTACAAATCTCAGCATTACACTGGCCAGTCATCTACTCAACTTATTTGGAACTGTAAGCACACAATTAAGCACCAGCAGACACAAGCAAACACAGTATTGTGCTAAACATAAATTACTAACAAATAAAGGGAAAGATTTAAGAAGATTTGACAAGGTAGATAAACTCTTTTTGTTCTTGGCTCAATCAAATTAAAATAGTTAAAAGCAGCATTCTTCTTCTGCATGGTCAAGTTTCAAAGGTGTAGTTAGTCACTCTTGAGTTGTAAACTTTTGAAGAAACAAAAATAACATTTTGTTCAGAGTGACAAACATTTTAGAATTACAAACACTGTCCATTCTTGAGGTGTTTGTAACTCTGAGGTTCTATGGTATACAATAGAATAGTTGTGTGTGTGTGTGTGTGTGTGTGTCTGCCATCTACCATCACTGTGAAACTCCTTCTCCTTAAGATTTACCAGATTGTGTCAACTGTGTACTCCTCAGAGGAAGTCGTGACTATTATATTATGTATTACTGTTTATTGCATAAGAAAGTGTGTGGGCATAATTTTTTATTCAAGAAAATTATCTCAGGGTCACCTAGTATTCAGACAACCTGGAGGATTTGTGTGCTGACAAATATTCTTCCTTTTTTATATATAATTTGTGGTGACCATATGTTATAATGCAGAAAAAAAATAATGTTCCTTGCTAGCTATAGCCGACTTGTATACTGTCCAAACTAATACCAAGCCCATTAGTGGTTGTCGTTAACATGTTCAGAGCCACTCTTCATATTTTTGGCAGTCCCACAACACAATTTGTTGCTCTTCTGAAAACTGAATCATGTAGCCATGGTTTTTATAGATCCCAAAGAATAGCACAGTGCAGGAGGAGGAAGGGCTGTGAATAACCAGTGATATTTTAAAATGAATAACAGATTTTTGCTCAAGCTTCTGGTTTAGGTGTGTACAAAGAGCATGTTATTAAGAATGTAAGAAAAACTTAGATTCTACTTTACGCTGATAGGCCCTTCACATCTGGGGAAATTGGTGCCCCAAAGACCAGTGCTGAGCATGTTTCATAGTAATTTGTATTGCCAATAAATTCCACATTTTGTTATTTGCTTTGTCCTGTTTACTGTCTACACATTTGGCCAATTCATTCTAGTTTCTGGTTATTCACCAATATTGCAAAAGTAGTGTCAATAGATCCAGTTGTAAGTTACATGTTATGACATTTTAAATTCAGAAGTTTAACATTTTTGAACAATTGGGACCTACCAGAAATTGTAACAGAGTTTTAAGACATATGCCTCAGATTGCTTCTTTGCCTTTTCCATAAATATCAGTCATTATGCAACCAAACTGTTATGTGATGTGCATTTTAAATGGTGACCATATTTCTGTATCATATTATAGAGTCATAGGAGAGAGTCTGTTTAAAGTGTCAAAATCAATATGTAACTAAAGAGGTTCTAGGTGATTGCCTACTTGCCGCAATATAAAACAGTTCTCTATCGATGCTATTCTCAGGAGCATTGTGTCAACAGTTTACTTTTCCCAGAAGAATAACTAGCCATAATGGCCATAAGCCTTAAAGAATTTAAAGAATGGCTCAGCTATTCATATTCAGCAATATAAATAAGCCATAAATAATTTGATTCCTGAATCTCATTATGAAATGAATCTGATACAACTCATGAGAATGGGAATGTGATGTTGCTTAAGTGAACACCAAAATGTTGAATTATTGCTATATTTATCACACCACATATAGGGTACGTCTAGACTACAAGCCTCTTTCGAAAGAGGCTTTTTCGAAAGATACTTTCAAAAAAGTCTCTTTAGAAAAAGAGTGACTAGACTACAAGCAGATTTTTCGAAAAAGTGAGCAACTGTTTCAAAAGAGAGTCTAGAAGCTCTCTTTAAAAAAAGCACAGTTTCTATTCAATAGCACCTTTTTTCGAAAGAGTACTTTCGAAGAAAGGCATTATTCCTTGTAAAATGAGGTTTATCGTGATCAAAAAAATTGCCATGTTCTTTTGATTTACTTTCAAAAGAACAGTCTAGATGCAGGAGAAGTTTTTTCGAAAAAAGGCTACTTTGTTTGAAAAAACCCTTTAGTCTAGATACACCCCTATAGACAATATTTACCGGATTAACTATTGGATTCACCCATCTATCTACCATGAAAAAAAGAGAAAGTAAGAAAAAGAGATGAAAATAACGAAGAGGAAGTAAGAGTGACTGAAGGGAGATAGTATGGAACAAGAGTAAATAAATATTTATAATAAAGGTTTAAGATTTAAAGGCGAGTGTAGAATTTAATAGGATTTGAAATCAATCTATCGGGAAGGTTATAATTTAATGGAAGTGAATAATGAAAAGTAGTTAATTGAAAGTTTTAAATAAGTCAATTTTTGTTTAATTCTATAAATGTGCATTTTGCCCTCCTTTACCTAATAAGCTTTATATGGTAAATCAAAGGCTGAGATTTTCAAAAGTGACTAGTGATTTGTGGTATTAAACCTTGGGCCCGATTATCAGAAAGTTCTGAAATCCAACTTCTGAAAATGAGTTCAAGCTGACCAAGTTGGACATCCATATTCTCTAGTCATTTTGGGGAAAACAAAAACCTTGTTTATCAGGCTTTTATATGTTACATTTATATTTTATTCCATTGAGTTTATTCATCCTTACTCTAACATATTTGACATTCTATTTTTGATGTTTAGACATCAGACATTACCAATGTGTGAATCTTGTTAACTTTTAAACTATTTTTTCTACTTGTGAAAATATAAGCTTCAGATTCTGATTTCAGATTCTGATGCCCTCACTTAAATTGAGTATGGCTTTATTTCCTGTTAATTTCAGTGGGATTAATTGAAGAGTAAGGTGTGACAGATGCAGCCATTTCTTTCTAATATCCTGGATAAATATTATGGAATTAATGTTAAGAATTATAACAAGGGATGCTTTAATATGTAATTCAGGGCAAACTGCTTGGAGACAAAGCTGCCACAGACTGGGGTTTCTGCACTATAAGGCACACCAAGCCAGTCAAAAAAAAGAAAAAAGAAAAAAGAGAATGTCTGTTTCACCATACTGGCTAACAACAAGGCATGCAAGCAATTCCTTCAGGCACCCCAGTTCCTCTGTATCACCACCAATAGCACTTAGACAGATGAGTGGTTATGAAAAATAAACAATCTCATTAAGTATACTGATAGCCCAGGTCAATATATATTAGAATCTTAAGCAAAAATGACACTGTTGCCAATCCGTTAGTATCTAAATTACAGAGGTGGAAGGAAGGAAGGAAGAAAGGAAGAGTGATAGTTGAAATTGTTAAAGGAATCACATACGTATAACGATTGCAAAGGTAAGAATCAGGATTGAAGACAAAATGGAGGGGTTTCTAGGGCCTTTTATATCTTCTGCCATATAGAAGGAAACCTGTGGAAAATTACAGCAGTAAGATGAAGTTTGGAGTCACATGGGCAAGTCACAAGTCTGTGCATGACTCAGTCCTTTACAGATGAAAGGCATTCACCCATCCTAGTTTGAATTTTCACAGGAAGGCTCATTAGATGTGGAATTGGCACCTCCCAATTCTTATTGTCAATCAAATACTTCTATTCAACTTGAATAGTCCCTTCACAATTCATTGGCCAAAATTCCTCCTGGTGTTTCCTGAAAGCAAACATCTGAAATGCATACAGCTACATAGCCAATGCTCATAATTTCAATTACAAAAATTATACCTGCATACTAATAGCATAATCATAACCAGCAAACCATAATCTTTATATAGACTCTTCAATTGGCACATTTTGTACCAGATTTGTTGCAAATTTATACCAGTGGTTACAACAGTTATCCATGTGATCATATTTTAATCAGATAATGTTACAATAATTGTATAAGTTTATTGTATTAAAATGTAAATACATATGTACTAGAAGATTTACTTGGCATTGCTTGGCTCCTTAATTGTTTTTATTTTAAACTAAAAGGAAAATGTACATGCTTTATTTAAATGATTGTATTTTTCAAAAATAGTGTTAATTTTATGAAGTTAATTTTATGCCATTTTAAAAAGGGTTGATAATATTTAATTTTTTAGTACATTTTTAAATGGAAATTCCATCAAGTATGTTTTTTTCTTCATCTTATCATTCACTATGTTTCAACAAAAATGGCTATAGTCAATTAGGTTTCTGATAACATTGTCTTCTAGTTTTCAAACCTGAAACATTGATTTAGCTGTGTCAAAACAGAGCACTGCTCTAAAATTTCTGTTTTCTCTGTTTTCTGTAAAGTTTTTTGAATCCTATTCAGGTTCATCCTATTTTCTTGGTTCTTCTTGGTTCAGTCTCTTTCAACACTCACTGAGTTATGTCAATTTTGAGGACTGGACTTCATTTGGTGATTGTGTCTCTTTCCTTATTTGGTGGGTCTAGCTTTTACCATTTAGGAGGAGTCTTGATCAAACAGATAAACTCTCTAACATATATAGTAGATTGTTGTGGGGTTGCATGTAACATCTTTGCAGGGTGTGTGTGTGGGATAAATAATATAGTCCTGAGCCCAGCTGAGAGTTCACACACCCATAATTCCTCCTCTGCAAAGTCTGCCTGCCCCCCAGCCACTACTCCCAAATCCTATATCCAGAAAGCTAAACCACACCATTCCCCATAACCCAGATAACTACATGCCCTCCCCTGAGAGCCAAGCCATAGTCCCTCCTCTCCCACATACCAACATCTTCCTCCCCCCAGAGCCCATCCAGAGGGTCCCCCTTGTCTAGACACCCACACCCCATCCCTCCAGAACCCAGCTGTGGGGTGCCCTCTTGTCCACACATTCCCACTCATCCTCCCTAGATCCCAGCCCAGATAACTTCCCCCTATCCTTCAGACCCCAGGTATCCAGAAGAAGAAATCGCCGGATGCTTGGACCCAGGCTTGTGCAGAGATTCCTGAATGCCACAGTCTCCTTCCCTCAGGACATGCTGGAAATTTCAGCTGCCAGCAACTGTCTAGCTCCCACCTTCTCTGTTGGGTCCAGTAGCCCTATTGGTGGACAGAAGCACTGAAGCTTATTTTTGGGGAGGGAAAGAAATTTTGCACACACAACATTAATTTCTGCAAAATTCTGCATTGTGCAGTGGCATAGAATTCCACCAGAAGTAGAATAAACAGATTAGCTAGATAAGGTTCTATCTCCTGGCTGACATTCTGACTGAAAGCTATGTTCTGTAGCTAGCCGGATTTCTTCTCTATGTTAGACAGAATGCTCCAATGAAAAGTTAAATGTCCAATCTGCTCATGTAAGTAACGTCATATTCATGATCAAAGACACTTGAAAACTCCAGAATCAGTATATTATAAGACAATTTTTTTTATAATTGTGACTGCTGAAAATATGCTAACTGCAATTGTCGACATATTATAATAATATTTTTTCTTCTTCTACGTCACTATCTATATCTCTTATTTTTCTTATAAATTAATGTCTTCCCTTTTCCACATATATTCAGTGTTTTAAGATAATGTATTTTCTCCAAATATTGTAATATTTTATACAGTTTAGTATTAAATGTGTATTTGCAACTTCATCTCATCATCAACCTTGCGTATTCAGGCAAAGACTATTATTACTGCTTTCAATTTCTTTGCTGCTTACTTAATAATGGGTTTCACTTGATGTGACCTTTTACTCGATAAAAAGAAAATAGAGCATCAATAGATTGCTATCATCAATAGGATACAATTAACCAGGAGATGATTTAATGAAAGAATAATGTCAGAAGAACTGTAGTGGAAGAGCTATTTTAAGACTTAGAGACAATTTTATGCAAAAAGCATATGCAGAACGTAGTGATTTCATTAACATAGTGCTTAGGAGTTGACAGCATCCTTGATTTTCTTCTTTTCTCTAATTTTATGCTTAAGTGATCATTGAGGTAAGTGATGTGGAAGAGAGAAGTACTTTTTTTTTCTTTGTCACTAGAAGATGAAGTGAGGAATTTTCAGATTAAAGGAAACTTGAGTCACCTGCCTTCCAGGATTAGTACATTCTCCAAATAATGAAAGCTCCGACCTTCATTAAATTCAGTGTGATCTTTGTCCCTACTCCCTGTTTTGAGTCCATTCCGCATAATCAGAAACATGTAGGAGAGTCATAGTGAGCACTGATTTCTGTAGACATTTTGTAAAATATGTGCCCTTGATTTTGGATGGAAAAAAAAGAAAAGAAAATAACAATACCAGTAATATGAATGGGAAATGTATCTATATTGTTTGTGGAGAAATGTCTAAATGATGCACAGGTTGCACCTCCCTAAACTGGGACTCTCTCGTCTGGCATCATCTGTGGACCAGCAGAACCATGGATGTGGCTGAATGAGAGAATCCCCCAGCAGGAGGACCAGCAGCTGAGAGCCCTGCGAAAGGCAAGGCTAGTAGTAGCAGAGCCAGGTACTCAGAAGCCCAGCGCCGGTAGTAGGGCCATGGTAGCAGGGCAGGGGCAGTCTGTGCATGCCGGCCCAGCAGTGGGGTTGTGCTGTGGCTGCATCCTGGCCTGGTTGTGGGAACAGATCTTTGGCAGCCTGGTTGACAGTAAGGCGGGGCCATGGCAGCCCAACAGGGGAAGCCCGTCTGAGGCTGCAGCCTCACTGGGGTCGCGTGCTGGCCAGCAGCGGGGTCAGGGCTGCGTGCTGCCGTGCCAGCAATGGCACTGGAGCAGCAGTCATGGTAGGCGGGCTGGGGCAGCTGTGTTGCCCAGCCGACATCTGGGTCAAAAGAGCTGGCTGTGTGAAGGGGCAGCAGGCTGAGGGGGCCAGAGGCAGGGTACCTTCCCTGATTCAGCAAATTTCTTCATCCAGAACCACTCAAGTCCCCAGGGATGCCGGACCAGTTAGGTCCAACCTGTATTAGGTGCTGAAACACACTACGGCTAAGTCTACACTGCAGGCTTTTTGCTCAAGAACGACTGTTCTTATGCAAAAACTTGCAGAGTATCTACACTGCATGCATGTTCTTGCGCAAATAAATTTATAGTACAGTGTTGGAAAAGAGGGCTTCTTGTGGAAGACTTATTCCTCTCCCCATGAGGAATAAGCCTTTTTGCACAAGAGCTCTTGTGCAAGAAGGCAGTGTGGACAGGCAACATGTATTTCTTGTGCGAGAAACCCCTATGGCTAAAACGGCCATCAGAGCATTCTTGCAGAAGAGAGCGTCCACACTGCCATGGACGCTCTTGAGCAAAAGCACATGGCAGTGTGATGCACTCTTATGCAAGAACTTTTGCGCAAGAACTTTTGCACAAAACAGTTCTTGCACAAGAAGCCTGCAGTGTAGACGTAGCCTACATGTGTCTGTTCTGCTCTCTGATTTTTTGCCATTCATTTGGAAACATCCCAAACAAAGCTTTTTGCAGCATCATGTCTGATCTTTCTGGATCAGAACTTTAATCTGAGTTTGATGTTTATATTCCAAAATTTCCCCTTCATGTCTCTCTACCCCCTCACACACAAATTGGGTCCAGAACTGTGTTGTCTTAAATAAGTAAATAAAAATTGAGCTAGTCAAATTATTCATTGCTTATAGATAATATTATAATGTAGTTCCTCATATGGTCAGTGAATCATTTGCAAACCAGCATGAACCAATTGCAAAAAGAAGTATTGACTTTGTTTAGATTATCTGTAAATTTGCAGAGTTCCTGCTAAGGCTATAGGGGAGTATTTGATTTTAGTATATATTTTTTATTTGTAATATGTATTTCAGTAGGTCATAGAGGCCCCAGTTGTAAATGGAGTTCCATTATAATAAGTACTGTCTGTGTTTTAAAAAAGTTTAGAAAACTTGGCCTATGAGGAAAGATTAAAAAACTGAATACGTTTAGTCTTGAGAAATGAAGACTAAGACGAGATCTGATAATAGTCCTAAAATATGTTAAGGGCGGTTTTTCAGAAGACTGTGATTAATTGTTCTCCATATCTAAAGCAGGTAGGACAAGAAACAATGGATTTAACTTGCAACAAGGGTGATTCAGATTACATTTTGAGGAAAACTTTTCTAACAATAAGAGTAGTTAAACTTTGGCATAAATTTCCAGGGGAGGTTTTGAAATCTCCATCACTGGTGGTTTTTAAGAATAGGTAGCACAACTACCTGTCAGGGATGATCAGGGTTTAGATGGTGTTACCTCAGTGCAGGAAGCTGGAAAAAGAGTCAGCTTTACGTGAGGATAGAAACAGCAGAGAGAAAAATGTAACCACAAATGGATACCTCAGATCCTGCTTTATGGCCAGCAATCTTAAACTCTGCTGATATTGATCATACATTTTTGAATGGGCCGGGCAAAATTGAGGATATGACATTTCCAGTAAATGAGCATAAGCGATACTTCTCAAAGTTACATTGCAAAAGAGTGTTCAATAATGGTGAGAAACTGAATCAGCATTGGCCAATTTATTTGAAATCAACTGCCGAAGTGTTTTGTATTTTTTACAAAATATTTGACAAAATTGCCAAATTGTTGTTTGCATTTTTAGGATATAATCATTGGCATACCTAAGCTAATGATCTGAACAAACATGAAAAGGAACCCAGCCACTTCATGACCTCTCCAAATGGATGGAGTTTGAATCCAGGCACAAGCTGAATAAACCCATAGACACAGAAAACCTGTGCATTAATAATGTAGAAACCCAGCACTGGATGAACATGCTCAAGCATTTGGTCTCAATTACCCTCTTCCTTGCAAAGCATAATTTGGCTTTCTAGGGTTGATCAGCTAATTTGTTCACTGACCAGAAATGTAAATTTCCTTTTTGGTAGAGCCCCTTGGGAAATATGACAATTGGTTACACATGGAACATATGTCAAGTAGCTGGTAAAATAGCTATAAACCATTATTGCAACAAAACAATTCAAAATGAATTGTTTGCCCTTAAGGCAAGGAAGGTCTTTGAAAAAATATTTATGCAACTCTGTGAAGCAAAGTACTCAACCATAATGATAGACAGCAATGATGGCATTAGATGTAGTGAAAATATCTCATTTACAGTAACAATGTGGATGGTTGTACCACGTAAAGGAACACTTAATCTGTTTCTGGTCTATGGACAACTCTATTTTAAAAAAGCCCAGCAGAACTGCCTCAGCCAAGATTATGGAAATGGCACAAATATGAAGGAAAAAACTGGCATCCTCACACTGAATCCAAGAACCTTCTTCATGCCTTGTGGCTGCAATTCTCTCAGACTTGTTGCATCACAGGCAACATTATCTTCTTTAGATTCAGTATCTTGCTTTAGAGAACTTCAAAGGCCAGTGATGCACCGAGTGACTCAAGTTTATGATGTCCTATTGGAAGTGGCACAGTTGAGTAAAACCAAGATTGGGACTGGATGTGAAGTGCAAAACCTGGCAAATCAGATCACTAACTTCCACTTTCTGCTCTTAGCTGTGGCTTGGCATGATTCACTGTTCCAAATAAATGTTGTACACAAAGCATTAAAAACCCTGTAAATGGACACGGTGGCTGCCACTTTGATGAAAAGATGCCTTGATTTCACTGTGCCCTACAGAGCAACAGATTTGAAGATGCGGCGAGGAGTCCTGTGGCACCTTATAGACTAACCGAAGTGTTTAGAGCATAAGCTTTCGTGGGCAAAGACCCACTTCGTCAGATGCGAGGACTCCTCGCCGCTTTTGCAGATTCAGACTAACACGGCTACCCCTCTGATACCTGAGATTTGAAGATGTCATCATTGCTACTAAAGAAATGGTGAAAAATGGAGGAGTTGAGCCTGTTTTCACGTAAACTCATATTCATGAGAAGGGACAATTTAGTGATGAGGTGATGGGGTGCTCAGAAGACAAAGATCAAGAAGGAGTGTTTTGCTCACTCACTGACACTACTCAAGTGTCCATTGAGGAAAGGTTTGAACAAATGAAGCGCCACAAAAATACCTGGTTTTTTTGTATGACCTCAGTCAGCTTGCCAGGGAACATGAAAACACTCTTTAACAATTGTATGGACTTTCCCCAGATGCTAATTGATGACAAAGATGTTAATATGTCCTCTATGTTGAATTCAACAACATGCATCATATTTTGCCACAAACATATCAATCTAAGACAGCCAACAAAAGACTGACCGCTCACTGTTTTATCACTTGAAAATGTCATTGGCTAGTCTTTGAATTTCCCTGATGTTGTGCTTCAGTTTGCAAAGACAAAAAAGACTTTTTGAACTAAAGGACTACTTAACATTTTAAGGCTGTCACCTTCTGTAACACTCTTTAGTATTGATACAAGTTTAATTTCTTTATGTTAGTACATTTCAGTTATTTTTAAAATTCAAAAGTTTCTACAGGCTTGATGAAACTTTTTTTAAATTTGAGTATATATGGCATAAATAAAGATTTTTCAGATGGTAGCATGCAAATGTGTCAACTTATATAACAGAGATAAATCACGCTTGCAAATTGTGCATTGAAGTTATGAAATGGGCTACAAATGCAATAAAAATAAAAGGGTAAGAAATGGAGAGAGATTGGTGCTGAAGATGCTCCTTGCTTGGGCCAGTTGGTCTAAGGCTGGTGTTGTGTCCTCTGATTGTTAGGCAGTCTGCTAGTGGGTTATGTTACTGATATCATATCATGCTATCTCCTCCCCCATATCCATTTTGTCTCTTCTGGTATATGAATTTCACTTCTCAGCATGCTTTCATCTGCTCCTTCCGTGATTTCCCCAGAAAAGTATTGTCACAAATATACTCCCAGAAGAGGATTTGATAATCTCTTATGAAAAAGTCACTTCTATGTATATCAAAACCATTAAGGTTTGAACTAGATGGTTGTGGATAAATAGGTTTGCTTCCTGTTTTCATGCACCTGTTTTCTGTCTTTCAAAGTGTATGTACATGTTGTCCACAAATTCCACTCTGGATATTATTTCAAACTAAGCATCCCAACCCCCTCTCACAAGCCTGATGCTCTTTTTTATCATTAAAAAATCATACTTTTGCATGTCCTAGCTGGAGAGGTCAATCAGAATTCTGATGGCTCTCCAGTTTAAATGAGACGGGTTCACATATTCTTGTAATTGCCATAAACTTATTCTATTCTAAGTCAAGTGTGTTTTGCTGACAGATTCTTGTCAATCAGCTGCACATAGCTAAGAAATATGTGTATGCTTCTGCTTTCCTGGGAAATCTGCATATAAATTGATAAATTAGAGATGGGCAGTATCTTCTTGCTTAGGCTTTTTTTCAGGGGGTGGGGAACTTTTTTGGGGTTGGGGGGCCCAAACAGAAAAATTAGTTGGGGACCACATGCAAGTGAAAAGCATGCTCTAGGTGGGTAAGGATGGGGATAAAAGCACTTACTTGGCACCACTGCTGGTGGCATAGGTGGCTCCATGCTATCATGCATGGGCAAGTACCACCTCCCACTGCTCCTATTGGCTGGGATTTCTGGCCAATGGGTGCAACAGAGGTGGAACCTGAAAGCAGCGCAGGGTACAAAGTTTTGCTGTGCTGCTGTTCTTAGTGCAGAACCACTTCATTCCCCTGCCAGGCAGAGCCTGTGGGTTGGATGCTAACTTCATCTTGCCTGGATCTAGCCTCCAAGGCTTGGGGCTCCTTGTCTGCAGCAGAGTGCCAGTGCTGGCTTGCTCCACTAGGGAGGGAGGGGGGAAAACTGAGCCTTGCAGGCTAGATCAGGGCAATCTGAGGCAATGAGTCGTAGATTCCCCACCTCTGATTTACATAATGAAAATTGTACTTGTTTCTTTAATAGCATTCAATTTGAGATCCTGTAAATAATCAATGTCACACAAAAACATAAATTTTGGAAGAAGGTACAGGTTCCAATTTTCCTCTTTCTGGTGTTACACTATTGTAATTTCAAAGATGTCAAGTGAGATACTCATGATTTAATGATATAAAATTAAAGAATGAAGTCCATAGCTTATAAAGGGAAAAATTATTTTCATTTGTTCCATTATAACCAATATACTAATGTTATTGCTGTGCCACATTAATTTAATATTTTGGGTAGAGTGACTTTTAATGACATCATTTTTCCTCTCTTTCTAATATTATTATTTTCAATAATATTATTGCTTTCTATTTATTTGTGGTGCAGTGGGAGACAAAGACAGGCTAATCCAACATACATTTCTATCACATTAAGAGCCAGAGGCTTTCTGGTAAAAATGCATGTTCTGAATTCCTATTTGACCTGAAAGAAGTACTTGTTAGTGAAGTTGAACAAATGTAAACTTTAAAAAAAAAAGAAGAACATTTAATTGTAAAATTTGCTTTTGGCAAAGTAAGCTTCTAATTTTCTTCTGATTCCCCCTCCTACACCATATCTGCAAAATGAGATAACCCTTAATCCAAAATGTATTCTTCTTATTTACTCTCCCTGCTCTTCCTCATTTCCTGAACTTCTCTGTCTTTGTAAGAATTGCGTATGTGGGATGTGATAACTGCAAAACTGTTGCTTTTGAACAGGAAGGAATTTCACTTTGAAAAGCAAGGCATGAGATTGTGGATGTCACAGAAAATAAACATAATTTATAGCCATCCTTGGTAGCTTGTTTAAGGAAATACCAAACATTGCTTTTAATTTTGTAGTTATTTTAAGCTTTTTCTAAATGACGTTTGTCTAGAGATACCTGTACCTGAACATACTTTTAAAAATAATACTAACTTACTAATTATATATCATATTGAAAATGGACAAAGGTAGTAACTACTGTCTACTAGGAAAAATAAACTTTCATTGTTTTGCATGCCTTGAAAGGCTTATTGCACTCTTGCATTTTTTATTACAAATGCGAGTGTACTAAAACTATTGCTGTAATTATTTATGTCAAAATGTTCTATGACTTGTTTCTTTTGGTTTGCAATTACTGAATATCTCAGCTTGGTTTAACAGTTAATTAATTTATTAAACCCTGTTGGATGAAAACATGTGGAGAGGGTTTTGTAAAATATGCTGAGTGGCAAGATGATCAAGAAATTGAAGTCTAATGAACAGATTAGGAAAAAATGTTTCAAATGAAATTAGAAAAAACTGAAAATGTGAGGTTAAGCTTTGAGTTTAGTTCTGCAAAACCACACCATCTGTTCAAGAAACTCCGTGATACAGCTCAGGACGAAATCTACATGGACACATCCCTAGAACCAGAAATATTCTCTCTCTTACCCAAGATCCATAAACCTGGAAATCCTGGACATCCCATCATCTCAAGCACTAGCACACTTTCAGCAGGGTTATGTAGCTATATTGACTCTTTCCTTAGACCTTATTCTACCAGCACTCCTGGCTGTCTTCGAGACACCACTAACTTCCTGAGAGGATTAAAGAGTATCAGTAATCTTCCTGAAAACACCATCCTGGCCACCAGAGGTGTAGGAGCTCTTTACACCAACATTCCACATGAGGATGGACAAAAGCTATTAGGACCACTATCACTTATGATGCCACAACACACCTGGTGGCTGAGCTATTTGACATTGTCCTCACCCATAACTATTTCTTATTTAGGAACAATTTATACCTTCAAGTCAGTGGCACTGCTATGGGTACCCTCATGGCCCCACAATATGCCAACGTTTTTATGGCTGACCTAGAATGGCATTTCCTCAGCTCCCATTTCCTAGCACTATTCCTCTACTTACGTTACATTGATGACATCTTCATCATATGGACTCACAGAAAGGGGATCCTTAAAGAATTCCATCAGGATTTCAACAGTTTTCATCCCACTATCAACCTCAGCCTGGACCAGTCCATGGGAGAGATCTACTTCCTGGACATTATAGTATCAGTAAATGATTTGCACAAAAACATCACCGTGTACCGGAAACCTACTGACCACTATTCTTGACTAAATGTCTCTAGCTTCCATCCTGGACACATCACACAATCCATTGTCTATAGCAATGCCCTAAAATACAACCAAATCTGCTCCAGTCCCACAGACAGAGGCATATACCTACAAGATCTTTATCAAGAATTCTTAAAACTTAAATACTTACCTGGGGAAATGAGGAAACAGACTGTCAGAGCCAAACAAGTATCCAGAAGTCACCTACTTCAAGACAGGCCTGACAAGGAAAATAACAAAACCACTGGTCATTACCTACAGCTCCCGGCTTAAACCCTTCCAGTGCATCATTGATAATTTACAACCTAGCCTGGAAAATGATCCCTCACTCTCACAGAGTGTGGGAGACAGGCCAGCCCTTGCTTATATAAAGATGCTCCAACCTTAAGCAAATACTTACCAGCAGCCATATACCACACCACAGAAACACTTATCCAGGAACCTACCCCTGCAACAAACCCCATTTCTAAATCTGTCCATACATCTATACAAGTGACACCATCATAGGACCTAACCATATAAGCCACAACATCAGGAGGTCATATACCTGCACATCTACTAATGTGATTAATGTCATCAAGAGCCAGCAAGACCTTTAAATAGAAGCTGTTAGGAAATTATTAGAAAAGGCCTCTTCCCTCTTTCCGTAAATGGGTAGGCCTGGACAAGCACACACTGTAGTGACCAACCTATACAAATAAATGGCCAGTTTGGAGATATGAACTAAATTCAGATGAACTTTCATAGATAAAGTCCTTATCTGACCCACATGGACGTATGATTGAAGAAGGAGGCTAGATACTGTTAAAAGCTTTATTGCTAGCAAAAGGCTCTCTTTTCTGTACAGAAAATTTTAAAGAAACATTAAAGAAACACTGATCCCTCTTACAAACTATTTCCACTGAGAAAATGTACCTATGAGATAAAAAAAATCAGTTTCTCATTTTGAAGTGCTATTGAAAATATATGGAGAACTAGAACACAAGTTTTAAAGGGCTACACATTACCAACATTTCCACACCATCATTTGGCAGCCAATCTAGAGGTTGATCTATGCACTATAAACTTTAGGGAACTAAGCGTCACTGAAAGACCCAATTGGCTGCACTCCATGACCACTGATTGGTCCAGACTCATTATTTAAGCATTGCAGGAGTTCCAGGAGACTATCTTCTGTAATGGATACTACTCTTATTTCCTACTTTGTGCACTAATTATGTTCTCTGTCTCTGATCCCTGGGCTTGACACCGTGCTCTGTCTCTTTTATGAAGTCCTAGCCTTTAAGACTGACACCCATGGACTGCCCATGTCCTGGTTGTGACAACTATGTTTTATGTACAATAATGATTCCAACTGTAATGAGTCATTGAAAGTTACCTGAACATTAAGGAAAACTGTTTATTAGCATTGATCAATGCTGAGAATGAGGCAGTTGTAGGGAAGAAAACAAACAACATGTACTGTAAAGTTTTAAAAGATGTGTGCTGTATTATCTATTCAGTGAACTCATTCTTACATAATTAATACAAGATACATGACTTCCAATGCCTTGTCAGTCAGGGTTCCATTGTAGTACTCCAGAAATTGTATGTAGTATTGCTGTAGCCAGGTTGGTCCCAGGATATTAGCATGACAAAGGAGGGTGAGTTAATATCTTTTACTGGACTGACTTCATTTGATAAGAGAGACAAAGTTTCATAGCTTATTAGACACATAGGCTATGTCTAGACTGCATCCCTTTTCCAAAAAAGGGATGCAAATTAGACGTATCGCAATTGCAAATGAAGCGGGGATTTAAATCTCCCCCACTTCATTTGCATGAACATGGCTGCCGCTTTTTTCCATCTCGGAGCTTTGATGGAAAAAAGCGCCAGTCTAGACGCGGCTCTTGCGGAAAATAAAGCCTTTTCCGCAAGATCCCTTATTCCTTTTTTTAAGGAATAAGGGATCCTTTAAAAAGAATAAGGGATTTTTTAAAAGAAATAAGGGCTCTTGCGGAAAAGGCTTTATTTTCCGCAAGAGCCACGTCTAGACTGGCGCTTTTTTCCGTCAAAGCTCCGAGACGGAAAAAAGCAGCAGCCATGTTCATGCAAATGAAGCAGGGGAGATTTAAATCCCCGCTTCATTTGCAATTGCGATACGTCTAATTTGCATCCCTTTTTCAGAAAAGGGATGCAGTCTAGACATAGCCATAGAGCTGAAGACAAGCTCTGTGTGAGCTCAAAAGCTTGTCTCTCTCACCAACAAAAGCTGGTCTGGTAAAAGATAATTGTCTTACCACCTTGTCTTTCTAATACCACAGAAGTGAGGGAATAATCTAGATTATCAAAGAGGACTCTCAGCACCTACTTTAAAGACACAAGCCACCAAAAACAGAGTCAAATTCAGGTGGTTGGGAATTCCAAAAGAATATTATTTTATGTTGAAAAATTCCTGTTTGTTGAAACAGAAACTTTTTGATAGAAAGGGTCAATTTAGAAGAATTTCTTCTTTTGAAAAACTGATGAATAAAGAAGTTTTGAAAGATTAAATTTCAATATTTTGGGGAGAAAATATTTGATTTGAAATGATGTTAAAAAAAGAAAATTACAGTGAAAAATGTGGAAATAACTAAAAAGATCCAAATAGAAACGGAACATTTCCAAATTACTAAAAACAAAATGTTTCATTTGACCTGAACTCTACTTTTTTCAGACAATCGGTTTGTAGATTTTTTTTCCAGATTCTGATAGAATATCTTGAAAAATGTTTCCTATATTTTCCTTGGATGGAAATGCCAGTTCCCTCTCATCTTTTTTATGGAGTACACAAGTTTTGAAGCTGGGGTAAAGATGAAACCACATCTCAAACTTTTCATGGTCAGCATTATTTGCTTTCCTGCCTGATACAAATAGAAAGTCATGTGTAGTATATGCAGGAAAACAGCCAGTTAAAATGGGATCACAAAAACCACAGAAATGCATTTGAAAAAAAAATTAATATGAGGCATTAAAGATGCAGAAATGGGGAAATCCAATACAATTCAGTCCATTTACTTCCGTCAAAACAATTTGTCTGTTGTGTTTTCAATTGCTCGCTTGACAGAGGAAAAACAATGGCAAATTATTTAAATTAGAGTAAAATTTTCTCTTCAGAAGCAGAGCCTTTTACTAACAATACTGCTTTTAACAGATTCTAGTCTCATCCTTCAATCGTGTGTCTGTGTGGTGTAAAAATATAGCAGACTTCGTTAAAACCAACTACAGTCTTTCTACCCTCAAAGAAAAACATCCTCTGAATTATCATAAAAATTGACTGTGAGGAAGACAGGGAGAGAAGGGCTTGTACAACACAGAAAAGACTTATTTGACTGTTTGAAGAGAGAAAACTTCCCAGGCCCCTACTGCGGCTGCGGGGTAAAACAGTTGGAAATATGTCATGGCCATTGCTTCTTAATTACGAAACCACAGCAATAATCTACTCTAGGCTGGGATTTTCAAGGGAGTTTAAGGTAATTAGGGACCCCGGGAAAGATACACAAAGGAATTTAGGCCTGGCGATGCTCAGCATCACCAACTTTAACTTTTATGTGTCTAGAAAATCACTCGGATTCACAAAGCCTGAGTTTGGTGCCTAGGTTCCCTGTCAAATGAATGGTATCTCAAAATGGGATCCACCAAAAAATTAACATACTAGGAGGTTCCTAATCTAAACTAATCAATGAAATACCAATATGAGGGTGTGTTCCCAGCGAGACCCAATCTCAGAGATAGGTGCTGAAGGACGGGTTGTAGGGAGGCACCTCCCCCCACTTGGAATTATCAGCTCTCTTTGGTTTAGGTGCCTTAGTCATTTAATTTAATTTAATTTAATTTAAATTTATTTTGGTGAGGAGGAAGAGCATCTCACACGTAACTTTTACACCAGCCACTTTGTAAAATTATTTATACACAGTGGAATTGCCTCATCAGATGGGACTGAGGGAGCCTAGAGACTTAGAGCACTCTAGAGGCATAGAAGTCCTTTGTTCAAATCCTTTCTCCCTCTTAAAGAAAGGGAGGACTCAAACTGAGGTTTTTTTCCACCTCCCTGATGTGTAACTCAATCCCAGGCTAAAAGTTACTAGCAAGCTGCTGCTCCATGCATGGTTGGTTCATGCATCACTCTGGGAGTAAAGCCTCCCAATATCTGACACGGGGACATACAGTTCTGCTTCTGAGCATGTGCACTACATGTCTAGGGAATTTTGGCAGCAAAAATTCAAGCGTCAAATGAGTTGATGGTAATTGGGAACCTAAATACCTTTGAAGATCTGGGCCTAGATGCCTGAGGCCTGTTAAAATTCTGTGCAAGTCAAATACCTAATAATCTTAGATCCTTGGATAATCAATCCTAGCCTTAAATATTTTGTGACTTGTTGCATGTGGCAGACAGCACTCTGTCTTTCCTACACCCCATGCTTGATTGAATGCTTCATTCATTTGGGATTGACGGCATATGGTTAGTTCTATTTGAGTCATGGTTAATGAGATTTATGTTCAGGTAACAACTTCTAGACTCTCTCTCACATTGCCTGGGATTGTACTATAGGTTTCCTAGTTATTGCAATAATAGTAACTACAGTAGAGTGTGGCTGAGTGACTATTATCACAGCGAGAATGCTTCCTCAAAGATGGAGATGTTTGGCCCCTTGCACAGTCAATGTTCTGATTGGAGGCAGATTTAAGGTGAAACATTAGTTTTAACATGAAACCATATGGGAACAAATATTGACTTAAATCCCAACCACTCATAGCAAAAAGGCATACCGGGGGGCTAGGGGAAAACATGTCCACTCATGCATGGACTCCCACAGCACAATTGAACAGAATGTTGCCAAGCATGTGACATTGTGACACTGTCCCAGAAATAAAACCCACTATTACAGTGTTTAAATCTCATAAGTGTTTAGGTCATGCGGAATGAAATATAACACTCTTGGAAACCAGAATTCTTGAACAACATGGCATGGTCAATGGTGTGCAAATTACTTTAAATCTACAGACTAACAAGCTCACTCCAATGATAATGACTCGTGTACAGTTTTGATGGAGGTTTTTTTGCTGAAGTTTGCTTTCTTAAATTTATTCTGTACCAAAGAAACTGAAGATGCAAGAAACAGTTAAGTGCATATGCAGATTTATTGGTCTTGGCAAGCTTTTTGACTGTGGAACAGTAAGCTCAAAAGCAAATCCTTTCTTCAGCATTATTGTCAATCAGTCAACAGGGGAAATGATCCAAGCCATTGTTTGATTTTAATGAACATCTTTTAGAAGAGCATTGAAAAACTATTTGGTTTCAAGAATCTCTGCCAGCATAAAACAGAAACCCTGAAACAATGTCAAAGATATTCAAAACGGCAATGGGGGGTGAGGGGGAAGAAACCAGGCAGTGTTTGAATGATGCCAACCTTCAGAAAAAAACTGCTTTACAGGCTGGTTATAAAAGTTTATAGAAACACATAGACTTTAACTTACAATAATAATCCTTCTGCATCTGTCTTAAGATATGAACCAGACGTGAATTTCCCTAAATACCATTGCTTAGCACAATTTTCAGCCACTTCATTTTTTAAGTATGTTAATGGAAAACTTTTACTTACTGAATCAGAATCATCAGCTACATCTGCCAAAATAAAGTTTATTCAGTTTAATTTGTCATGTAACTGAATTTAGAACTTATAAACGTACAGTATTGGTTAATTTACTCTGAGTTTTCCCCCCTCTGTGAAAAATTTCAATGAAACACAGAGTTTTGAAATGTTTGTTGAAAAAACAGAAACTGAAATAATTGTTTTTTGAAATTCTCATTTTTTGGACAAAAACTTAATTTTTTTTACTTTAGAAGAAAATATATCGTTTTATTGAGAAAATATTAATGGACATTTTTGATTAGTTCATAATCTAGTATTTTAGCACAGCATTCCTCAATGACCAGTCTGTGGACTGGCACCAGACCCTGAGATATCCTCTCCCTAATAGAGTTTAGGAATGTAGCAGGCTGCTCATATCAAAAAGGTTGAGACACACTGAATTGTAGCACATCATCAAACTGGGGCCATAAAATGAATGGAGCTTGTTTTTGGAATTCATGCATGTAGAAAACAGACAATGGAACACTGACTAGAATACTGATCTTTCAGCTGAACATACTCAAGTCTCTAGCACGTAAGCTGAATTTTCCATTAACAGTGGACAGATTCTGCCATTTTAACGTAAAATGAATAGTACCTCTCTCTGGTAGCAGTCAACTTATTTACATGTAGCTCTAATAGGAGATACTACAGGTTTTCTGAGGGGCAAACACTACAGGGTGATGATATTCAGAAACATAAGACTGTTGCACCTACATCCAGGCTTGCCCAAATTTTTTGTGTGCCCTGATCTATATTCTGGTTCAAACTCCTGTCTGGTCTCATGTGAGAATCTGTACGAAAAAACAAATTCATGAATAACCTTTACATTTGATCTTTTTATTGTAGGATAACAAAGGTATTAATCCAGGTCCATACATTATATTATTCCCATTACACAGATGGAGAAAGTGAGACACAGATATATAAAAAGATTTTTGTCACTCAAGTAATGAGTCATTAGTGGGGTTGGTAATGGACTACAAGTGTGCCGAAGCTCTATGCAGAGCTCATGACATTTCAGAAAATAAAGTACATGTGAGGGCAGAATGAAAGGAAAAAATCAAAGACCTCACTTTGTGTAGGTCCAGGAGAAAATAATGGAGATAGGAGGCACAGGAAAAGGATCAAGAATAAAAATAAGAGGTTCAGTTTTTAAAATACTTTATTTGTAATGGAACTAGGACATCCCAGAGAGGTAAGTAAATGAAGCAAGAGGGCAAAATGAAGGGGAAAGGTCAGAGCAGAATAGTATATTTCTTAGCCAGTGTAGAACTAGTTGAAATAATGAGAAAAATAAAGTTCAGCAAGAGAGAGAGAGAATATGGACCCCAATGGACACAGATACTTACTCCCTCCCACACCCAGCCTTCCAGTAAGAGCTATTTTAGAAGATGCTGAAGGTGAAAGTCAAGAGTGCACAGGTTAAGAGAAGTTAAACGGTGACAAAAAAAGAGAGTGATTAGAATAATGGTAGCAGATATAGGCTGCAGGTTCAGAATTGCCCTTTGATTTACTGATTCTCTAGGATTCCCTTTCTTAATAGTTTGACTTTGAAAAAGAAGGGTGAAAACAGCAGCATATGGGAGGTCTAACGCTTCTGTAATCCAGCAGAATTAGTTTACCTTATGATTTCAGTATACCTGGGAGGACTCTGCTACATTCCACATGTTTTATTTCATTGTCAATATATTACTGTTCTTGAATGATACTATGGGCAAGAGGTCAATGCAAAGTAGCTGCAAGTGTAAATAAAAGCATTGGGAACAGAGGTACTATTTATTAGAGTTCAATAGGCTTCCACATCTGAAGTAATTCAGAATATTTCCTTGTTTCAGAATTGTGCCATATTTCAGGCCTATGGTTTTTAAACAGTCCTGCTCCTCCTTCCTACCACAGTAAAGTCCATGGAGTTAAGCTGCTTATGAATTCCAGGGGTTTTGCCTCATAATTCAGTTGCTAATGATGAAGCATGTATTTGCACACAGTAATAGCAAAATTGTCTTGATCGCAAAAAAAGAGGCAGTCTACTGTAACTGAGTTAGCAAATTTCCTGGCAAAATATGAGAAATAATATTGTGTACTCAATTAAAATGAGTCAAGTTATAGAAGTAATTTTATTATTTGTCTTCATATAATAACAGATATGCTCTGGTGTAACAAACTCTGTATGTCAAAGCAGTTGCTTATGGAGAACTGAGTACATCCATTACTCCTTAGTAAGTGTCACAGATCTGGTTGAGTTTCTTGTGTGGGACACTCTCCAGACTACAGAGATCCAAATGCTGAATCCTACATATTCTTTGCCTGCTCGAACTGAAAGGCTGCGTCTAGATTGGCATGATTTTCCAGAAATGCTTTTAACGGA
>CM057846.1:140979666-140997616 GCA_030068395.1 Apalone spinifera
CACACACACACACACACACACACACACACACACACACACACACACACCACTTTCATTACCAATGTGGAGCAGTCTTTGGTGCTTGGGCAGAGACCTCTCAGACAGGGCTGAGCAAACTACAGCCTGGGGGCTGGATCTGGCCCACAAAGCTACCAGATCCGGCTGCAGATCACTCTGCTGGGACCCTCGGGCACACAGCTGCTGTGGGTTTAAAGACAGTCCAGGAGCTCTCTGCTCTGGAGGGAAGGGAGGCTTCCTGTGATCACCCCGCCCTCCCCCCCCCAGTCAAATCCTCAGCTCCTATTGGCCAGAAACAACCAGCCAATAGGAGTTTACCCCAGCCAATATCTCAGTTCCCATTGGCTGAAAACAGCCAGCCAATAGAAGCTGGGAAATTGGCATGGGAGACAAGAGCAGCGCAAGCCTCTTCCCCCTGCTGGAGCTGAGAGCCACATGGAGGGAGAAGCCTGCAGCTCTAAGTGATCTGGTGCTGCAGCAGACAGGGAGCCCAGCCTGCCTTGTGGGCACTGCTGGCTTAGGTAAGGGCCTCCCAACCAGAGCCTCCCTCTGGCACCCCTGCTCCTCTCACACCCCAACTCAGGTCACCATCCAAACCCTCTGCACCCCACCCCGTCCCAGGTCACCATTCCCTCCCAGACCCTGTACCCATTCCTATACCCCTCCCCCAGGCCAAAAATTATTGCCCACCCCTGCACTAGGGTCAAAGTTTTTTCTCTAACAGGTCATGATTTCTCTAAAGAATTATAAAGCTTTCTCTAATTTAGCTAGCGTTTTCTAGCTGTGGTTGTTTCTGGAGTTAAGCCAGGCTCCCCTTATTAAAAAGATTGCCCATATCTTCCTCTCCCCTGCTCAGAACTTTCTGTCCCTTTAAAAAGCCTTTTCCCCTTGTTCCCTCTTTCAAAACTCCTGCTTACTCATCTCTGTTTTATGTTTTTGGGAATTTTCCATTCTCTCTACTTGCAGAGAAACTTACTTCAGTCGGTTTCCCCATTCAAGCCACTCCCTTAGTATGCTTATTGTTTGGTCCAGAGCACAGTCTGGACCAAAGTTAACAGCTCTCCCTTGTCTTGTAGGTATGTTCTGCAGTCCATTTCAGCAAGTGTTGGATTCCACAGAGACACAGAAGCATTCCCTAATACAACACTTTTATAATGACTTAATGGTATCCACTAGACATCTCAAGTTGTATAGATAGTTTCTCCAAATCATGACATACTACATCACAAGAATAGATCTCACAGTAGCCACCAAAATTAGACTTTCTATGGGACAAACAGAAAAGAAGTTTTCTGTCAAGGTGGGAATAGTATTTCCTTTGCTGGATTTGTAATTTGACCAAATCACCAGAGTCACTCAAATGGTTTGACTGTCAAAGAAACTTTCAAGGAAATACCAGTATTAAGCCTCATAGACTTGCAGAATTGTTATGTGTATGTCCTGGAGATCCTGACTAACAAAGGAACAGAAGAACCAGACTGTTAATGAGAATTAATGGTGAAACAGAAAGGCTGCTAGTAAATAAATCCAGTACATCTTCAATTGTGTTAACCGATTATGCGTAATTTTATAATTTAACCTGAAGAAATGGGGCATCTGGAGGCCTGAAGCCATGGGACTCTATGAATGACAAGAGCCATTTGCATCAACTGGGAAGCTATATCTGCTGCACTGAAGAGAACTTGAAGGGCAATTTGGCAATTAAACTATTGTTCTGGATAAGCACTTGGAATTGTGCGCTATCCTCCTACAGAGGTTTGTCAGTGAATTCTGACTACATGGTATGAAGCTTTTTTAAATTGTCCAGAGCTATAAGTTGCTGGGTACACCTCTGCCTCAAAGAGAGATTTGCTAGTGGTAAACTGTATGTAAGGCATTTACAATCAGATAGTACCCAAACCAAGTCCTCAGGATTCTGCCAGCTCTCAGCTGTTTTGAAGGTTAATATGTCTGCAGTCCTCAAACTCCCCAGATGCATTTCCCTGTAATATCCAGTCCCTGTTACTAGACACTGACAGTAATTACTAGATAAGCTGTTCCCACAGAGGGAATGTACACACAGCGTGAAGATTACAACTTGGGATCAGGTCCTTTTATGACAACACAGAACAATAATCTCTGGTGACAACAAATATAAATTGATTAACAAAGAAAAGAGATTCACAGATTCAGATGAGAGTTGAGTAAAGATAATGGAATCAGAAATGGTTATTAATAAAATGAAAGCACAACATGCTTTCTAGAGACTAAATCTTAAGAGGTTACAACTTTTGTTTAAAGTAGAATAGTGATAGAGATGCAGCCGTGTTAGTCTGGTGTAGCTGAAACACAAAACAGGACTATGTAGCACTTTAAAGACTAACAAGATGGTTTATAGGTGATGAACTTTCGTGGGCCAGACCCACTTTCTGGTCTGGCCCATGAAAGCTCATCACCTATAAACCATCTTGTTAGTCTTTAAATTGCTACATAGTTCTGTCTTTTGGTTGTTTAATTTCTCACCCTTCGTGTCCTTCTGAAGAGCTTGCTGGGTTTTAATCAATCCAAGACCAATTTCTTCATGAATCCCCTCCCCCTCCCTTCTGCCAAAGATGTTGTACCTGGGTAACAAAGGAGTGCTTCCTTCTTCTTATAATCCAGTCAAACTTTGCCCCTTGTGAGGCACAATCAAACTTAAGACTCTTCTTCTCCATTACTTGTTCTCTAGTGTGCTGATGCTATGTGGCATTCAACTGGTTTTCCGGTTGACTTTATATAAATTGTGCTTTCTTTGGGTCAGCTTCACCAGGCTTAATTTATACTTGATATAGAGAAAATTACCTTTCCTCCTGCCTGAAAGAAATCTGTTCCTCAATCCTTTAAAGAGCATTAATACAAAAGCTGCGCATTGATATTAATGATGAATATGAAACCAGCTTTCATATGATACTTCACATGACATTCTTTGAAGATAAATACTATGCAGGCAATTTATTAAGTGTAGTGAGCTGTCAGGCCTAAAAGGAATTGCTGATACAGGGTACTAAACCACTTGGTATAATTAATAAAATTGCGTTTAGACACTAATGCCTGACAATGTGTTATTCAGTACTTCAAGCTGATTGAAGTGAAAACCTTCGTCCTGAATAAGTCCAAAAGATTTTCTTCTTTGGTGGTTGTGGTGGGTCTTGATTGATGTTGCCTCAGTAACTGGAGTTCAATGAAATGTGTGGTCCTTTGTTATCTGCCCTCTTTCCCTTCTGCCCTAGATCCTTTACAAATGATTTCTGATTGAGAAGGAACTGGGGAGGTGATTGGTCTGCATTGTGCCTTAGGTGCTCTGTTCAGAGCTACAGGTAGGAGAAGGGTGCGAGCACAGACCAATGGACACTACAGTAAAAATCTTCTAGTGTGAGGTGTGTGGAGCCCATGTGTACCACAAGTGGAATAAGATAGGAAAAAAGTTTTCAAAAAGTTCTCACATTTAGTGAGTTAGCTGTGCTGTATTTTCCCCAAGGCTAGGAAACATGTGGAACATATAGTCGTTGTCGCACCAGTTAGCTGATTGTGGATTCAGTCTCTCAGTTTCAAATTATGGATAGTCCTCCAGCCTCCCAAAAAATTATACAATCCTGAGGACATGTTAACAGTAGGGGTAATAGCACCAGATCTAGAAATGACCTTACAAATGAAAAAGTAACAAAGGTTGTTCAACTTCCAAAAGGCCTATCTTGTTTTCTTGGATGCTCTCAGTGTTTTGTGGAAGAGCAGTCAGACAACATGAAGTCCCTGATCTTTTAGAAGTGCATAGCTGAGTCTGAAATACTTGTTATCAAGAAGGAGGATCAATTCAAATATCGGTGGGAAATGGACCATTGAATTCCAAACTGCTTCCAGCCTTATAGCAGTCGAGGTGACATCTGTTCCTATTTTGGTTTTACACAGCTGGAAATTGCCATGTATTCTGAACACAGATGCAAATCATAAAGGGCTTAATGATGCATTATAACAGAAGAAAGATGCTTATGTTTAAGTATATGTCAGTGCTGAGTCATCAAGTGTGAATGGAACTGTTAAGTACATGCCATAATTTCAAACCATCAAAATGGGCAGTTCAGACAAATTTCATGATCAAGGCTAAGATTTTGTCAGGGATATTTTTAGTAAAAATTGCAGACAGGTCACGGCCCATAGAGAAAAAATTCACAGAGGCTGTGACCTAAAAATATCTGTGACAAAATAGGGATCTACAGGTCCCCACACCTCCTGCGGTGGGAAAGTTCCAGGGAGTCCCCATCATGGGTTACATATTGCAGCTTGAGGGTGCCCTGTCAAACACAGCACAGGGACTGCAGTGTACCCTGGCCACTCATAGCTCCAGGTGTCCCCTGTTGCCTGCGGAGGCTGGGAGGTGCTGGGTTTCCCTGCCAGCCACACCAACTTACTGCTACAGGATATCTTTGCCACCCAAAGTCCCAGGGGCCCGTAGTGTCTGGGAGCCTATGTTATGCTTTGTTTATTAAATGTCATGCTGTTCTGGTGCCCATATGTGAACTACTATACAGATGCAGTTGCTCCAGGTAAGAATACACAATAGTTTAAATGTATTGGTCTCATTCCTATTTCACTCCATTTGCAGTTTTAGATTTTGAAGGAAGAGATGAGTCATACCTTTTTACATGTGAAAAAAAAGAGTAATTAATCTGTATCAGTGTTAGGTTAAATTACTTGTATTTGACTTAAAATACACCACAACCTTCCTAATTATATTTTTGCACTTCTTTTGCCAATGTATGCTTCTTTCTATTTTCTTCACTTAGGATTTTACTTTCACTTTTTCTAAACAAAGCCTTTTTGCCTCTGATGGCTTCTTTTGCTTTGTTGTTTAGCCATGGTGACCATTTTTGGTTGTTTTTTTATGTTTTTAATGGTTCATCCATCTTCTTATTTTGACTTACAGCATTTATATATGAGCACTTTAAAAACTTGTAACTTTTAATTTGTCTGTCCTTTAATAAGGACAAATGCAAAGTACTCCACTTAGGAAGAAACAATCTATTTCACAGATACAGAATGGGAAGTGACTGTCTAGGAAGGAGTACTGCAGAAAGGGATTTAGTGGTTAGAGTGGACCACAAGCTAAATATGAATCAACAGTGTGACACTGCTGCACAAAAAGCATTAAGATGCATTAAGAGGAGTGTTGTGAGCAAGACATGAGAAGTCATTCTTCCATTCTACTCTGCACTGATTAGACCTCAGTTGGAATATTGTGTCCACTTCTGGGCACCACATTTCAAGAGAGATGTGGAAAAATTAGAGAAGGTCCAGAGAAGAGCAACAAAAAATGATTAAAGGCCTAGAAAACATGCACTGTGATGGAAGACTGAAATAACTGGGCTTGTTTAGTTTAGAAAAGAGAAGACTGAGAAGGAACATGATAGCAGTTTTCAAGTGTGTAAAAGGGTGTTACAAAGAGGAGGGAGGAAAATTGTTCTCCTTGGCCTCTGATGATAGGACAAGAAACAATGGGCTTAAATTACAGCAAGGGAGATTTAGGTTGGACATTAGGAAAAACTTCCCAACTGTCAGGGTGATTAAATAGTGGAATAAATTGCCTAGGGAGGTTGTGGAAACTCCATCACTGGAGATATTCAAGAACAGGTTAGACAGACATCTGTCAGGTAAGATATCAATGGTGATGGTGCTTTGTCCTGCTGTGAGGACAGGGGACTGGACTTGATGATTTCTCGAGGTCCCTTCCACTTCTTGTGTTCTATGATTCTATAAGTTCCTGGGTCCTCTTTCTCCCTTTTCCTGTCCTCTGGGACCTCAATAATCCTCTGTTGATTCTCAAAGATCATTGCTAATCATTTTGAAATTGCTTCAGCTAGTCTTTTAAAGGCTCTAGGGTAAATTTTGTCAGGCCCTGTTGATGTGAATATATTTAACTTGTTGTTCTTCAACTTTTATTTCCCTCAACTTTTTATTTCCTTGTCCTTATTTCCTTCCTTCCTTGTTATTAATATTCTAATGAGTGTTGTAACATATAGAGACAAGAAAAGAGTTGAGTGCATTCCACTCATCTCCAAAATTTGATATGAATTACGCTTTATTTAATGAACTCTGATATTTATGAGGAAAATGCCAAATGCCCTTTCAAACACGGAATACAACTCAGTGTTAGTATTATTTATAATGACTATGTTGCTTCATAGAAAATCCTAATTTCCCAATAACCATTTCCTACTCATTCCAATGTGTTTGCCAGTCATTAGTGATCACAGGATATTTGTATGTAAAGTCAGAATAGAAATTATTGCTTTGACTTTCTCTACTTTTTCCATAAGTAGGGAAGAATTTCAGACTTTTGAAATACCTCCCTCTCAACTGCTGGCAAAAATGTTGCAGCCTGAAAGAGTGGCAAAAAGATCCAATCATAACCTGCCTGACCTGCCACTTAAATGGCCAGTAGAATTGGTTTTGCCTGACAAGACAGAGGTTATGTATTGTGTATGTACTGTATTTTAAAAGCTTTCACTGTTATATGGATCTGAATGCAGTGATTTTATTAAAAATGTGTGTTGCCTAAATTGATAATTGCACCAGGATTCTACTGTAGTTATAATTTTTTTTCAACCTGAGAAGTCATAGTTGAAAAGCAAAGTCTTGAGCACTATTTTTTTGTGTATGTGAGGGTAGGGCCAATATAGGAAGTGACTTTTTTCCTCTACATTTCTCTTGTCTCACAAAAGCATGCCCTGCTATATTGTTAGAGTCTGAAGTTCAGGGGCTGCAGAAATTGGAATCTGCAAAGATTTCATCATGACAATATGTGGAAAATCTGTTTTGCAAGTCTTGCTGCTATTACATTCACAGTGAGTATCAGGCTACAACTTGAGATCCGTGATGTGGATCTAAGGGCAGAATTGTTCTTCAAGCATTTCAATGAGTATGCTGTTCAAAATTATGTATGGAGTTATGTTGCAACTGATTTGTAACTATGCAGAGACACTCATCCGAAACAGCAATTTAACTTAAGCAACATGTTTGAAACATCTGTAGTTCATTGTGCTGTGCACCCACCCCAGCAAAAGTGTGTCCTTGTTTCCTCAAGAGTTCATCCTTCAATTTATATGCTGGAAGTGCTTCTGATTAGCAGCTACATGTGTCCTGAATCCGTAAGCAATAAGATAATCACCAACCGTCAATCTATTTGAAGCTGTCCACAGACAATTATCAGCAAAAGGAACACTGCTTTTTTGAAGTTATATCTGTACATGAAGCAGAATTGCTCATTCCCTAATTTCCTATTATAACCCAAAAATTAGATGTAATCTTGAATCGTGTGTGCGTGTGTGCGCTTTCCTTAAAAACAAACATACAAAAATGTAAACTGGCTAATGTCCAGATTTCCCCTCTTTAGTTAGTAGATTATATCAACATGATAGAAGGAAAATAAAGATCTGTTGGTGACTGACAAATATATTCTGTGCTCAAACAGTGGATCAATATTTATGAAAATCCTAAAATATTGATGCTCATTTTTGTTAGCTCTAGTAATGAGTCCCCAGAGTGTAAAACATTGTTGGTTATGCCTGGTCTTAAGAATGAGATTGTTTGAACAATATGGTAAACAGTTGAAGGTGTTTTCATAGTGCTATATACTGATACAGGGATCATGTGAGGTCTTTTATTTGTTGACAGTTTATTCTAAATGAGGCTAGGTCTACACTACAGAGTTTTTGCACAAATACTGCAGTTTTTGCCTCAAGCGCATTTTAAAACAAAGTAAAACAGTTTTTGCCTCAAGCGCATTTTTGTGCAAGTAAAACAAAAGAAGAGAGGGGTTTTTCCAGTGTAGGTATTCCTCACTCTACAAGGAATAACTCCTTTGTGTGAAAGAGCTCTTTTGCAAACAGGTGTGTGTGGACGGGCAAGAGGGGTTTTTTTTTTTCGCAAAAAGAGGGAAGAGGAAAAAGCATAGGTGCCCTGGTGGTCATTCTGTCCATAGCCATTGCTGCTTACTTGCAAGAGAGCATCCGAGCAGTCTGGACGCTCTCTTGCGCAAAAGCACATCACTTTTTCAATGTGTTTTTGCAGTGTTGATGCTCTCTTGTGCAAGAAGTTTTTGCAGAAGATCTCTTCCACAAAAAGCTTCTTGCACAAGAACCCTGTAGTCTATAGATAGATAGATGGATGGATGGATGCTTCAGGAAATTGTTTCCTGAAATTAATGACAAGGATATGGAAACAAGCAATGGTCTAGCAGATGTGTTGCACTGACCAAGTATGTGGAAAACAGAGAGTAGTGAAAAGGGTTATAAAGTATTATCCTCAAGAGTAAAGCTAAGACAATGAAAGCAAGGCAAGAGAAAAAGATGGAGGAAAAATGAACAAGAGGAAATAGGTAGGATTTTGATTTCTACTTTCTATTTTGGTGATGGAAACTTAAATAACTTACAAATTCTGCATTTCATTCTGATCAAAGCCATGTTGAATGCCCAGGTGGCTCTGAGCTCCAGATAGAGGAAGATGTAATCCTCCAGAGCAATGCCTGACATTTTTCAAACAGCTTCAAAACAAAATAGCCAACAAAATTACTTTGGCCTTTGCAAGTTGCTATAAAACACTCTACATTGAACAGCAAGAGCCCTTTAACCTTTCCACTTGCATCTTGTGTTTCCTGATAGAAGCCAGTGTGCTCAAACACACTCATTAGCAGGCAGGGCATTTATGAATCAGTTAGAATCAGAAGAAAACGGTCATGCCTGTTTATAGTATTACTCCACATGGGAGTCAGATCTGAATGTATGTGATGGATCAGAGGCATATGATCAGCCCCCTGTTTCCCAGTTCAAGTGGAAGACGCAAAGCTGAACAGTATAAGGAGACAGAAGTGCCCATTGTCCCCTACTATTTGCCTTAGCAACTGAGTACCAGGTCACCAGGATTCACAATAATTTCACAAAACAAATCACAAATGTAGGTGAGATATCAAAGAAAAAAATCCTAATATATCTCAATAAACCACTTACATATTAGAACCAATTGCCTTTCAGGTTATACAAGTTTTTCCTCAGTCCCTTTGGTTACAGAATGAATAAGGCAGAGGTGAAAATAACAAAAAGGTATCCTTCAAACTGCTCCAGGTAACCTAGGGTCTTGCATACAGCATACCCCCAGAGATACCCCCAGACATAAAATCTAAATCAGTTGAGAACTAGATAAAATTTACAGAGGTGATCAGTTCTGGTTAATCTAAAATCATCTAAAAATCATGTTCTTCTTCCAGTATCTATCTCCAGTACTTTCAGCAACGATTATTTTGGTCAGCTTGGGCTGTCTCATTGGTCTGGTTCTTGCTTACTTGCATGCTTGCTTCCAAAGAAGGCTATGTCTGCACATACTGCAATCACAATGAGTGATTAGATATGCTGAGAAGGCATATCTAAACTGGCTTTCATGTAGGCTATGTTGGGTACTGGAGAAGTCATGGCAGCGAGTGTTTCATCGTAGGCTAGCTCTGCAAGTTACTATCCTGAGAGGACTTTAATAGCCCTCACTGAAGCATGCGTTGCTATGGCAACACTCCAGCACCCAAGCTAGTTTGGGTATGTCCAGTCAAACTGCAATCACACCCTCTGCTGCAGTGTAGACATATCCTAAGTCAATGTGAGTGTTTTACACCGGCTTTTATGAGAGTTCAGTAGGGCTTCTTATAAGCACCCATCCTCACTTAAGTGGTATTTTTAGCTTGCTGCTCACATTCTGAATATATGGAGGGAATGTCCATGTGTGTGCAGGAGAGAGTTTATATTTCCCAACTTTGGAGTAATATTTTAAGCATCTTTTCCCCTTCTGCATTTTTATTTTACAGAAGGGGATGACTAAGCCTGAGGACTTTTATAAGAGTTCCCTATAAAATGCTTCATTTAGCAAAGAGCAGAGATACACTGGGATTTGCATGCCTGCTGTCCAAATCCATCCATTGGTAATATATGAAAAAAAGCATAACAATTTGTTGCCACTTTTCACTAGCAACTTCACCTGCTAAGTACTGATAAAAGTTTATTTGTATTCAACAGTTAATTTGGTTTTTTTTTTTTCAAGAAAAATAATTGAAATGTTTTCAGTATACTGTGTTTGTATTACATAGGACCAGCTCAGGTGTTAGAGTGCTTGGCCTTATGACAAAAGTCACAACTTCCCTTTACCTCAGAGCACATTTGGGATTTTTTTTAAAGTTCTATGTTTGATTTAATGCCAAACTAGCCTGCTGTTAATTTAGATAGGAAGTATCCCATCTGACATACTGCAGGGAACGTACAAATGCAAATAATAAAAACAGTACTTTCCAAAGTTTATTAGGAATTGACCAATTTAATTCTTCTTAAAGACCTTGTCCCTTTCTCTCTATTAATTGTATCAAAAAATGGCCCTTCTCTACTGTCTCTGTTTTCCTTTGGCAGCTATCAATTCAGCCTATCCTCTTCTAACCATACTCTTGACTGTCCCCAAGTCCCTAGGTAAAAGTTCCTTTGAAGACATGATTTATCCCATTTAAGAAAGCAGAGGGGAGGGGAAAGGGATATAAAGTATTATGCAGAGGAATAAAGCGGAGACAATGAAAACAAGGAAAGATAAAAAGACGGAGGAGGAATGAACACCTAGGAATGTTACCTACATAAACGAATGGGATCTTACCCCTCCCAATACCATGAATGATTCTATTCCATAAAGCCACAACAATTTCAATAGGTATTTTTTTAACCTGATGAGTAAACACATTGAAGAATTTCTGCAAATGTAATGACATAATGCCAGTTTTCCCACATGAAAAGCGATGTACATGAATGTTGATTTTAATTTTGAACATTTATTTCCTAAGGATGTCTGTGAGGTCAAGTTTTCCATTTGGTGTACTATTTACAAACAAGATATATGCATCTGACCTACTTATTTTATGATTGGTTTAATTCACTATGGTAATTATAATGTTTCTATATAGTAATTTTAAGATATTTAGACAGTTGATTCCCAGAGAAAGCCAAGGGTAGCATGCATGAGGCCCTAGAACAATAAACAATTAATGATACAGGAATAATATGCAGACAGATATCCAAAGAAGCTCAAAGAAATATGTTTCCTTTCAATCAGACCTTAAAAATGGAGAAATGGATTCACTGGGTACTTTAGGTTTGACAAGCCTGGCTGGAATGATTTAGTTAGGGTTATTCCTGCTTCGAGCAGGGGTTTGGACCAGATGATCTCCGGAGATCTCTTCCAACCCTAAGTTTCTAATATTCTATGATCAGGGAATAACCCTAAGGTGACTTCATTCTCAAATAAGAAGGTGAAAAAATAAGTCCATATGCTTAAGTAGCAATTTTTAATTACATTTACCTGGATAATGAAAAATATTGCCTGTAAATATTGGTTTCAATTTTTAAATTAGTTCACTTGGACAACAAGTCCACTTCCTATTTTGTTTACTTCTCATACATTTTCCAATGAGCCCGTTTAATGGAACATGTGTTAGAGGAAAAAAGAATTTCAAGGGGAATGTCAGTATTCATAGTGGAAGCTCTTGCAAGTTAATTCAATCAGGGACCAAAGGTAATACCATGTGACTTATCTAACCAACCATAGTAAAGTGACCTGGTTGTAATTCAGAAAGCTTGAGATCAATCCATGGATAAAATATTATAAAAGTTACTCACTGAATAAATTTACATAATGAATAAATCAAAAGAAATTGAGAGCTGCTCATGGACATGCCACGAGGAGAAAAGGGGGCTAAGTTTGTCAAATAAATTATTCACTGTCAATTATTCACTCAGCCTTACTTTAAACATAGTTAGTTCCATATGCTGGGTATGAGACAAGTGTGACAGACTTCAAAGGAATGTTATTCACAGACCTTTCATTCTTCTTCTTGAATACATAGCTCCTTCCTCAGGTCACAGTATCACTTAACCTGTCCTTACCTTCCAGGACACATAAAATTACAAATATTTCAATTGAATTTGTGAGAGAGAATTTGCCTACATAAATAACAATAAATAATGTGAGGTGATGGGCAAACCTCAGAAAGATTCTGTTAGAGATAGATATTCAAAAGCTGCAAGGCTGTGTGTAGTTTTAAAAGCTATTTTTTCCAAACCCCAGTTTCTCTTTGCTGAAGAAGGGTCCCCTGTGTACTTCAAAGGCAGAGATACTGCAGATTTCTCTGCGATGGTTTCTGGCTTTCAAGTTTTTGAAATGTCAGTGGGAGACACTTATATCAAAGAGAAATTGATATTTTACATTTTAAATGCCTGTATTTAATTCTACCATTTTGTTTGAGGTACTGAAGGTAATGAAGTTTGGTGAAAACTTGATAATATAAAAAAATGTAAAATAGATGCAATTTTACTATTCTGTTTAAAGAGCCCAAACTTCATTCCTAATATCAATTTAAAATCAAAATGGTCGTTCCTCAGAAATGTTGTGACATCTGTCAGCTAGAGCACTCTTTTCAAATATCCAAGCTGATACACACACATATTTGATGTGATGTTGATTTTAATTAAATAATGCAAAGGTGAATATCGCCACCTTTGTTAGCTAATAGTTATTACTATAGAATCAGAAAAACTTTCTGTAAAATACTGATTGGAAAATAAAACCACCCAAAAGGTGCTAGCTTAGAGGGCTGAATTGCCTTCTCTCTCTCTCTCTCTGTCGCACGCACACACATAGAGTTTTGCTACTTTTAAAATCTCATTTTCTATGTGGGGATTAGTAGTTATCCTTAATAGGAAGATAACATAGCAATTAGTTCCTTTTAAACTGTATAAGTGAGAATAAACTGATCTAAATCTGCTGATAATCACTTTAAAAGGTGATATTATCTCTATTCCCAGATCAACCTGCTGTGTACTGTAACTAGAATAGAGCAAAGAAAGAATTGTAGTTGAAGCAGTCACTATAGTACAGAAGCAAATAAGTGTGCCCTAGCACAATGAAGCTAATGTTGAAGGTCAAGGGCAGAACCATAGGGTGACCCACTTGGTCCCAGTGTCTCATTGTTATTCAGTAGCTGATCAAGGAGTTTCATTGGAATAAATGCCTGATGTGTGTAAGAAGCTTAAATGAAATAAAAATAAAAGATGGAAGTCGCAGACCTCTGAGAAGAAGGTAAAAGGTGAGGGGAAAAAATGTTGTAAAGAGTGAAGATTTCATCTTTCACAACATTTCTAATTTGAGCTGGACTTGTGCTACCACATTAAGTGCCAGACTTCAAATCTTCACAAGTTCAGCAGTATTTGGATCAAAGGCATTCGTCTGATTCATTATCAAGTTAAGTTTAAACAGTCTATTTAGAATCAGAATTCAGAATCTGCCTCAATCTTAAATCTTCTAGTATTTAAAATACATTACTATTGCAGGGGTTTTGATCCATCTCATAGACTTTTTCTGTCCTTGCTGTAATCTTTTGGATGGTTTAAAAATACCAAACAAATTATAATTTAAAGATTATAAGAGTGATTTATATAAGTTGCTATTAAATTTCTATATAACCCTACTGGTTTTATCCATTAGTTTTAGAGGACTTGTCTATGAGGGAAAATTTAGGGCTGCATGGTATCAGGGTTTTAATTCAGATCCATGCAAATGTTAATCTTCCTAACTATATTTTTCTTATCATAAAATGCAAGCTAGAATAATCAGTTGCATAGTCACAGCAAAGCATATCAATGTAATGATATATAATCTAAAAGCTGCCAGGGAGAGTCCCCATTTTCTACTATATAGTATATTATAATCATACATAATTTTAATATTTTCAATTAATTCACTAATCATTACATGTAAGTATAAACCAACGGTTTCAAAGCAGACAAAGAAATGCCTTAGTAAGGAAGGCAGGGGACTATTGTTGTGCTGCAGTCAAGTTATGAAGTGTGTCAGCCATCTAAAGCTTTAAAAGGTATTGTTAAAATTCAGAAGAATTAAATCATTTTATATCTAATGCCTCTTTGAAATGTCTCAATTCCATTTTTCTATTTCTTTTCTTTTCTTTTCTTTGTGGAGAGAAAGGATTTAATTTGTAGAACGTGGTCACTAGAGATCATCTTTCAGTGAATAGGTCTTAATTCTGCTTAATGTGTGCCTACTGTGCTGTAGTGTATTGCATTATGTATCTTGAATTTCTTCCAGGGTATATATATATTTTGGTACAACATTCCATAAGTGGGACTATCCCTCTTGAGCCATAATATGCTAATACACTAACATGCTCAAGCTGTACAGATCTGAAATGTGTCTCAGCTAAATTTACAAGTCTGATGGAGTATACCCCAAGATATCATAAAATAGATTTAAAATCGGAATAAATCAGGTATGGAAAATGACTAGCTTCTATTTTTCTGTGAATAAGAAAGTACAGAGTTAGATGAATAAGTTTAGTTCTAGTTTGTAATTAATTTATTGTTTTTATGCACCCACCTCCTTTTGTGGGTGGTTTATGAAAATGTTCTGGTAATGGAATTTTAGGGGTATAAATGGTCCCAGAGACCAAATTGTAAATTAATGTATTCAAGAATTCATGCTGAAAGTGCTCATAGGTTCACATAGGAAACAGAACTAATACTATAGGATTTACATAACTAATCACAACTAAGAAAATAGCTCAAATATTGTGCATTCTCATCACCAGTCCATAAAGAATAACATCCAGAGAGATATTCATCTGTTGCATTTAAATAGCATTTAGAAAATTGTCTCTTATGCAAGCAGAAATAATGTCTATGGTCTTATTTATATGAAATATCTAAAGTCATAATTCACACCTTTTGTTATTTTAGTGTAAGTCTGCAGAATAAGAGTGCTGTATATTGAGATAATTAAGTGAAAAGTATCTACACATTATGTAGATGACACATATTAATTGCTGCAGCATTTATTAAATTATTTCAGCTCTAGACAAAAGACGACAAAGTTCTAAGTTTCACTGAAGAATATGGCTAAGGTAGTTTAGGGGAGCACCAGCCTTTCCAATCTAGGGTATGTCCTCACTGCAGAATAACTCAGATTATCAACACTCGAGTTATTCTTTTCATGCTAATCTAGCTGAAGTGAGAGCCTCTGCACAGCAAAATAATACTTGAACTGAAGTAAGCATGAAAGGGGATTTTTTTTGTCAGTTTGCCGGAGTTCTAGTTAGATTTTGAAGCTGAAATCTAACAACTAGCTTTGCCAATTGGATAAGTGTTATAGCCAATATATAGTAGAATCCAACAGGACAATTCTTTTTCTGAATCCTGGGAGTGTTAGTTTATTCATTTTAATTCTGAATTCTTTTCATGCCAATTTTTAACTTGAATTTTATTTATCAGATCAGGGCACATACTTATACTTAACCAACCAACAATGTATTAATTCACCCAAAATCACAATGATATATAATCAACAGCTACTCAAGTGAACATATAACCAATGTTCTAGATGTGTACAATATACCCAATGCAAGTCTTTTAAGCAATTGTCACAGACAAGAGTTGAGGTTTAGCAGTTGTCAAGGAACAATACAAATTACCAAGACTTCTTATTACATTTACTTCTGAATATCTATTACCAAGTCTTCATTACCTACTATATTTATTACACGTTCAAAGATGCACTTATCTTTAGGGCACTTTGATGAGGATGGTTAATACAGCTTGAAATGATTGGTCCAAAAGGCATACATTTAGAATATTAAAAGCAATTGCTTAAAGTAATTGTTTTCAGGCTCTCTTAGGCTAATTTGCTTGGACTTATAAAGGAGTTAACATATAAAATACTGCTACTTGAGGGCTCACTAGAGAGCATAGATTTAGCAAAATAATCTACATATTAAAGAAAATGAAGGGAAAATACAATCTCTGAAATGAAATTTCAGTACTTCTTTTTCTCTTAACTCTAGGATGTGGAAGAGTCCTTTCCATAAGGCTGGTCCAAACATTGGTTGCAATAAGTATTCTGTAGCTTCTTGTTGGGTTCAGTCAATTCTACTGAAAATATGGTAATCTCAGTTTTATGTACACCCTACTTTCAGGACTAGTTGGAGGGGTGGCATCTTGTGAGATTTTATTGGACATATGTCAAATGAGTGCTCATATTTCAACTCTCCTAGCTTTTGTATTGGTTCTATCTGTAAGACAGTGTTGGTGTATTACAGATTCCTTCAGTCTTCTTAACTGAGGTGTTCTTTGGAAGTTTGATTCATTTCAAGGATTGTATTTCATTATTAGCCCCTACTATCAGTTGAGTTCCTCCTTTTGAGCAATTTCACTTACTATTCCAAAGTTTATACCCTTGTATATGTCTTTCAATATTTCTTCTTCCTTATGACAGACAATTCTTCTTATTCCTAGGGTATGTCTAGACTGCACCCCTCTGTCAGCAGAGGGATGCAGATTAGGCTGGGCGAAATTGCTAATGAAGCGGGGATTTAAATTCCCTGTGCTTCATTAGCAAAAACATGGCTGCCGCTTTTTTCCAGCACGGAGCTTTGTCAGAGAAAAGCAGCAGTCTAAAGGCTGATCTATCGCTAAAGAAAGCCTTTTCCGATAGGTCCCTTATGCCTCGTAAAAATTTTCCCACCCATCTCTTCTTGACCCATTCAATTTGCAATGAACCCCTTTTTATAGGAAAGGAGGATATGGCCATTGATTGTTCACTTGGCGTTCTTTATAGCTAGATTGAAGAGATAAAGAAGTTTATCCCTCTGCAAGTAATAGACGATTCTTTCCTAAATAATTAATAATATTCTTATTCAGAGAGATAAAGTGAGTGAGGTAACTTCTTTTATTGGATGAACTTCTGTTGGTCAGAGAGACAATTTTCCAAAGTTACAGAGAACTGTTCTTCAGGTCTGGGATGCATAGTATCACTGCTGAATACAAAGTGCAACAGATTATTTAGCATAAATAGTTCACACACACACACACACACACACATTGGGGAGGGGGGTTAGTGGGTTGTAGATTAAAGCCATAAAGCTAGTGACCCTATTCAATCCACAATCTTTAGTGTCTAGCAAACTTTATGATTTAAGCTTCCAGGCTCGTCTTTTTAATGTGTTGGGCAGTTTCTTTTAAATATGAGGAATGGTAGCAATTTCACAGATAATAGAAGGGTCTGATAAATCAATAACCCCCACAACACAGCTTTTAAGGTCCATGAGTTCTATACATTCCTATTGCATCATGCCATGTAACTCATCCAGTAACAACTATGAATAAAAGGAGATAATTATGCTCTGGAATGAACTCAAACAGAAAAATAATAAAAGCTAAAACCTTATTACCTATGAATGAACACTTTTCACAAAGTGAGTACCCTAGAGCTGATTATATAAGGTATACTTGAATTCTAGCCTATACCCTTTCTGTTACCTACAAGTTGTTTCAACCCAAAGCTCTCAGTAACTATACTCTGTGCAAGATGGTGTCAGGAAATAAATCAAGGGAAACACATCTGTCCGATTGATAAATGGCTGGCACAAACAAGACAACACAGGAGTGCTTTCACTTAAAGCTAAACTTTACTTAGTCTCAAACACTTACACATGTCCACAAGAGGTTAGTAAAACGTCCTAGCCCTCAATAATTACCAAAGTTGGCTGTAGCTCTTGAGTGACACAGCAGTAGTCTTCCAATGGCCAATCTTTTATCTGCTGGTTGGGATCATAAGTTGTATCCAGAAGGAGATTCCCTGAAGAGTCCCTCCTGAAGAGTCCAAGTACCCCAAACTTTTCTTCCCTGAAGAGTCCCTCCTGAAGAGTCCAAGTACCCCAAACTTTTTAATGATTATAATAACACATCATTAAAAGAAAACCTGTTAAGCAAGCAGTTTTAAAAGTTAGGCAACAGATTGCTGTCTGATCATCAATTAGTCAGATGTGCGGGGGGGGGGGGGGGGG
>CM057846.1:141018270-141038539 GCA_030068395.1 Apalone spinifera
GGCTCCTTTGCATGCCTTTGGCGCAAAAGCGCGCCAGTGTAGACCTAGCCAAATAGTCCCATCAAATTCAATAGTTCTATTCTTGTGTGTAAATTACTGGGCCAAAGTGTGTATGCTCTGCTAGAAAATGGTGATGTCGACCAGAGTGACTGTCTTGAATATATTCTAGGGATGGCTCAATGCCCAAACTGTAAGCTCTTTAATGTCGGTATTATGTGTGTATTCTTTTGCAAAATGCTGTGAATATTTATCATGCAGTATGCAAATGTTAACACATATTAAATAAGTGTATTAATAATATTAAATTAATAATTTATACTGTTAAAATTAAATACCAATAAGTGGAGGAACTTTCCACTGATAACTTCTCCAGTTCAATAAAACTTTCTTTCTGTAATCCATACCAGCTAGGGGAGAGGTCTGCTTTAGCTCCATTCCTCAGCTATCTCCCTCCCCCAGAAACACACACACAGGGTGCATCTCACTGTAGAGCTTTTTTCAGAAAAACTTCACTTATGTCCACACTGCTATTGCTTTCTTTAGAAAGAAAATTGAAAGAATGCAGGGGGGTTTCCAACATTGGTAAACCTCATTCTACGAGGAAGAATGCCTTTTCTGAAAGAGCTCTTTTGGAAAAAGGTGTGTGGATGCAGAAGAGGGAGTTTTTTCAAAAGAGGCCTCCAGGAAAAAGCACGGGTGCCCTGGTGGCCATTCCATCCATAGTAATCACAGCTCACATGCGATATAGCGTCCATTCAGTGTGGATATTCTCTTTCGAAAAAGCAGATCGGAAGATCTCTTCTGAAAAAGTTTCTTTCGAAAGAATCTTGCAGTCTAGATGTACCCACAGTGGTAACATAGTTACAGAACTGATGCTGATGACCACTGCCACTACCCTTTCTCATGCAAGGGTTAAGGGTGTTGGGGGAAAAGAGGTGGCCCCTTGCTATATGAGACATTAGCAGCTCCAAAACCATTCCTTTCCTCCTTTAGTGGCTGCTCTCCCTCAATCCTACTTCCAATTCTGGCTTATCAGTGATCCGGACCCGCTATTGACTCCTGCAGTGGGCACCTGCCAAATTGTAGCTAAATGAATTGTACAAACTGGGTTCCTGAGTTGCTGAGGGAAAGCTGAAACAACCCACCCTGCCAAAGCCAATCTCATGGTAACTGTGGAATTTCTTCTCAGCTCCATAAACTGAGGAGCATGGTGCCCTGAGCAAGACCAATTATACTCCAATCCCAAAATGAAGTAGTGCAGAAGGCAGAGAAAAAGAGAGAGAGAGAGGCAAGATATGTGCTGATGTTTCTTGGCACAGAATGGCTCGAGGCAGGAGAAAGGGACTTTAAGTCTCTCCCTTGTGTGTTCAGGGCCCAATGGGCTTTTGCTTCACTCATCAATTCAATTAATCGGGCAGGAACTCTGCTTTTTTCGGTTACCTTCCTCTCCCTTAAATTTACGAGGAAGCTGAGCTCTCATGAGGTGGGGGAAGGGAAAGAGGGCAATCCGCGAAGGATTCCATATGGCCTTCTTTCTTTTGCTGACCCAGATAAAATCTTTCCACTTCTGAAACTGTGGTGGTGGGAGCATTGTCAAATAGAACACATAGAAACAGATTAGGATTGGGAGATGTCATCCAGTCCATCCTCTTGCTCAAACAGGACCAACATCAACTAAATCATTCCAGCCAGAGCTTTACCAAGCCTGGCCTTAAAAACCTTTAAAACCCCTGGCCTTTAAGGATGGAGATTCCACAATCACACTAGATAACACATTCTTTAGAACCCTACTCCAGGTAGTTAAAGGCTGCTATCAAATCTACCCTCACTTTTCTCTTCTGTAGACCAAATAAACCCAAATCCTTCAGTTTCTACTCATAAATTATGTGCCAATCCCCTAATCATTTTTGTTGCCCTCTGCTGGACTTTCTCCAATGTGTCCACATACTTTCTGCAGTGGGGAACCTAGAATTGGACAGAATATTCCAGATGTGGCCTCACCAGTGCCAAATAAAGGGGAATAATCACTTCCCTAGATCTGCTGGCAATGCCCCTAATAATGCACCCCAGTATGCCATTAATCTTCTTTGCTACAAGGGCACACTATTGACTCATACCTAGCTTCTCTTTCACTGTAATGCCCAGGTCCTTTTCTGGCAAGTTACTGCTTATTTAGTCAGTCCCCAACCTGTAGCAGTGCTTGGGATTCTTCTGTCCCAGGTGCAGGACTCTGCACTTCTCCTTGCTGAACCTCATCAGATTTCTTTTGGCCCAGTTCTCCAATTTGACTAGGTTACTCCAGACCTTATTGCTACCCTCCAACGTGTCTATCTCTCCCCCTAGCTTAGTGCCATCCATGAACTTGCTGAAGGTGCAATCCATTCCCTAATCCAGGTCATTAATAAAGATGTTGAACAAAACCAGGCACAGAACTGACCTTTGGGGCATTCTACTTGATACTGATCACCAACCAGACATCTAGCTGTTGATCACTACCCATTGAGCCTGACAATCTAGCCATCTACCCAGCCCACTTATCCAATCCATACTTCCTTAACTTGCTGGCAAGAATACTGAGGGAGACAGTTTCAAAAGCTTTGCTAAAGTCAACATGCATCACATCCACCACCTTTCTCATATCCACAGAGCTAGTTACCTCATCGTAGAAGCTAATCAAGTTGGTCAGACATGACTTGCCTTGGTGAATCCACTCAGACTATTCTTGATCACCCTCCCCCTCCGCCAAGTGCTTCAGAATGGATTCCTTGAGGATTCCCTCCATGATTTTCCAGGGACTGAGGTGAGGCTTACCAGTCTGTAGTTCCCAGAGTCTCCTCCTTCCCATTTTTAAAGTTGGGCAATCCAATTGCCTTTTTCCAGTCATCCAGATCCTCCCACAAGTTTTCAAAAATAATGGCTAATAACTCTGCAATCACATCAGCCAACGCCCTTAGCATCCTTAATGCATTAGCTCCTGTATATGTCCAGCTTTTCTAAATAGTTCTTAACCTGTTCTTTCTCCACTAAGTGTTGCCCATCTCCTTCCCATACTGTGCTGCCTAGTGCAGCAGTCTGGGAGCTGACCTTGTCTGTGAAGACAGAGGCAAAAAAAGCATTGAGTACTTCAGTTTTTCCCACATAATCTGTCACTACATTACCTCCCTCATTCAGTAAGGATCCCAGACCTTCCCTGACCACCCTCTTACTACTATTGTACCTATAGAAACCTTTCTTGTTACCTTCTGCATCCTTGCTAGCTGCAATTCCAACTGTGCTTTGGCCTTCCTGATTACATCTCTGCATGATCAAGCAACATATTTATACTCCTCCCTAGTCATCTGTCCAAGTTTCCACTTCTTATAAGCTTCCTTTTTTTGTGTTTAAGCTCACCAAGGATTTCACTGCTAAACCAAGCTGGTCCCCTACCATATTTACTTTTCTTACTGCACATTGGGATGATTTCTTCGTCTTCAATAAGGCTTCTTTAAAATGCAGCCAGCTTTGATTCCTTTCCCCCTCAAGTGAGTGTCCCAGGAGAACCTTCCTGAAAATCAGTTCCCTGAGGGAGTCAAAGTCTGTGAGTAGCTGGTCATGTTGGGCATGACCCTTGGTTGGTTCCTTAAGCACTTGTACCAGGAAGTTGTCCCCTACATTCTCCAAAAACTTCCTGGATTGTTTGTGTACTGCTGTAATGTGCCTCAACATCTAATAATTTTTGTTGCCCTCTGGTGGGACTCTGTCCAATTTGTCCACATCTTTTCTCTAGTGTGAGACCCAAAACTGGACACAGTGCTCTGAGGTGGCCTCACCAGTGCAAAAGAGAGGGGAATAATCACTTCCCTTAATCTGCTGGCAAAGCTCTTACTGATGCCACCAATATGCTGTTAGCTTTCTTATTCTTGTTCTTCTAGTGAAACTTCATCTGGAACTTCTGAAGCTGGAACATAACTGTTTACCACTTTGTGATTGAGATTTGAATTCCTGCATCTCAGCCTCTCCCCTTTATTGTTCTGAGTTGCATCCACATTTGAGAGACATCTCTGCAGAATTTTATCAAAAAATTATATTAGTTCTGGCTTTAATATGGTTAACATGTCACCAAAACAGCTCCTTGCAGGAGGCATAAGGGATCTATCAGAAAAGGCTTTCTTTCTTTGTACATCTAACCCCTCTAGACTGCCGCTTTTTGCCGATGAAGTGCTGAGTCGGCAAAATGCGGCGTCCATTTTTATGCAAATTAGGCGCAGGATATTTAAATCCCTGCCTCATTTGCAATGTTGACCTGCCTAATCTGCATCCCTCTGCTGACAGAGGGATGCAGTCTAGACATACCCTCAGCTGTGGTAATAGTCAAAATGTTACAAGTGAAATTCAGTGTAATACAGAGGGATAAAACATGTCTTCTGTATTAAAGGTAAATGTGAGGCTTCACGCAGAACATTGTATGGGCCTTACGTGCTAGGCTGGTTATTCTCATATATTGATAATCCCCCTCTCTCTCTCTATATATATATAAAATTTCCTGCTGGACAACACAGTGACATCATCACATCACTCTGCATCCCTCCTGCCTCTTCCCTCATGCCCTCTCCTGGTGTTCAGGGGGAGAGAGTCAGGGCTGGTCCGGTTTCGGCACACTGGTCAGGGAGAGGGGGGTTGGTAAGTGTAGTGAGCATGGGGCATTGCCCCCTTGTAAAGTTAAAATATATCCTGGGACTGGTTCTTCTTTCACACATTTGTACACTGATCTAACTCCATTGCTATTGCTGAGTTGTTTCTGATTTATACATGTATAATGGATGGAGGAATTAGGATCACAGTTCCTGAACCCCAGTTCTCCATTTTTGTACATCTAACACCGCTATTTCTTTCTCTTTCTTAATATTGGAAATTAGAGCTGCCAAATTTTGAATTAAGGTTGTCAGTCCCCAGTAACCAGTCCACATCAAAAATATTTTGAGTGTCTTGTTAGACAAATGCTAATTTGGATAATAGCAGATCACAGGATATATGGGAATATTCACCTTGATGGGTAAACTCTAGAAATACACTATCAAGCATGGCTCAGCTTTAAGGACCACTAGAAATTTATGCCTCTCCCCTCTTTTAAAATTACTGGATCCCTGTCTGATGCTGCCAGAACTGTCAAGCAAGTTCTAAATACTAAAAGTATGCAAGTTCTGACATTTATAAAGGTGAACACGTAGTCCTTCCTCTACATTTGGCTCTGTCCCATACTCCCGCGACTGTTGCCGGTGTCAGTTCTGACAGCAGTATTGATGATGGCTGTCTGATGACAGCTCATGATGAGGGGCTGAAGCAAAAATGGTAATTTAGCCCTGAGTCCTGTAACACATTACTATGTGAACTCTACTAACTCAAATGTTGGGGACATGTATATTATAACTGAAGGAAAAATGTGGCTGTGACTAAGGTTTGTATATTATGCACTACTACTGCATGGGACAGTGAGATAATTAAAACTCCTACCCTTCTCCCTCCCCCCAGTCATTTATCATGTGTGAATAATGTTTCCAATATAATTCTATGGGAAATCTGATAATAATGGAATTAGTAGACTAAATCCAACCCTACTGACCTCTTTCTCTCTTCCCCCTAACTCTGCATTAAAATACACTTAACTTAAATAGTTTAAACCAGAAAGAATCTGGTTCTCATTTACATGTAGTGTAAATGACAATCACACTCAAATTCAGAAATGTATAAGTTAAGGTTCCACTAGCAATGATGACATCCTGTATATTTCATACTGTAAGTTTTATAGCTTAAATAGTAATTTAGAAAGCTACATTTTTAAAGGGTAAAGTAGCTACTGATATGTGCAGTGCAGCTGAACTACTATTGCAGCAGAAACCTTACATTTTAGAGTTTCCTGATTTTTTTTTTTTAAGTTTTACTGTGCAGTTCCAATGTTGGGGAAATATCATTTGTTTGTTCTTCATTTCTGCAGTTTATGTGATATGAAAAGAAGAAAAAATACATGTACTTAATAATGTTAGCATGTTAATAGTCTAATTAGGGCACAGTGCCTCATGGTAGCCACAGGGGTAGATTGCTACAGCGGGGAAAACACCATTAATTTCACTAATCTTCAGGTGTGCACAAGAGCTTGCCTATATGGATCAGCTTTAAGAATAATCTAGATGAATATGATGGGGATGGGTGAGTTTCTTACCTGATGCTAATTGGGTGGGGATTCTGCTACATTACATTGTACTGAATATGTATTAAAAACACAATATGAGATAAGCTTTGGGACAGTGTCTAAATTAATCTAAAGCAGCATTGACTTCAGTGGAGCCATGCTGATTTCCCCTAGCTGATGATTAGGCTCTTTATTGCCAATTGAAGCTATAGAATTAGCAGAGCATTGTAGAATGTAGCAAAAAATGCAGAGAGCCCTTACAAGGATTTATGACTTTGATGTCATTGTGAGCTGAATTTTCTTTCTATCTTTGGTATTAAAGCAATTACTTTGAGAAGTTTACTGTGTGTCTTTCAGTGGCACACTTGAAACTTCTCTCATGCAAATCATCCTAATAGCAGCCTAAAACAGATCAGATAAGACAGAGAACATGAGCAATAGCATCTCAAAATGGATGAGAATTTCACTATATTCTTCTAATTCCTCAGAAAAAAAATCATTGAAGATGCTCAAAAACAAATATTTACAGTCATTTATTGTTATATATACACCATTTATCATAATCACCTGGTTCCTGTTAACTCTCCCTAGCTGTAGGGTTGTACTTTTGTAGAAACTTTTGCCCATTATGCCTTTCAGTTGACTTCCCCACTTCAATTAGGCAGCATCTGGTTGCTGTAGCTTCCTCTAGTTTAGCTGGTAAGTATCAAGTTGTTTTCTCTTTGTGATTATTTCTGAGGAGATGGTATATTCTTGTGCTTATTCTCTTGCACACTTTTAAGTTTCCACCAAAAATCAAGCAGAGGACCCAGTCAAAATCCTCAGCAAGCAAAAGTGCAGTTTTAAATATCAGATGCCAGTTATTGTTAATAGAGATCTGTTTAGGAGAGCCTGCTCAGAACTTTTTATAATGGGAAAGGTTCATTTTCTTCCATTCTTTAATAACTCACATGTTTCTGAAAAGATTTTGACCATGCATGGGAAAATTCTGCTTAAAAATTAACTTTTCAGAGAGTTATAAATATACAGAAAGAGTGTTAAAATGCCAAATGAGTTTCAGTCTTAACTGTAGTTTAACTACCTGATATCCCAATTACACTATAATTTTCATTGTTTTCAAAATTGTAGATCCACTCTCTGTGACTATAATATTCTGAAGGGATACATCGTAAAATGGTAATAATCAGCAATTTGTAAGAACTCTCATTCAGTGTTTTCTAACATAGGTTTACTAGTATCTGTACAGTTTATGCAATTTATCATAGATATCATCCTGCTTATCATGGATACAATCTTCAATGCTTGAAGGAATTTACATCTGAGTCTGGTTTCCAAGTCTGTGTCTGAAACTTAGACCTGTAATGGTCAACTCAGAACCCTGGATCTAACTGGAAGTAAAATTTGGAGAAATTACTAACTGGGATCTTCATTACAAAAATTGAGGTTTGGTATATCCCTAGTTCCAACTAAGCTAAATAAATTCACATAGGCTGCATCTAGACTGGCAAGTTTTTCCACAAAAGTGCCTGCTTTTGCGGAAAAACTTGCCAGCTGTCTACACTGGCTTCTTGAATTTGCGCAAGAACACTGACGATCTAATGTAAGATTAGTCAGTGTTCTTGCACAAATATTATGATGTTCTCGCTCAGGGATAAGCCCTCTTGTGCAAATGTATTTCGCAAGAGGGCCAGTGTAGACAGGGGAGGACTGTTTTGCGCAAAAAAAGCCCCGATGGCGAAAATGGCAATCGAGGCTTTCTTTCGCAAAACCGCGTCTAGACTGGCACAGATGCTTTTCCGCAAAAAGTGCTTTTGCGCAGAAGCATCCGTGCCAATCTAAATGCTCTTTTCCACAAATGCTTTTAACGGAAAAACTTTTCCGTTAAAAGCATTTGCGGAAAATCATGCCGGTCTAGACGTAGCCATACTATATACCTATTACTCTACAGAAAATAGCATTGTCACAATTTCCAATGCCATTGTAGGATTTTTTTCAGAATTTCAAATTATCATAGATTAACTGCATAAAGACTGCAGGGTATGGTCATATTAGTAGAGGCTAGTATCTATCAGATATACACACTCTGCTAAGTAGGACTTTTTTGTGTGAAGTTTCAGCTACACAAACTTGTGTGTGTATGCTTTCTTCATGCTCATGACTTTAACAATAATATAACCCCACAAGAAGAAAAACTACCTTAGCTGGGAAACATACAATGATTATTCTTGCAAATTTCAACTGAGGAAACTTTGCATAATATAAGAAAAGAATAATCAGATTTAAAAGTAAATTAAACAGAAACCATTTGTTCCTTAATCATAGCTATTCATTTTGTGTAAAATGTCATATTGCCAAGGAAACACTAAGGCAAATTCTAAATGAAAGCAAAATACAAAATGTGTTCTTGCTTAATGCTTGGTGACAGCAATGTATATTACCTGGATGTGTCACTCTGTTTACCAGAGTAAATGGAAAAAAACAAGTAAATTAATCACCACCAGATTTGAACTGTATGCAATGTGTTGTTTTTCCTTGCAGAAGAATGGTTAAATATGCTTAAATAACACATCTGGTTCACCGTTGAAAGATAATGGGGTTGTGTGGGGGGTTTTATTTTTTATTTTAATGTCTCTAACACACCCTCTCTCTCTCTGCGTCTCCTGTAGATCTTCATATATACAGGCCATGAGCTTTCAAGTAACTAGTAATTTTGAATCTCTGTGTCTTTCTGAAAATGAGGCCTCTATAAAGGTATGTCATGATAGATACTTGAAATCACTCACCACTTTTGAAAATTTTGGTCACATTTTAATATATATGTTTACATGTTTTGTATTATAAATGTAGAAAAATATGCCAGTGTCGCTCATTCTTGTGGTGTCCCTCCTCCACCCCCCCTGCACCCCCAATGATACTGGTTATTTTATTTAAAGCTTCAGCTTTTGTAAATATATGGGAATCTGCTTCAGCTTTAACATAATTTTCTAAATCTGAGTTGTAGTATGAATATATGATCCCATTATACCCCAGAGCATAAAAAAGGAAACAAAAGAATCCACAATATATATTTTAAAATCTATGATACTTTGACTCCTGATTTTTGAGCATTTTGTTCGACAGTACTGGCATGTAATTTCCCAAAATACCTATCAGACCCTTGCTCAACTTCCCTCACTGTGTAACTATTAGAATATTGGAGAATGAGGTGATATAAGCCTTTGGGAGGTGAAGAGGAGAGAGCAGCCATAATGTAGATGAGTCTGTGAGGGCCATAAGCATCACATCTTTACTTCTGAAAATTCTGGTTTGTTGGACAAGAAGAAAAAATCATATCTTAGAAATATTATAGATGAAGATGCAATATACAGAAAGAGCATTGCCTGTGTTGGGTGAGAGATAACAATAAGTTGAAATTTAACCTTAGGTTACAGGGGAGAGAGGAAAGATGATGGTTGTACCAGCACTGACAGAGAATGGAAGTAATGGAGAGAACTTGAGAGGAAAGATTAGTTCAGTTTTTCCCATAATAAATTTAAGATGATGATAATGAAGAATCTGTCAAGAAATTTCAGGGAGACATGCTAAAATGCAATATTGGCCAGTGGGAGGCAAGTCCAAAGTAGTAGGCGGAAGCTATCTCATAACTAAGCTGTAGTTCAGGGAGGCACAAAAGTAGAGTGAATGCCAAAGCAGCCTCCATATTTGTAAGCATCTATAGATTTTATGACTTGTTGAGTACCTGTCTTAATTTTGGAAACATCAATTTTTTTCCTTCTGTTGCAGATATACTTGCTTAAAATTTATATTGAAAAGGACTGGGCTTAATAAGACGGATGGGGTTGTAGAGATCTCAGTGTCTCAAGCAAGGCCATCTTTACCCATAGGCAAAATACACAGTTGTGTAGGGCATCTGAAAATTTGGGGCAACACTGCATCTTCATGTCCACTCATCCACTTCTTCCTATCCCTGTTCTATGGCTCTTGCTTCATCTGAAGAAGATCTAGTTATCTTAAGAAGTCTGCCAGACCTATTAACATAGAACCCATGAAAGAGACATGGAAATGAAGGCAGTCAATATGCCTTTGCTTACCCCAGATGTATACTGTCAGATTCTGAATTTACTGACCTTATTTTATTTTTTTAAATGTTTCACTAGTGTGTTGCTGAAGATTAATCTTACTTTGTAGGGCCCTGTAAATTCCAAGGACAGCCCTGCTCCTACTGCTCTAATCTCCACTCCTATCAAAACCCCTAAATGAGGAAGTTCTAGCTCTCAGCCTCCACATAAGAATAATTTGGAGGCAGGAAGCCATCTCATGCAGCAGTGTTCAATTCACCTTATGCAAAATATGTTCTCCCCTCCATCCCTTTTCTTATACTCTACCTATTTACATGTAATGGGTACTTTGTATGTCATCTGAAAAAAGATTTAACCAGTCAACTTTATACTTTGTCTTTTCTCGTACCGTGGTATACCCCTTTATTCTGAGCACATGCATTCCAGGTACCAAAGGTAAAGAAGGCATCTCCTTAGGTTTGTACCAGTATAGACGAATCATAATTTTGTCCCCCTCCTTTGGGACATTTCACTACAAATTTGTAAGAATAATGTCATACTTATAGTGATAGTAAAATAAATCTATGTCTGATCCTAGCAACTTTCCTGTAACCTTAAGCCAAAGCTTACTTGAGCTAGTGCAAAGTGTTATGGGATTCTTACCAGAAGTGAACGGGACTATAGGACAATTTAGGCTAACTATGTTATTTGTGTTTAATACATATTTATATATATAGTGCCAATAATGCATATTATTAATATGATCATATATGTTAGCCAATATATATTGGCTTATAGTACAATGCTTAATTCCTGTTGTTTGAATGAAAAGAAAAAAATTGGCAAAAATAATCAGTTCATCTGAGGATTTGTTTGATTTTATACTGTCGTTATTGTTATCTTTTCATATTTACAGCTATGCTGAAACTGATGTACACATTAGACACTTGTATGGCAACAAGCATACAATAATTAGTGGCTAGTAAACTGTCCAGTTTTGAAGTTTGGTCCTGCACTTCACTCAGCTGAGCTGTTCTTCTGTGTATGGTTACTACATTGATAATGGAGACATTTGTTAACATATGCTATGGTGAGTGTCTGTGTACCCATTTACATATGCTGTGAACAGTAGTTAAGGATTCAGTTAGGCAATACCTGATTTGTAAATTAGGACTTGTTCTGAATGGACTTAACAGACCTGTGTAGAAAATGGAATTTGCATACAATAGGAAAATTTCTTATTTCAGTCTGTGTTTCCATTCCAAATGATGGATGAAAAGTAAAAATATCATTTTTTTTCCAGAGCTAAGAGTTTCAAAATATTTTGATTTGGCTATGTCATAATGTTTCACTTTGACTATTTCAGTTCCAAAAAGTATCAGAATCAAAATGTTGAATTTTGAGACGTCAATTTCAAATACAAAATTTCATTTTGAATTGGCATTTGGAGTTAATGACATTTTTAGTGGAAGTATTTGCAATTAAATTTTTGGGTTGTAATCAACAATAAAAATAACTTTGCTTGGAAAAGTCACTTCAGAATATTGAAAAATTACAAGTGACCAATTTTGAGGAAATGGCATTTTCTGATTTGGTGGGGGGGATACTTTTATTTTTCAATTTGCTTTAGTTTTAAACTGCCCATTGATGGACATCACTCTAATACTAAATAAATCATCTGAGAAGGGATGTCATGTTGTTCTGTAACTTTTTAAGAAGTAGTCTTGTGGCACCTTAGAAGTTTCTTACTAAAATTTCAATCCTGCACTTATGTGAATACCTTTTCTCGGGTAATGACCCAGTCTGACAACTGACAGAGTACTTGAGGAATTTTATCTTTACTCAATGTAAAAAATTGACCCAAATGGTGTTTTGTGATTAGCTTCAATGGGCATTTGGATTTCACCTCTAAAATAGATTGATTGTTGCTCTGGTTTGGCTTTTCTGAATTATTGTCATCTTTTTTTCCAAACAGCAGACAACACAAAAGTTTCAAATTCACCTAACGTTGTCAAAAGATTAATCTTCAAATTCTGCTACACAGTTATTGATGTGAAAGCACAGAAGTGAATGGATTTTGATATGATAAATATATTATAAGCAAAAAAAGAGACCCACAAGTGAGCAGCTTTTAAAATATCACAAGCTGTAGAATTTAGTGTAGTGACATGACTTTTTTTCAGATTTATCCTTTATTTAGAACTGACTTAGGCACAAAAATGTAGACAGATGCATTTTTCAAAAAATTCTGGGGGAGAAAAAAGATTTTTTCTTCAGACTCCTTACGTGTTGTTTATTCCATTTTTTCCCCTCTGAGGCCTTAGATTAAGAGGTAAGCACATGGCAGGTTGAAGGTTGATGGTAGCTGGATGGAATTATAAGTAGTGGTTAATATTTTGATTATGACAGTCTTGGTGCTAGTGATGGGTTAGTATGTATTGTTATGCATGTGTTAAACTAAATACAGTACAAAGATGTATGAGTGGGCCCTGTGGAAACAGAAATAAAGAAATGTTGAGACAGAGCATTTCCTTATCCACATTTGGACAGAAAACACATAATAGGTTTTTTCTAAATGCTAAATATAATTTGTTTTACAAACATAAATTCAAATTATGAATACAAATAGTAAGTGATTCCTGAAATGGGAACCTATGGCATAGTACCTTATCTCTTGCCCAATATTTTTCTCTTTCTGCCTTCTGTCTAATTTGTGTCCAGTTAGCCAGCCAGGCCAAATCTAACCTTGCATCTCTTTCTTGTGAAATGCTGAAAGGAGTACCTTAAAAATCTGACCCTCACAGACACTTGCCACTTCATGGAATGATTAATAACAATGTTTACTGATTAGTTTACAATTACATTTTGAAGGTCAGTGGAAGAAAACTCAATCACCTGAAAGGGCCATTGTGATCATCTACTGTGATTTCCTGAACACTGGAGACCAAAGAACATCTCTTGGAATAGACCCCTAACCTCTGGCAGAATTACTGACATACTCCAAACATGATTTAAAGACTTGAAGAAAATCCACCAAATGTAGAAGTGACCCATGCTTCAGAGGAAGGTGAAAACCCCTCAGGATCTCTGTCAGTCTGACCCATGGGAAAATGCTTTCCTGACTCCAAATATGATAATCAGTTAGACCCTGAGCATCATGGCAAGACTCAGAAGCCAGAGACCTGGGAAATAATTATCTTTAGCAACTCTAAGCTCTCCCTACTTAGTGCCCTATTTCCAGCCATTGGGGATTTTTGTTATCCATAGTCACAGATGAGCTACATTCCAAGAAGGAAAGGTGAGTTATGGAATTGTATGACCTAAATCCTGCAACACACAACATTTCCATGACTTCTAAGAGACATTGAGAATGCATATGACTCTGAAGGATGAAACATTCTATTTGGAATGCCCTGGCTTTCTAATACCGATATTATAAATAGTACCTGTCTAAAATGGGAGATATAATCATAGTGTCACAGTCTGACATTTTTGTACTTGTCGATAGATACTTGATCCCACTCAGCTCACGAAAATGTATAATTTCCTGCTGGATTTAGCATTTGGTTTGAGGGAACTGGGAAAGGATATGCCGGTACTCCAGATAGCATGGTTTGAGGTGATAGAGCAACTTTTAATAAATGTAAATGCAGTGGCCCATATAATAGTGTCAGAGCTGTGTCAGTCCCACATTATTAGAGGGATAAGGTGGGTGAGGTAATATCTTTTATTGGACCAACTTATTTTGGTGAGAAACATAAGCCTGTGGTTTTAGACAGAGAGAAGGTTAATTTATGAATTAGCCAGAGCGCCAGGTTGATTTTAAAGCTGAAATTTAACATATTACGTTTGTCAATAGATTAGAATGCAATAGGGTAACCCCTTTAGGTTCTGGAAGTGTTAACATACATTTAAGTGTTGATGCTAAATTCTTCCCCGAACAACTTGAATTTTTAACCTACTGGCAGCACATTGTTTAAAACGGCACAACTAGTACACGTTCTAGGCCAAAATAGCTTGCTCGTGGTGAGTTGTCTCAATAGAATGACCAGAGCTCTAGTTGGGCTGTTATGAGCTTTCACACCATGGAAACTGCAGCCTAATATATCACAGAGATACACTGCCACATGATTCATGAATTGTACCTAGAGTGTGTAGTATCAGATCTAGAATGGACACATGTCTAGTAGCTTCCATGTACTACATTGTAAAAAGATGTACTCAATACATATTGGAATATTCAATATATTCCTACTAGCAGATGTACGCAGAGTTGGTTGGGTCCTTAACAGTAGTAATTGTTTAGGGCTGGGGGCTTTTTTGGAAATTAAACTATTCAAGTTTTGAAAAATCTTAATTTGTGTGGCCTAGAGACACAAAGGGATTTAGATATTGCAACACTCTCCATTGCAACACCTAACATTTAGGAACCTGACTACTCTGTGAAATCTATAAAACCTGTATTGGTAACAAGGCTCTCTAGACAGTGCACGGTGAGAAATAATTATCTTAGAATGAGGTTCACATATTCTAACAAGCCTGTCAGGAAACTGCTTAAGTTAACCAGTTGAAGATACAAAACACAGGGGGATGTCTCATCCCTGCAAGGAGTTAGATGCCTAAGTCTGATCTGGAAGCAGGTAGCTATTTCTGAGTGAGAGCCAGAGCTGGAAACCCTCTTCTAGAGTCATGTTCCTAAGCCATTACTTGCAAGTAGAGGAGCAGAGCTTGCCTAACTCCATGTAAAACATGGGTGCTTGGGAAGAGGGGGCAAACAATAGCCCAGTGATTAGGGTTCTCAGCTAGATCTTTTTAAATTTCTTCCTCCTACCCCATTTGTTGAGGAACAAAGTTTTCACATCTCTCAGGTGAGTCCCCCAAATACAAGACTGTTGTCATGCTCACTCTCCCTTGGGCCCAATGAATATTTAATTTATGCAAAGTGGAATGGCTCCCACAGACAGACTGAGAGATCCACACCAGAATATCCCATAGTCCAGTGATCAGGTCACAGAGCAGGGTCTTTAACACATTCACCAGTAGGTTATACTTACAGCACAAATAGTATTTTTATATTCACTTTTCACTGACTGTGCACAAGTTAACAATTTCACAAGCAAATAAATGGAGGAGACTTAGGAAGTTTTGTTATGCTAGCATTGAATGCTAGGCAGGTCAAGTGGGTTACTGCTGTCTCTGTGACCCTCCTGTAAGCTGCAGGGTTCTTTATATACATTCAAGTAACGCTCAAAAAGCTTAAATCTTTTCTACCTTTGAAATATCCAAGCCATTACTTTCTCTGTGATCTTTGCATATGAAAACCCCCACTGAGAATAGTAAGGCAGGGGAAAAAATGAATTGGCAAACATAGAAACTGGCATTTAGAAAGCCAGATTTTATCTGCAGAGCTGAATGATCGCTACTGCTAGTGATCATAAATCTGAATTCCACTGTAGAAGTAGAGTGAAGAGCAGGGGACCCTAAATGGAGACCCTGTGGGGAAATCAAGCGGGTCAGGAGGAAAAAAGTAATGTCTAACTCTGAAGTTGGTTCTCTTAGAAATATATGAATTCAAAACAGACACTGTGAACCTTTAAAATGGAGCTGAAGGCCACTGTACCAGAAAGTTTCTGCTGGATTTTGATTAATGGATTTGCCTGTGTTGCCTCCCACTAGGGAGAGGCTGCTACTCCCTTTGCACTGTGCAATATGAAGTAGCAAAAAAAAAAAAAAAAGCTTCCTTTCAGAGTGAACTGGAGTTGTGACTATACTGAAATTAGTTGACCATTGTGCATTAGTTTATACTGAGTGCCCTGAGTTAATTTACTTACGTGCTACTGAAGTATCTGGGTGCATCATCATATACACTATCTCCTGAAATCTTTGGCAAAAGATGTCTGTCCCCTGATTAGAGCTCAAAGAATTATTCACAATAAACAATTTGTTCATTAAATGTAGCCCTATCTACTGTTCACAAAAAATTGCCTGCAAAACAATTACTGTTTCCCTGCATGTTTCCATTCTTCAGATTTATTCAACAGCTAATTTATGTGAATAGCTTTCAACCTATAGATGTCTCATGAAGTAACGCTTTAGTGAACAGTTCAAGTATTTTATGCTCACAGTTTAAAGTTCAGGCTGTTTTGGTAGTATACATACATCAATGGTACATTTATGTTTCTTGTTTTGATGAGTAAATTTTAGAATCATGTTGTCTAGCTTTACTACTAACTCTAACATATTCCAACTAAATGTTCTTAAGGGCCCCTGTGGTTCAAAAGGATGTATAATTCCCCAGATGCTGATGAGTGTGCATTGACAGCAGGGCAAATTCCACAAACTTGTTCCTAATAATAAAATTAAATCATTGAAAAATTCCAAGCATGTAATTTTCCTAAAGCAAAGACTGAATCCTATGAATTTGCATATGTCAAATTTGTATCTTTTATGTGAGTTGGACCATCAGTAACATTTGGAGAAAAATGCAGTAATATTTTATTTGTCCTTGGGCAATTGAACATTAGGGCTATCCCTCATATTTGTTTGTAGTTTATTTTTTTGAAAGAGAGTCAGTGAAAGGCTTGAGAGATCAGGATTTTCATTTATCAAAATAGGCTTATGAAGGTTTTGATTATTTTCAAAGAAGTGGATAAATTGATCTTTTATCTGTTAGTGTAAGTTAACATCTTATCTGTCTCTGATGGCTGAATTGTGCATTTGAATTATTTTTGTTCCTAATTTTTCCAGCATTTTAGCTTGACTTAAAGATACTTTAGTATTGAAGTCTTTCTGGTGTATAGAGATTTAAAAATAAATACTAGTCATATGGGTCATACAAGTGCCTAAATCAAAAGGGACAATTTGGTCCTTAAAAACAAGAGATGCACAATATGGCCAAATTCACAAGACAGATACTCTTACTTTATTGAATTATCTACCATTTGCATGCTTGATCTCACAAACTTAATGCTACATTAAACATTTTTTACATTTTATGTATCATACACACATTCATTCACAAAGGAAAAATGTTCTAACAGCAACACTGAAGTCAAAAGAAAAGAAATTGTAAGCAGTCTCTGAATCAACAGTTTCATTCTTATGTATAACTTCCCTATTTTTTTCTATTGTGGCCCAGTATTTCTTTCTTTAAAATAAAATAGCTGTCAGATTTTGAGTGCAGGTACTCTCCCTGTTGAATACCACGAAGTTTAATATCACTGAGAACTCCCAGAATATCCTTCCTGAATAGGACACAACATCTTCATGTATCATCTCAGAAATATTAATATCAATATTCCTCATGTTTGTATTTTCAAAAGGTTTCCTCTAGTTATCATTAATCAGCCCCATACTGAAAGGATACATATTAGACACTGGATGGTTATAAATAATGGTTTCGTCAAACTGATATATACAACTGACATTTTGAATCAATTAAAATGTGTCTGTCACCGAATTTATGAAATCAACCATCTCCTATTGGAGTCATACATTCTTATGCTTCTATTGTGGGCATTTTGGTATCCTATTAAATCAAATTTAGTAGATAAGTTTTCATGAAACACAGGATGAAAAATGTGGCATATTTGTTGAATTAATACAGGGCTAAATTAAGGCTTTGCCACTAGTCCTGAGCAAGGGCCATTTCTTAGCTGTATAGCCCCAGACCAGACTGGGAACAAGATTGAATGAATACCAGTGTGGTGCTCTGCTCCCCATTTTGTCCAGGAAAGAAGAGTGGGCACTGATTCCTATCTGTGCTGCTGATTACTTCCCTTGTGCAAAATCAGTTGCACTGGCTGCAGCACAGGGGGCAGAAGCAAGGCTTCACCCATTCCATGCTGCTGCCTGCCTTTCTACCTGCTCCAGATGCACAAGAAGGGTACATCTACACAGCAACATTATTCTGAAATAACTAGTGTTATTTAGAAATAACTTAGTCCGCACCTACACAGCCAGCAGTTATTTCCACATAATGTCGAAATACAGTTAGGCTGGAGGACTTCTTACTCCAACCTCTGTAACCCTCATTATACAAGGAGTAAGGGAAGTCAGAGGAAGAGTTCTCTATTTTGAAATAAGTGTTGTGTAGATGCTCCCAATTTCAAAATAAGCTATTTTGAAATAAGCTACGCAATTGACATAGCTCAATTTGCATAACTTATTTTGAGGTAAGCTCCGCTGTGTAGATGCATCCGAAGTGTGGGATAATGGCTCCTGGAAGATTCCCTCTTTCCTGCTCTGCTGTCCTCCATGAGTGCAAGAAGTGGCATGTAATCTGAATTAGTGTTGCTAAAAAGATTATAAAACAAACTATGGAAAAGACCTCCCTAGATGCCAAGGGGAAGTTTATTACATGACTGAGTTGCTTCCATTGGAGCTTAGTGGCTAACAGATTTGTCAGTTAATTGGCAATTTTTAAGTGTCAAATTGTTTTGGGTCTACCCTGAAATGACCATTTTTCGTAAATTGAGAAGTTCAAAAAAATTCAGGTCAAACTAAAAACATTGTCAAATCCAATGTTTTGTTTCAATTATGTCCATTTTTGCACTTCTTAAAAAAAATAAAGGACTGAACAATCTTTTCAAACAAATCAAAATGTTCAGTTAAAAATGTCATTCTTTTGATCTTGGGTTTTTTGAAGTTTTGAATTTTTTAAAACAATTTGCAATTAATATGAAATATTTTGGTGGTGCTGAGTCTGTGTTTTTGCTAAAAATGTGCCTTCCGGATTTCACCCAGCAGAAGAGCTGCAGCCAGCACCGCATGGTGTTATGGGCTGGAAGAAAATTTGCAGTGCACAGCAAGTAGTTTAATTTGTCCTCTAAAAGCCAGGGTACTTAAGCTATTAATTATTTACATATAGAACACTCTCCTACCTGGCAAGGCTACAAAAAATGTTGAAATCTCAGAAGGCCCATAAGCTAAACCTGGCTTACTTGTGTATCTTCACTTGTGGGAACTATAGACTTGCTACATCGAATGCTGAAGATATCCCTAGTGGCACCAGTACTCCTATTCTTCCTCTCAAAGAGTAAGGGAAGTCAATGAAAGTGTTTCTACTGTCAACCTCCCACTGCAAAATGGCGCCAAAATTCAGATGAAGGTACACCAATTCTAGCTATGTGTTTACATAGCTGGAATTGTATACTTTAAGCTGACCTTCCCTACAGCATGGACCTCATAGTGACAAGGCCACTGTCACTTGCCTTCCTGCTCTATAGGGCTTCTCGTTACCCTATCCTGTTGGGCTGGTATTCTGGTCTCCCCCAGCCAAGTCACAGAGCTGAAATCGCTGCCCCCACCCCTCACCAAGGAACAGTACAGACATTGAAACTCTTTCGGTCTAAAATAAATGTAGTGGGCCCAGCTTTCTGGCAGGCCAACCCCTACATGGGATCAGACCCCAAAATGAATTATTTAGGTAAGCCTCCTTTAACAATGAAAGGAGGATATACACTCTGATTGCTTCCCCAGTTAACAAGTATTTACAGTGGGCTTGATAGTACATAAAAGTGATTTTATTTACAAAGTACAAGCTGTAGGATTTAAGTGGTTATAAATGAGAACAGGCAGAGCAAAGTAGATTACAAATTTAAAATAACAGAAAACGCTGAACTCATTCTAACAGTAACACTTCAGTACAAACTTATTATAAACTCACCCTGAAACTGTTCTTATTCCTGCTAAGCCTTCAAACCAGGGAAATTCCCTCTCACTGGGGTCTTTGGTTCATTCTCTTGGGTGTGCCATGCCAGCCAAAGACAAAGAAACTCCTAGCTTACTATTGTTTTATAGATACCACCTTTCCATGGACAATTACTTGGTCCACCCCTCCCAGTAGAGGTGGGCATGTGAGTTCCGCAAGGCAACCACTGCTAAGACTTAAAAGACAAAAAAAACTGTTTTCAGGTGATTACCTAGACACTGAGGCATCCCACCATTGGATGGCTTTCATTTGCACATTTGAAACCATAAATCATTCCATACTCCACGGCTACGTCTACATTGGCGCGCTTTTGCGCCAAAGCTATGCAAATGA
>CM057846.1:141038639-141052797 GCA_030068395.1 Apalone spinifera
GCTGGGTTGATTTAGTTGGGATTGGTCCTGCCTTGGGCAGGGGGCTGGACTTAACGACTTCCTGAGGTCTCTACCAGTGCTGTGATTCTACAACACAGACCCTTGACCAGATCTTCATGAAAATTAAAGAGCTCAGGCAGGCCTATAATGAGGCCTGGGAGCAGAGAGGATATTCTGGTTTATCACCTCACACATGCTGCTGCTACTACAACCAGCTCAGTGCCCACCAAGGAGGGGGACTGGTAACCTCCCACACTCCCATCACTACCAAGTCTGTCCAGGATACACCCGGCATCATGGGCGGGGTTGTGGAGGAGGAGGATGAAGATGAGGAGGAGCAGGTTAGCCAGTCAACCATCCCTGTAAGCCAAAAGCTACTCCTCAGCCTGGAGCCAGTCCCCCCTCCCAGGATATCTTCCAGGCATCAGACAAATCTGGGCAAGGAACTTCAGGTGAGTTCCATAACTTTCTCTATATACACATGGGGGCAGGTAGTGGTCTGCAAGGGACTGTGCACCCCTCGCACAGCCTACTGGCCCTGGGGGTTGCATGACATGTGGGTGCACATGGACCACCAGACCAGAGCTCTCAACCCCCTGATGCTCTCACACAGAAACCCCTTGGTCCTTCTCACAAGGTTCCTGGAGAGGCCTGACTTACTCTGGCCTCTGTGGTGGGACACTTTCCCACAAGAAGCCACCACTAAGGAGACTTGGATTATGGAAACACACTGCAGTGCTGCATACAGCACAGGCTCATGCCCACACTCGAGCTGTGTCTGTTCCCGGTCATGCATGGCAATGCAGAGGAGACTGATCCCCTGCATGGGAAGAGGGAGTGGGGAGGAAGGGGGGGAACCCCAGTGGCACACTCTCTAGCAAGCGGTCTCTGCCACTCTCACACACCTCCCCCAACAGCTCCCTCCTCTCCTCCAGAGGCCAGGGATGGAAGTTCTCTCTCTGCAGGATGCTGCCAGTGCTGGATCATGTGGAGTGAGCGGTGCAACCTCTGGGGCAGCCAAGGCACTTGTGTTATTTCCTGGAGGCCTCTTTTTTCAAAAGAAAGCGCTCTTCTCTGTCCACATTCACCCTTTTCCGAAAGAGCTCTTTTAGAAAAGGTATTCTTCCTTGTAGAAAGAGAATTATCGCTGTTGGAAAAAATCCTCTGTTCTTTCAATTTTTTTTTCAAAAGAATGAGATTGCAGTGTGGACGTAAATGAAGTTTTTTCGGAAAAATGCCCATTAAAAAAAACCCCTCTGTAGTGTAGACATAACCTAAGTGTGAAACTAAGGGCAGCTGGAGCCTCTGGAACAAGAACTAGAAAACATGGTACTCAAACATAGAAAGCAAATAAGGTACCAAATTCATTATTTTAAGCCAATTTCTTGATGGGCTTTGATCTTGACTCATTGTTTGTGATGGCTTGAGTTTGACAGAACTCTGGGCATTTCTCTCCCAGTCAAGAATGTTGTGGTGCAATGGGATATTTCCCCCCCAGATTTTCTGCTCTTGAGTAAAAACTTCCATATAAGCCCAGGGTCCTCTTCACATCTGTGAGAAAATGCTGAGGATATACTGCTCAGTTGAACTGGTGGGGAAGTAATCAGAATGATTTTCCAATAGAAAATGCCAGAGGAACATTTTCATGTGACTGGAAAATTTTGATTATTTTTCCCATTAGAAATATCAAAATGACAGCTCTGTGGCTGCCTGCGGGGAAGCCATACCTGAAAAAGGGTGGAGGCTGAATGTGTCCTAGCTTTCTCCTTCTCCAGAAGCAGGGCTGAAAGCCTCTTGTCAATTTTGTTTTCTGCCTGAATGGAGAAAGTGAAATTGAGAACCTTCCAGTCCACTGTTGGTAAGCTGTATACTCCTATTTAAGTCCTCCCAAAGGAGATTCCTTTTCCATAAGACTTTGTCTGGAGCAGGAAGGAAGTGTGTTTTTGACTATTTGTCCCAATTTGGGGCAAGCTTTATTATTTTTTCAGGAAGGGATTTTTATTTTTCCTGCAACTCCTCTGATGTATTTAAATTTCCTCATCTCCTAAGTCCTCAGTACATTCTGCTGTGCAAAGCTACTGAACTCAATTCTGCTTATACATACAGATAAAACCCATTCTAATGATTTTTTGGATTCCACTGTTTAATCCCCAACACCTTTGTCTGTTTCCTTGAGAAAAAAATATTGTATTTTTCCTCATTTTTATTGATCTTTGATTTTTATAAAAGTGCTGTGTGTCATCTTTCATAACATAGCAGTTCTCCTTATGCAGAAATAAGATGTATATAATTTCATATGGGGAAGTTCATTCTGCTTCAGGGTTATAGCATCCTGGCTGCTTACCTTTATTCTTTTTATATTAGCTAGCAACACTTGATTCTTCCCCAGTAGACCGTGTTTTATAGAAGCATCAAAAGTTTGGCAACTGCTGTTCATGTTATTTGGAAGTTCCAGACCTATCCTTTCATTCTAATCATTTCCCCCCAATAGGCCTATTTATGTTTAGGGGAAAAAATAAAAATGCCACGTTCAGAGTACCCACTGAGACAAATGTTCTGTTTCCATAATAAAGAGCTTTTAAAGTTTGTTTATTTTTCTGTAAAGTCATAGTAATAAAGCTATAAAGATAGATTTACACCTTCCCTTCTCCACACAATTCTATTGCCCTTGGGTAAACACCAGACTGGATTTCAAGATAAAACTAGCTTTCATTTTGAAAAAAAAAAGTATATGAAATGTCCCATATAGCTTTTAGTTTTAATGAAAATTTAAAATAAGTAAAAGCACAGCAGTATCCCATTAACACTGGAGAAGGCAGCCAACATGTCAAGTCAGTGGAGGAAAAGCCACACGCTCCCTCCCTCCCTGCTAACCATGAAGATATGTGCCTTTTAAAATTGAATAATTAAAATCAATTTAAACCCAAGTTATATGTAGAAAGAAAGAAGTGGCAGTGGACTCCTATATTTAGGTTGTTTGATGCATTCCATTATAAAAAGTGATGGGAAGAAAATGAGATGACAGACTGCTGTTGGGCTCCAAACCCAACAGAACTGGCCACTTTTGAAGGGAAACATGCCCTCTCTCTGTAAACTTGCATGTCCCCAGTTGTCCAAGTGTCCTGCAAAAGGAATTTGCTGCATTGGCAGTGTTTCACATTTATCCTAGAGTAGCTCAGGGGCTGTGATTGTGTGTGGCACTTTTAGTAAGAGGCGCTCTTTGCACTAGGGTGTTAAGGCCTAGGCACAAGATTGTCACATTATGTAAGTGGTAAGAACTAACTCTCAGTTGTCAGTTCAACTGTGGAGAGAAACACCATAAATAATACACTTTAGCCCTTCAATTAGTGCTTCTATTGTTCCTGTTCAGTAGAGCTGATAATACATGAGTTTTTCATCATCCACTTTCTGGTCTGTTACTACATTAAAGGTATTATTTCCAGCACAATGACTACCATTACACCCATGATCCGATGCTGGTGTATGGCTTATACTCTGGAGGGAGGAAAATCTATTTATAAACTTGGCTGACACATTTGTGATCATAAAAGTTCCAGCAGGAGGAAAGATAATGACTATCCAGATGCAAAACATGAGGTATTATGTACAAATTATGTACTAGCTTTCAATATGATATGTTCTTTGCTTCAGTTATTAGTGTTGAGAAGCAGTTTGTTTTGGGAGAGCAATTTTCATGGAAAAAAGGAAAACATATCTGAATTGTGGTAGTGGATACCAGTGCATAGTAGATTGCTCAGCAATGAAAAGGCTTTTGAGAGTGTACAGTGCACCTATTTAATTAATAGTGGTTGCAATGGAGTGGTTTTGTTCTTTTTTCTTTTGGTCTTTCTTTATGTAAGCTATATTCTATTTCTTGAGCTAAATATAAAATGCGCTACAGCTGCTGGCAGTAACTCTTGAGTTTCATTCTGAAGTCATATTTACAAATCCCATTGAATTTCAGGGGCACCCAACTCCTTTTCATTTCCCTAAAAATCCCAGCATTAATCTATAGACATGTTAATATCTTCACATCAATAAAATAATTGCCTTGGTATAGACATGTTCTTTACATTTGATATCCTAAAGAAGTTCCTAAAGGAAACTTTGACATGGATCAGTCTTGCTTCTGTCTTGCCCCTCCTAAAGGTCGATCCAAGACTTCTCAGTGTGCTGACTAGGCACCCACATTTATTCCTATTTGTTCTTGTGTGGCTTCTTATGCCTCAGGCTTTACTCTAACCAGGAATGAAATAGCAGAAGCTATTGGATGGTGGGGATATAGCTACAATAGTGGCTGGCAAAAAACATGTATGTTCCATAATCTGGGCAAATAATGGTCCCATAAAGAATTTCAGTGGATATTAGATCAGTCTCTAAAGTCCAATTCTGACAAAAGAAAACTCATATGTAGCCCTTGAGCCCAAGTGGAAATGAATTGATGTCGCTGGTGTTCCATGCAGATGAGTCTCCTGGCAAAATTGCTGTGGGCTCTCAATGTTTTTTAGAGGTGGATTCCTGAACTTCCTTAAGCCATAAAAGGAAAAAGTATATATACATTCTGAGATGCAGGGTTCTTCTTAAAACATATAAGTGAAGCTTACACTATTGGATAGGTTGTTACATTTAGTAGTTGTAATATTTAGCAGTTTGATTTTTTTAAAGATAATTTCTTCATGTTTTGCTAGTAAAGTCTTATGAATTACTGACATCACTTTCATAATTTAATAAGGAAAAAGAATAGCAGTGTATTCTATAGCAGTCTCAATATAAAATATTTAAATACTCAGGAGTTGCCCAAAACTGAAGTTTACAAGGTGTTTACAAATCAGATCCATGCTGCATCTAGCAGAGTTATAGGATACAAAGACAGACTAAAACACTAAAGGAGTTTAATGCTAACTACTAAACTGACCAATAACAGTTGAAGCTCTCAAGGGATGGTGGTAAGTGGTGCGTATGAATCGTGTGTGTGTATTTTACGTTTTCTGATGACGTTGTTTAAGTGGGATATTGGGATATTTTAAAATGGCAAGCACAAATATATCTCCCTATTGGAATTACATTTTAATAAGTTTTCTGTGGTTGTTCTTTAATCTCAGGCATTAGTTGATACCTGAAATTACCTGGCTTCCTGAGTTTAATTAGCAACATTATGTTAGAAGACATGGGTTGTTTCCAAACTGTTTTGTATTGTTTATCATTTAAAGTAAAGAATCACAACATCAGCAATTGCACAACAATATCTGTGAACATCCAAAATTAATTTCATATGGCAAATGTCTCATCTTCACATTAATATATTATGTCATCATAATAAGCAATGAGAGTTGAAAAATAACCTACTTTACAGATAAACCCTGTTAAAATATATGTTTGTATTATATTGCTGAAAAGTCCAGAAAAGGTGAGTATGTGTGGCGGGGGAGGAGGGGAGGAACCAGTAAAATGAAAAGCAAGAAACATAAATCAATAAAGAAGTAAAAGGTGGGGAAACTGCTACAGGAATTCCTAGCGAGCAACTCACAATTGCCTGTGTTGCATTGCCTCCATATGCATACTGAGAAGGTAAAGAGAAGTGTAAAGAAAATAATGTCTAGGGACTGAGACATCTCACAATTGTTTAAGACTTCAACCAAGCACTTAACCATGTCTTTAACTTTAAAATGGGAATAGTCCCATTGGCTAAAATGGGACAACTTATGTGCTTTAGTTAACACGAGGTTAAGTAGTGGGGCTGAAATAAATTGTAATTTAAATTTCAGTCAGTGGGAGGGACCCTGTATTTCTTAACTGAGCCAGGGAAAAAATTTCCCCCTGAGGTTGAAAGTATAGTTCTACTCTTCTGAATATGGCCTCGATCCATCAAGATGATCTCTGTGCGTTAGATGAGGGAAGCCGATGGCCTCCATGTGGGGGCTTATAAAGAAGGGGTGGGGCCAGTGACAGTCAGCCCTCCACACTGCTGTGTGTTGTCTCACACCCCAGCTCTCATTGCTGCATGGAGTGCATGGTGCGGTGCGCCGGCAGCAATTTAAAGGGCTTGAAGCTCCTCTCCAGCCATTGCTGCAGTAGGCCCTCAGGCCTCTTGCCCCCACCCATCCTGTCGGTGGGCCAAAGTCAGATTTTGCCTTTGCACAGTGCTCCAGTGACAGCAGCACTGGTCCAAACAAGTACAAGGATCTACCCACATAGATTGATGTGCAGGATTAGGACTTTCCTGGGAGCAAAACCAGTCCATTGTGGTTGTTATGACGCAACACACTTAAAGATTTTTAATGTTCTCTTCACTCTAGGTACCCCTACTTCTGGCTGCATTATTTATAATGTGGGAACTGATGATTGACTGTCATAAAGTGAGACCTAGCAGCCTAGAAATGGGTGTTCAGAAGCAGGTTCAGAAGTCTGTAGTTCAGATCAATCCCTTACTGGGAGACACTGTGTAGAAGGGTGCTGGGTACCTTTATATAATGGCTAGCAGAAGAGATAAAGTGGTAGGATCAGAAGGAGAAGTTGCAGAGCACAGATGCTGGACAGGGAAAACCAGCATAGGGAATGTGAGCTCAGCAGGACACAGGAAATCAAGGGAGAAGTGGTAATCACCATGTGCTGCCAGTACATTAGTATTCTAGCTTGGATGGAATGGTCCAGAATCTGCTCGGTTAGTTTCAATTTCCTCTGAATTTTCCTGAATGTGTTGCCTGGTGGTAGAATTTACACAGCTGTCATGTGATTGCTTTGTATGGGTTGTGGCCTTTTAAAGGGTCACCATATGCTGTGATCTGAAAGTCCGGGCAGCTGAGTTCAGTCTAAGAGCTGTGAGAGTCGGCAAGCTATTAACTGCTAACAAGAGAACTAGCGGTACCAGTTTGAGTGTCTGGATTTATTGTCCATTGGATTGCTGCTCTTTTTACTTTTCCCTGTGTGACATCTCTGAAAATTGATCCCTAAATTTCCTGGTTTTTTACTTGTCAGCGCTGGTGTCTTTGTGAGAGTGCCTTCAACAAGATCTAATGCTCTGTGGGTAATGGGAGGATGATCCCCCCGAGTACAAAATCAGCAAGAACAACAGATAAGGAGTCAGTTCTTAGTCTTAGCACCAATAGATGGCCCACTTAACTCTTTCAATTTGTGGATATGAAGTTTCTTCTATGCTAGGAAGTACAGGCTATCAGGCAGCTTTTCCAATCTTTATCCTTTTGTGAGATATGTGTATATATAATCTAATATATGATTCAGTTGGGCTTTGTGATACTCTGAGCAGTCATTGCTTAGGTTTCTGTGCCTAAGTATGAGCACAGAACATTGACAAATGCACCAAAATGGAAATAAACTGATGTGTTTCTTTGTATCTGGACACTAGTATGTATTTGCTGGCAGCTGCTATTCCTGCCAGTACAGAACAATTAATGCCCTTTATTGGAAAAAGCTAGCCTTGGTGGTGTGGGCTCACCACGTATTGGGATACTTGCATTATGTGGAGCGCTGCTCCCATACAAAGTGGTGGTCTAGGTGGCTGTAGGTGTGATCAGGCATTACTTTCCTATGGTAAATTCTAATCTTACTTTGTCTTGTTTTATGATGCTAGATCAAATGCACGTAGACCTAAAGGGAAGATGTATTTCCCACTCTCAGCACTGTAAGCCTCTCTATTGTCCAGAATCAGAAGGCCTGCTGTGTGCATACAAACTGTTCCTGCTGTATTAATCCAGGATGAAACAATGGGGATCTGCATAGTCAGATATGGGTTCACTGGAGACACATGTACCAGGCTTATTCAAGAGTCTGATTTACTTTTTTGTTGTTTTAGCTTCCTCTGTGCAGCAGCTGTTACCTAGTTCTGGCTTCTTTTCATGCTATACTTAACTTTCACCAGACAGCCCTCTTTTTCAGAATGCTAAGTGAGGCTATCTGTCAGAGTTGTGTTCTCAGCATCGGTGAGAAATGGCCTAACCAAAACAAAACACGGAGGTTTTCAGTAGGAGTCATGAATGTAGAATAATGGCTTCTGTGTAAGAATTTACATGTACTTATGGGCAGCAGTACTTTTAAATTAAGGTCACTGATTAGCAGTAGCCATCAACTAATAGTCTGCAAAATAAGAGCTAGTAAACAGTAATGAAGACCACTTCAGGTATTGTGTTAAACAATCACTTGAAATCTACACCAGCTTCAATTTATTTATTGTAAACTATTCTTTCATTCTGTGCAGTGCCTCCTTTGGACTTAGGGGAAAAGATAATGCAGACAGCTGCCATCCCAGACACTGTCACTTAAATAGCACCTTGCAAGAGTAACAATCTACTGTAATAGCAGACTCAACAGACTTCATCAAGATAGGAAGCCATGTTGACTTTGAAAGAGTGAAACTGAATTCCACTTTACACGATTTGTCAGTGGTTTATTATCATGTGAAAAGCAAGAAGACATGTTGAGCTGAATACATCGACTTTAAGATCACCTCTAACATGCAGCTTAAAGGTCACTGTCCTTCATGGCCTCACCCATGATACCAGACAGAGAGCCACTTTTGAGTTATTGAGAAGAAGCTGAAGGCCTGTTGAGTAGAAGATGGCTTTCTCTCTCTGCTACCAGAAATAGAGATGACAGAGAGACTTTCTTCTCATTTGGAAGGTGCCTTTTGAATGATTAAATTCACCAGTAGTCAGATCCTGCCTCCTCACCCATTGGAAGTCCTATCGTTTTTACTTTAAACAGATTTTTACTAAAAAATATTTCCCCTATTTTTAAAAAAAATTCACCTACTTTTGTTTCATTCCAATATACAAAAAACTTGTTTTATAAGGCAAAATACAATACATTGCATGAGATATATGTATTGTGATAATATGTTAATCTATGTGTACATGCAAAATTGCTTGTTGAAGCAACACTAGATATTAATCTAGAAGATGTACATGGGGAGAAGAAAAGAAATGGGTACCAATACAAGCTCAGAAATGCGTGCACATCTGAACATGCTGATTAATCTCAGACTTGTCACATACACATTTCAAGCTCTTAGAAGATAATTTTAAAGGTTTGACACTTAAATGGGAAGAAAACAACAAATCTGTATCAGAATATCTTTAGAACACAAGGAAGTATTCAAAAGGTTTTTTTTTTAAAAGACAAGAGAAAAGATTGAAGTTGTGTGGCTGCACAACAAATGATGCCACCTCACTTACATTTGGGTGTAAATATTTATAGGCCAAGTCTAAAACAGTAAATTGTTTATTCAAATGAAAATATGAAAAATGTATTGTTCTGCTCAGAGGTTACATTGTATTTGATTTCTATTTTAATTCTGCAGAAAAAGCACACCAGTGCTTTGACTGGAATTCCATTTACTGAATACTCTTTCCCCCCATGCTTGTGTCCACAAACACAAACTGTAATATTTAACCCGAAAAAATAATAGTTCACTTCCCTATTGATTTTCAGCTGTGTTTTTTTGTTTTAGAAAAGAATTATATGTAATTCAATTCATAAATGGTGAGCTTTGCAGAATTAAGCATTAATTATTGCATTCTAAGACATGAATGATATGGAGTGAGATCCAAGTGCCATGAACCTCAAAATATACAAAGCAATTCTTTTATAAAAACTCAAATGCTGCAGCTAGCTGAAGGGACTGCCAGCCGCAAAAGGATATGTTGTCATAAATACCAATTCTTAGCATAGTCTACAATGTTTCTCAAAATGTGAGGCCTGGTCTGCTCAAGTAGGTCAGTTTTAGCTATATGGGTCGAGTGTGAAAAATTCATACCTCCTTTGTAGTGTTGTTAAGACAGCCTATATTCCTCTGTAGGCACTACTTGGTCATCAGAATTCTTCTTTGGAAGATGGATTACCTATGGCAATAGGATAACCTCTCCTTTTGGGTGTAAATCATCTATACAGAAGTGCTACTCAGGCACAGTTGTGCTGCGGTATCATTTTGAGGATAGACTGACTCAATTTTTTTAAATAACTTCAAAAATAGTAAATTGAGATTGAGGAAAACCAGGAAAATATCTCAAGTAAAACTTTCCAGAGCTGACAATTAATTTTTAACACCTCAGTGTACACACTAGACTTTTTATTTCAATAATACTCTGAATCTGCTTTAAATAAGCAGCAGTGTGTTATCTCTTCCTGCATTTTTAGAGAGCAATCTGATGTTGACAATACCGGAGCAGATGGGAAAGTGAGAATGCAGACAGATCATATTAATAAAGTTCAAATTCAATATGGAAGGGAAGATTATGAGAAGGGAACTATAAACTGTCATAAATTAACATTATCAGCAACAGACTGATAGGCCACAACTAGAAACAAGGACTGTGCAAGCAAATGCTACTGCTGAATATTTAGCCAAATGTTTCCTGAGGCATGATAGAATCATCCCTACATGCAGAGTTGGATCCAAAGGCTTTATAGCAAAAGCGATCACTGCATTTGTATTTCATACGTGTATTATAACATGCACTCGAGGTTGCTTATTTTTGCTGTCAATTTTCTGTCTCAGCTTTCTTTGCAACTTTATTTAAACTTCTAATGAATTGATATTGATATTCTTTAGTACCTGACCCCTTTGTGCAAGTGAAATTGTAAGGGAAAAATAGCCTATTGAAAGATAACTGGAGGTGAATCTATTTTAAAATCACTATAATTAAATATCAGAAGATGGCATTACATAGAAATGAAGAGCTGGAAGGAAATCTCTCTCAATCGTTGGTTCTCAATATTTTCCAAGTAATGTCTCACAAAACCAATGTCCTTTACATGTGTTTCTGCAGAAGTTTATGGAACTATTTCCCTGGCATTTGAGGAAGACCAAGTACTATTGTCTGGCAAACCAACTTCACTGAAAAACTATGGAAAAGGAGGTGAGGCAATTTTAATCATCCAAGTAACTATTGGAGATTTTATTGCAGGTTAAGTACCATTCATGCAGACTACCCCCGCTAATAAGCAGGAGAGTCTATAATGAGAAATGTTATGATTCCAAATTGATATCCATTCTAGGCTTAATCTTGAAGTCATTACAATTTGACAAAATTGTCCTTGAAATATCCTGAAGTCAAAGGCTTGTTTTTCCAGGACTGTAAAACTTTGCACAATATAAGCATCTTTAACTTGTGCTGGATTTGGTACCTTAAGATCAGGGAGTTTCCTGATAGCTTTACCAAGACACAGTTGAGGATCTTCCCCAATTGAAATATAATCATATTTGTGTGTGTGTGTTTGTGTAGAGAGGGGAGAGAGAGAGGGAGTGGGAGTGACTGACTGACTGACTTTCATGATAGGTGGTCAAATGTAGGACAAAATACTTTCTATACTACGATTCCAAAATCTATCTTGAAAGATAACAGTTAATTTAGAGCCCATCATTTTATATGTATAGTTGTCCAGTGTGCATTTCTTTGCACAGACCAACATGGAATGTCTTCCACTTTGTAACCCAGCCACCCAATAATGAGAGGTTTTTTTGTAAATCTTCATACACAACTCTGGGTTTAACTATCTTGAGTTATTTTGTACTATCTTCAAATTTACAACTTTGCTGTTCATCCTCCTTTCCAGATCATTTATGAATATATTGAATAGCATAGGTCCTGTTGCAAATCCTTGGGGGACTGTACTTCTACTGGGAAAATGGAACATTTATTCCCACTCTTTTTTTTTCTATCTTCATCCAGTTACTCATCTAGGAGAGGACTACACCTTTCAGCAGTCTATTAGATTGCCCTTCACAATAGCCATGTTGAGTCTTCCCCATGTTGAGTCTTCTGGGTGTCTTATAATTATTTCTATAGTTTCAACCATTGTGCCCGGTACTGGTCTGTAAATGCCAAAATTGTCCTTGAAGCCTTTTTAAAAATTGGCATTACATTAGGCATTCTCTAGTCATGTGGCACAGAGCATGGTTTAAATAGTAGGTAACATATGTAGCAGTCAGGATGCACTGGTGTGGTGTCCTGACAGGTCTCCTGCTCCGTCTATGATAACCGTTTGGCTGCGTGCATTCCTGCATTTAATCCCCTGTTCACTGTGTTAACCATGCACAATTAGTCAATGCAGCAGACTCCAAGAAAGCGCCCAAAGACCACAAAATCAGATAAGGATTGAAGGCTCCCGAATAGGTTTATTGTCAAATGAAGTACAATAATAGTTGCCAGTAGATAGGCTTGCTACTATGCCACTATGCATATGTATCCACTGACAATGGACTCAGTTCAGTCAATAGTATGGATTCCCCTATTCCCCCTTCGGCAAGACAAAGATGACTCTTTGGTGTACACTTTTATACGCAGGTACAAACAAGTTACATGTCACTCCTGATGTATCAGGTTGCAACCTCCTATTGCTTAGTTACCACCCCTTACCTCCTGATAGGAGGATGTAATTACTATGTATCATGCTGTCAGTTTAGACCTGGTCCTGGTTGGTATGTCTGTTGTTTGTGGGGAGGTGGTTGGTGCCAAGATATAATGAAGTGTTCTGTTATAACCCCTATTGAATATGCTTATACCCTGCGCCTAGTAGCTCTTAAATCTGAGTGTTTCTGTAATTACAGGCCTGTTCTTGCCAGCTTCTGTGAGCAGGGCCTGCCTCTTGCTCACAGCTTCACTTTGCTTTATATCAACAAAGTCTTGCCCATTGCTGTCTGAGACTCACGCGAGACCTGTGATACATGGAGTATGTTTCAGGTCTTCATCTTACTATAACATACCAAAGTTAGCAGTTGTGCTTTTTCATATGTGAGATTTTCTAGCACTCTTTGGTGTTATGAATACCATCTGATCCTTGCAACTTACTGCTGTATTAGTGGTTCCAAAACCTTCTTTGTTGATGCTTTAATTGGGTACAGATTTGTCAAAAGAGAATACTGGTTGTTTGACAGGTTTATTTAATCTAATGTCCTTTAAAAATACTGTTTTGTGTCTTTTGCTTGTTGCTCTTCAAATTCATTTTTGGCCTAATTGTACTTAACTTGACAGAATTTATGCCATTTGACTCCAACTTTTAAAGGATGTCTTTGTGCCTCTAACTATCTGTTTTTTTTTCCTGTTTAGTCAGGGTGGCATTTTTGGAGGGTTCTCTTTACTGTGTTTTTTTCCAGGAGAGTATAGGTTCTATTTGATCCTATATTTAATAACTTCCATGTAGCTTTCTGGTGTTTGTCTCTTGTAATTGTTCCTTTTAATTTCCATTTAACTAGTCATTTTTTATGTAGTTGTTTATATTTTGAAGTTAAATGTTACTGTGGTGGGATTTTCTGGTAATTTCCCCCCTTTAGGTACTTAAGGTGGTTACATTATGGTTGATATTACTGAGCAGTTCCCTTATATTCATCTCTTGAACCGGATCCTGTTCTCCACTTATGTCTAAATCTAGAACTGACTCTCTCCTTATGGGTCCATGGCTAGCTGCTCCAAGAAGTCAATAATGGTGCCTTCAAATTTTAACTCTGAATACTGTGCGCAGGTGGCATGTCTCCAGCCAATATAGTAAAGGAAATTTCCCTTTATTATTGGATTTTCTCTTTGTAGCTTCTTTAATCTCCCCACTTATTTCACATTCACCATTACCGTCCTGGTCAGGTGGTTAGTAACTCTACTGCTGTAATCCTTTTATTGAATCATACAATTTCTATTCCATTGATTCTATGGTAGAGTGAATCTTTAGGAAATGGATAGGTAAATGGACAGTAAATATCATAATGACACTTCATGTCCACATCTCGAATATTATGTGCAGTTCTGGTTCCCCATCTCAAAAACATATACTAGAAATGGAACAGGTACAGAAAAGGGCAATAAAATGAGTAAGGGTTTGAAACAGCTTCTATCTGATGAAAGATGGAAAGGATTAGGTCTGTTCAGCTTCAAGAAAGAGATTATTCATGGAGGATATTGTAGAGGTCTATAAAATCATGAATGGTTTGGACAAAGGTTATTTACCTTTTCACCAAACACCCGAATGAGACTTCTTTTTTTTAGAGTAGGGGGATCATTCACTTTTTTTTGGACAAATGGTTAATTCTTTTTTAATTATGTGATTGTAATAGGGAGAATATATATTTTACAGGGCTGATTTGAGAACTGATAATATTTGTAATGTCATATCTAAAAGAAGTGAAAAATGGCTTTGCTCATGAACTGAGAAACTG
>CM057846.1:141078611-141134145 GCA_030068395.1 Apalone spinifera
TTAAGTTGTGCATATTCCTGTCCACATTGCAGGAGTGGGTGGAATTCATGATCTTGGGAAAATAAGCTTCTTCTATAAATTGGAAAAGACCAGGAGAACCTAGAGATAGATGTAGTAGATGGGCTTCTTTATTGCAGATATTTGTTCAGTCTTAGATCCCAAAAATCCTGTCCAAGTGAGCAACAAATAAACTTTTATCTGAGTTGGTAAGTCAATACAGAAATCTCTTACAACTCCTTTTAAACCCTTTATATAGTAATATAAACCCTTATATTTAGTAATATAAACACACATATAATGAACTGTAATACCACGCGATTAGTATCATTATCTCCAGCCCTGTTTACTGTTGACAACACTTTTAGCTGAAGCATGCAGTTCTGATATCACAGACTTCCTGAATCAGCAGTTTACACAGGAGTGTGGAGGAGAAGGAATATATTTAAAAGTGAACGGGAAAGGAAGAGGGAGAAGGAAGTTAAGGTAGTTTTACACAGAGGGATATTCAGTAGAAGTTACATTCAGGGAAGGGGCAGTCTCAGGGGGGATCACTGTGATCCAACCCATCACACAGACATTATAAGTCACATTAATGCACAGCAACTTATAAATGTTTTATGAAGTCCAAAAGGCATCTACATTCTTATAAATTTAACACCAATTATAACAGTGCTAACACACAAGTGAGCCATACTGATTTCCAGCTATTCATTTGTCAGTGTTCAGAGGGAGTCTGGGGCCTCGGCATGAACTGACATCTGGTTTGCCAGGGTCACAAATAAGTTTGGTGGACATTTTGAAATAAAAAATAATTTTGATTTGAAAAATGTAAAAAAAAGTGTTTTGAAAACATTTGAAAAAATATTTTTGTAACATTTTCAGTCAGAAAAAAAGATCTTGAAAATCTGCAAAATGTTTCACCCAACTCTCTCCATCCTCTCTGATTTTACATAGCTCTGGTAGTGAGGATAAGTACATTAAAGATTGTGAGGAGCTTAAATGTTCTGGTGATACGGAGTATATTAAGTATCTTAGTCTAAATTAAGGCTGCCTCAGTTTCCACAAACAGTGACTTTTTGACAATTGGTTTCAGCGAGGCTAATTGCATAAATAAGAGGAATAGGATTCAGCCATTTATTTCTTTTAAAATAAGAAATCATCAGTGTCAATAGTTATTGTTAAGCAAAACAGAAATGTTGCTATTTTCTTCATAATTTGGTTATCCTGTTAACCCAAGTTAGAAGGCATTTTCTCAGGCTATATTCACACCTACCAAGCAGAAACACAATGCTATTTATTGCATTAGATGGACTGTCATTTGTACTTTGCTTCCTTCTGTGAGATCTTTCTTCCTCAAGATTTTTAATGATCTTCAATATTATTGCCCAGTTTTGTTGCACTGAATTTTCATACATTTTTGTCTTAGGTACCATTATGATTTTTAGACATTATTACATAAAATACTAAAATATATTGAAAGTTTACATATTCAATATCTGCAGCTCATATAAAAGCTCAGGAAATGTGTTGGGGTAATATTCTCCCATGTGATTCCAACTGTTATAATTCTGTAAATATGTTTAAAAATGTGCTTTATGATATAAGTTGCATTTGACTGGAAGGTAGAGCACACGAAGAAGGAAATTCTATAAACTGGAATTTTACTTACAAAACCCTTCCAATGTTATATAGCCTTGCTTTGTATGACCCAGTCTAACAGTTTTGTTCTGGATAGGCTTGCTGATATTAGCAGTAACTCATGAGAGTGCTCCCTTTTGCTTTTGTTCTTCAGGCGTATTTGAATTTCAATTATTTGTAATCAGAGTAGCTGAGATTTAAGCTCTGTACATGAGAAAGGGCATATAGTCTCCTGTTAGAAATCATGTTATTCTCCAATCCAATGAAGCCTCTTGAGAAGTTGTCTGATAACATGTCTATGTTCTAATTAGTATCTGATTGATTGGATTGGCCTTCACCTACCATAATTACTTGATTAAAGTCACTGTTTTTATGAATATAGTAAAGCCTTTCACACCTTAATATGCATGTACAAAATAAAGTCATGATGTTTGCCTTTGAAAACATAGTCACTTTGGGTGAAACTACTGCATTTAGAGAGCCAAAAGGGATGGTGTGGAAATGCTGTATATCAGTGAGAGCACAGGGAGGCATTCTACCTGTCAGAGGTACAGCTCACATTTTAACTCATTTGACCCATTGGATATTAGTGTCCTGATACAACATGTTCATGTCATTTTGGTAACCCTGAGGCCATTTTTTTCAGCTGCTGATGGAGGCATTTCATTCTCTTGATAGTAATAAAGCCAATCATTCTGAGATCATGAAGTCAGGATAAAGAGTAATTGTAATGAATTTGTCAGAGTATGCTGTACCTGAAACATTTCTACATGTCGTATACAGCCCAACGTCCAGCATGCTTCAACAGCAGCCCTGGAACTACAAGTTGTGAACTACAAACTGTGCGTTTTGGGAGAAGTTCCTGGTTCCTGCCAGTATGTCTCTCTGTCCTTCCCTGTCCTCCTGCCCCCCTCCCCCCTCCGCCCCCAGCAGAAGGTCTCAGCACTGAGTTAGCTGGGAGTACATTAGAGGAAAGCAGAGAGGAGGCTGTAACCATAGTCTAGGTTCTTTACAGAATGAAGCCAGTTCCTGGTGATTTGTCCAAGTAGGTCTGATCTGAGGTGAACACACACTGAAACACAACACAAGGCACACAAAGGAGCCTCAAGTTCAGTCTCCCAAAATTGTTTTCAAAAGTCACAAGGCAGGCTTCCTCTATCTTCGAATCACCACACATTGTGTCAGTGAACAGTATGCTGTCTTCTGACCATAGTCAATGCCTGATGTTTCAGATGCAGGGAGCAGAACGGGGATATTATTGAGTGATCTATTCCGGGATGTCCAGTCCCAGCATCTGACATTGAGAGACTTAGAGATATCCAGAGTATGAGGTTATATCCTGGCCACCTATCCAGTGATGGACTTAACCTGGATGAGAAATTAACATATCAGGTGTGAAAAAAAGGAAATCTTCTGTGATGCAACTGAAGAGAAAAAGATAAAGGGACAGCACAAATGCAAGGGCTATTGTTTTCTCTTTGGTAGTTTATGTAGGATAATGTTGGACTCAATTTCCTGTTTTCTCTTTAAGTTCCTTGGGTCTCTATTGGAGCTAGTCAAAGTTTTTCAAAGGAGTTCTCTTTTTCTAAATGGCCATTTAAAATATATATATATTCAGAAATCCATTATTACACGAGAAAAAAACAGGTTTCATTTTCAGTGTTTTCTTTCCTCTCTTTATGCCATCTTTTTAATGCAAAATGGGACAAAAAAGGAAAATTTCCTAGAAACAAACATTTAAAAAATCAGTTCTGTTTGAAAACTTCAAAATAAAAATGTGTTAATTTAAAAAAAAGTCCCTGAATATTTTGTTATACTCAAATACTAGACCCAAGGTTCTAACTAGAGCAAGGTTCCATGCTGAGAGCTTTTCCATTACTTCTAGCTCATCAGTTCATATTCTCCTGAACTTTGGTGCTGTACAGTTGTAGGAAAGTCAATTACTGCAACTGTGTTCTCCCTGTAAGCTGATTTCAAGCCAAAATATTCAATTTAATCATAATGAAAAAATGTGAAAGTTCGGTTTTAAATTCAGATCTAAACTTTGCAACTCAGATGCTGCTCTGTTAATCCATTGTTGTTCTGGGAAGTTGGCTCTAAATCTTGGTGATTATTGGTGCTTGTATCATAGAAAGTCAAACGTATTGTATTTGAGCATACGCACTGAGAAAGCTATATTTAAACAAAAAATACTCTTGCTGGAAGGTTGCAATATAGCATTTCTTTCTTTCTTAGAATTCCAGACTATAGCACCCAAGAACCCTAAGTCTTAGAGGCATATCGGGATGCTCCCTGAAGCACCTGAATCTAGGCCAGTTCTCTGTAGACTGACTTTTGATAAATCTAGTCTATACAGCTTGCTATAGTCACTCCTTTCAAGTCAGATCAGGAAACCCCCAGAAAGTGTGAAGTGATAACTTACAATTTTCACATGGTTTATAATACAGCACAATCTAGAAAAGATGTTTCTCATTTCCCACTAATACAAATAGTGTACACCTAGCACAGAGTATGAATGATATGATAGTAAATTTGTTTTCTCTGGCCAACTATTGAACTTACACTGAGCTGAGTATTTATCTCTTTGTGAGGTTTAGAGCTTAAAAAAAGTGCAGAACATGGACTAATGAGTACCCACTACCAATATAGTCCATTTCCACTTCATGAATATTTCTTCCATATATTGAAAATATGGCTGGTTGATTAGAGAGCTGGCAGATAATGAAAACCACCAGCTAAATTAGTGATTTCTTCTGAAATTAAGACACATTGTTTATTTCAGCTGCAAATTATACATTTGTTATATTTTAATAATAACTAACTCTCTCTGTGCAATGTTGGCCTGTTGGACAATGAGTGTGTTTTCTAGCAATATAAGAGGTTTCTATGACTGTCTGAGCAGGAAAGCAGTAAACTAACAAGTGAGAACATCATGGAAAGGGTAAGCTATAATATAGTCTAAAGGACGCTTTTGGCAAGTTTGTGATATACACTAGGCTGAGAGATTCTCTGGCAACTAGAAGTAAATTCATATTGAAAGAACTGGATCCAGAATTATTGTGAACATTCAGTTGATTGAGCACCTATATGGGGATGGTAATTCAGTGGATATTTTTTTTCTTCCAGCACGCTTCTAATATAAAACATGCAGCAGTACTGGAAAAGATATACAAAAAGTCAGTCTTTTGGGAATGGTAGAGGAAAGAGAACATTTTTCCTCAGGTACTGTCCTCCACATATATTATGTAACACTGCTCAGGGTGCAGTGAAATGTTTATCCTTTGATGCTGAGGGACAAGGAACTCTTACCATCAAAGAATACAGCTACTTTTTATCATTAGCCAAGCTCAATGCACAACAGAAGGAGCTTTTTTGGTCTTGTTGAAAATAAATACCAAAGGTGTGAGTGCTCTGCTTTATAAACACAATTCATTGGCTTTTCATATATTGATTATATAATGAAAGTCTTGCTAACGACAGAGCTATGGGAAAAATGAAATACATCATCAAATAATGTATTCTCTTTCATAGTTGTAGACAGCTTAATTCTCATTGCATGCAGAAGTAACCCGGACTAACCTGACTTGAGTTCAATGGTAAAATCACTCTGACGGAATGGTGGTTCTGTTGACAGACCACTTCACCTGCATTGCCATAGAAATCAAGGTGCTTTCAGAGAGACACCATAATGTAAAGACTTTGGGCTTGTATTTGCCACCACAGTTTGGACTCTGGGGGCATGAATAGCAGTGTGTACCAAAGTTCTGCACTGTGACTCCCCTCATCTGAGCGCTGCAGATGCGAACTCAGAGGTTGCTAGTTTACATTTAATGTAATCCTAGTCAAAGAGGATTACATGAATGAAAACTTGGAATCTTTTAGTTTGCATCCACAACAGACAGTCATAGTTCAGAACATGGGCGTACACTGACGTCTGAATTGCAGAGCAGTGTGAATAAGTCAGTAGTATAGCTGTTAGCTAGGTAGAATACCTAGTAGGCATTGCTCAGGGCTCAGTATGCTGTTGGAACATCACCATGATATGGACTTCTCTGCTTTCACTGAACATTTGTATTCAGCAGTGAATAGGTGTAGATGATTCCTAGGCATCTGATGGCTCCTCCTTCCAAGTATTCTACTGTCTTACAGAGGCTGAGAGTATTCAAGCTAGAAAGTGCAAATATCTGTGGTTTACCTCAACACCATGAAATGAATAGCTTGTTTTGATCCTCTCTCCCCAATAATGTTGTGGCGTTTTATCTTCTCTTAACAGAATTTAAGAAAAAGTTCTGTCTTGTTAAATGAAAATCATCATTGATTTTGTTGGTGTTGTGTGAAGGATTGATTTGATATTTAACTGAATTAGTCTTATCTTGTTTTTCCTACAGTTGATCATAAATGTAAACAATCAAATTAGGCATAGCTGACTTGCGTATTCAGTACTTACAACTAACTGACAGAACACATAGGAAGCAAATTTGTAACAGTGGTAGATATTTATGCCCAGTCCCTGTTGTATGCAATAACTAGCAAGAATGCTACAAATGCTATTTGTTGTTACGGTTGTTTTTATATCAAAGCATACAGCCACTTTTTATTATCAGCCAAGCACAAAGCTGAATTAAAGGAGTTTTTTGACCTTGTCGAAAATAAATGGGGGAAAGTTCTCCAACAAACAAAGGTTTGCCATCTTTCCAATCACTGTTTATGTAACGCACTGTTGGGCTGTCTAAAAGTCATATTACCAATGTCAGAAAGAAAACACATTCTAAGTGGAGAAAAACAGGGAAAAAAATGAAATGTGTTAAGGGTTCCATTATGCACTGACCCTTCTGTGTATTGCTGTTGGAAGAGGTTGTAGTGATATTATATTTTTCTTATCTAATCTTACTATTATGATGACAAATGATCTCTGCCATCATATAAACCAATGAATTGCTTAAGGAACCAGGTGATTTTAAGAATGAATAGTATGTTAGTTGAGAGTTTGAAGAAGGCACTTGAAAAGCTAATTACGCTGTCTTAAATATTGAAGCAATAGAAACATGTATCTAGATTTTTTAGTTAAAAAAAGGGTGTGGCTTTAAAATGTACAAGGTCAAAACTGGAGTAGAAAAAATAGGTTTTTAATAAAACACACACAAGAAAACTTACCAGTAGACATTCTCAATATTGCTCATGTGGGATTTTTTTCATTATGATGGAAATGTGGATATAAGAAGAGAGTTGAGTGCTTAAAGTGAAAACATTTGTCACCACAAGCAGGAAGAGCTAAAGGGAAATCTAGTGAGCACAGTGAGAATGGGAGTTCTGCTTCTGACACATTGGCTACTTGATGAATATGAAATCACAACCATATGAATTATACACTTGCTGTCTATCCACAATGCATTCTAAATATAAGTATCCCTTACTAATGACTGGGAGAAGGCTTTGCACAGGAGTGTAGGGCTCATGTCAATAAAAGACCCTAAGCCCTACGACCATAGCAAGTCCAAAATATTCCAGTGTTACTGAAATAAAAACATTTTGTGCAAATGTGTGAATTTCATCATAATTTATTTTGGGGGAAAGAGAACCCTTAACAAAATATTTCAATTTTCTTTTAAATTACTTTTTGATTCAATATTTACATTAATATATCTTTTATAAATATAAACTAAAATCTAAATCAAAACACAATATATACATTTTATTGACATAAACCACTTCAACTGGCACTGTATTTTTGTGAGAAATTTTATTTTTCAAAATATTTTTTATTCTGTTTTGGAATAGGAAAAATAATGGAATTTCCTTCAGAATCCATTTCTCACATAATTCTGCCTGAATCTCTTTCCTCCCTTGAGTAGAAGAGCTTTCACTATTCATCCAAAAAGCGCAATAGATGCAATTGAGATGACTTGTGTGTGTCCAAAGTGTTATAGAAATTTGGCACTTCCTTAGTTAGAAGGTAAAACCACCAAACCACTTTATTTTATATTAGCTATTTTAAACATCAAATATTATCATAAGAGTCTTTAGAGTTTGAGTTCCTTCATACATCAATGTTAAATTCTGGCTGTACACACACAAATGAGTTATCAGGGAATTGCTTGTCTCATAGACTATGTCTTATCCTGGAGAGGGATAAGGATCTTGTGCAAAAAGGGGTTTTTGCGCAAAAAGGAAACATCTATACTGCTTGTTTTTGTGCAAAAACCCCTTGCTCAACACAGTTCAGAATAGATTATGCAAATGAAGTGTGACAATATGCTAATCAACATTTCATTTGCATTGCGTCTTCTGGCAAAAGCTATAGTGTAGACAAATACATAAGAATAATTTGTACTCCTATTTTCATGGAACTCTAAGTCATAGCTTGGAGAAATACAAAATGTATTCCTATTTCTGTGGGTTATATTCTGGATTCACACAGGTATTTTTACCACATCTGTGTCTGTTGTTGGAATTCTCTTTCATTTGTAAAAAAAAGAAGAGAAAATGTCTGAATGTTTCGTAATTAAGAGAAAAACAAATGTAATAAGCCTCCTTCAAATTCTGAAGGCCTCCCCCTCCCTCCTTTCCTCACTCCCTGCCGGTGGAATTTTTACACCCGTTCAATCAGGGGCTTTTGTGCTTTTCAAGTGTACTCATTTCTGTGTTTCATTTGTGACTCCTGCTGCTTTAAATGGCTCCCTGTCAAGCTGGCAAACTCTTGTGGTGAAAACAGCATTACATATCCCATAAAGTGTTCTTGCACCTACAAAGTAACAATGTTTTGTAAAATATCTTGAGATCTATTTCTGGGCTTACTACAGAGTATGGAATGGCATGCATTAATAGAGAGTCAAATAAACTTGAAAGAAATCTATAGTAAGATCTTTCAGGATATTAAGGCAAAAATTTGGAATGTCTCTCACAGTTTTGGCAAATAGCAATCTGTCACAGAATGCTAATGATTATCTTGTATAATTTTATCTCTCACAGGATACCAAACCACTTTAGAAGTAAGATATCATAAGCTCTTAACAGTTTTATCTGATTATTTCTAAGATTTTAACAGATTTAGTTATGGGCCCATTTTTCTGTTGGTTTAAATTGCTGCAACTCAGTTGTTTTTGGTAATGCTTCATCAGAGACTTTGACCAATATTTCCCTAATATCCATACAAAATCTATTGATTAAGAATATGTAGACTCACTTGACTCCATATTTCGGGAGTGGTTTGGGGGCAGATTATATAGATATAATGTGCCCCAAAATCACTCATATATAGCGTGTGTATATGTATAAAATCCATAGACATTTTAAGGTGAATCTTACAGCTTATAATGAATGTATAGTTCTCAGTTTACATCAGATAGATAGCAAACAATACAAATATGTTAGCAATTCAGTGCATTACAACTATAACAATACAGAAGATCTATACAATCAATTACAAAAGTACAGATCAGTATGTTAGGGAACATGAATACAGATGAAGACACATTAGTCTATTAAAAGAAATCTTCTGAGGCAAAGGGCCACTCATCTGGGAACAATATTGACACTCTTTCCTTAGAAGTCTTGGCAAATGAGCAGATATAGTTATTTTGGGCTTGCATAATAAGTCTGTATGAAAAACAGGGAAATCATCTGGATGAAATATCTGAAGGGCAAAGTTTGAGACTTTGAAGAGAAAATGATCACGTGTTCAGGTGGCGACCTGAACAAATCTTCTCCACAGTATTTCTCACATCTTGATAGTCAAATTGTAAATAACAGAAAGGATTCTTCCCCTCCTTCACCCTCCGTCCCCCAAAAGAGCAGCTCAGAACAACAAATGGATAAATAGAAGTGTGGAAGCTTATAGTCTTTATTCAAATTTCATGCTTGCTTCAATTACAGTTGAAAACAGGGACATGTCCTCCATATGTGATGACATGTTGGTAATTTTAATAAATTTACAGGTTGAACCTCCCAAATCTGAGACTCTCTGATCTGGCAACATCTGTGGGATCCAGCAGGGCCACAGATTTTGCTGGAACAAAGAGCCTCAGAGGCATGAGCAATGCAGGGGCTGGGGAGCCCCTGCCCTGGTCCAGAACCCCTGGTGTCAGCAGGACCAGGTGGCAGCAGGGGAGCCCCAGCCCGTTAGCAGTGCCAGGTGACTGGGAAGTACTAGCCCCAGCGTGGGAACACCTTGTTGCAGTGGAGCTGTTGGCGGCTAGACAGCCTCAACCAGGAATCCGAGCAAATTCCAGTGGAAGTGGGGCCAGGGTGACCGGGCAGATTCTGACGGGGAACTGCCAGCCGAAGGGGGATGGCAGAGGCGGATGGTCGGACTTTCGAGTGGAAGCAGGGCAGCCCTAGCAGTGGGCCGGGACTGCCAGACATTGGGGCTGGGGAACCCCTGGCAGCAGAAGGATCGGCCATGGCCGAGTGGCCCCAGCCAGGAACCCCAAGGAACACCCTATGTCAGTGGGGCCAGCAATGACCAAGCAGTCACCGCCAGGAACCCCAGGAGACTGTGGGGCAGTGAGAGGGCAGCAGGGTGGGGAACCATGCCAAGCAAGTATTAGGGGGGCCAGTGGCAGGTCAGGAAGCCCCAATGCAGATAAGGGTAGCACAATCTGAGTCTTTGAAAGCAGGATCTGTTATGACTCATTCAAAACTTGTTTCTAATTAAATTGAAATTAAACATTTTGTCATTGGAATCCACCAAACTGTAAAAATCAATGACTTCTGGACTCCAAGAGCTTTATTTCTTTTCTCACCCCCTGACGTATTCTTACCCCAACAGTACATTAGAGGACATTTTGATTTTGCCCAGTCATATATTATTTTTGTTTGTTTATTTGTTTTATTTATTGTAAATTGAGCCCCTGAACAGAGGCAGCAGCATTCTGAGGATATACCATGATATGGTATATGCAACTCTTTGCTAAACAGTACTTCTCACTGCCAATTTGCAATTGCACAGGACAAAACCCTTTCGTAGAAAGATTTTTCGTGTACCTTTTAGAATGCTCTTGTCTTTTCTTTTCTTTCTTTCGTTTTTTTTTTTTTTTTTTTTTTTTTTTTTTTTTTTTTTTTTGAGATGGTGGGTGGTAAAGAAGTAAAGTTAAATCAATCAGATTGTTGACACTTGAGCTTCATAAAGAAACATGCAATGGTGAGTGGAGCTTCACATTACAATTCCAGTAGGGACTTCACATCTTGTAAATGTTTCAATTTAACAGGTATAAAAAAAAGAATCCTCTTCTTCTCTGCAGAACAAAACAGCCTCTCAGGTGTTTTGGAAATTGGTTTGGTTTCTTTATTCTGCACCTAAAATGAGTCTAATGAACGCTAACTATTCCGAGTTGTAGCTGTTTCTCTGACCTGGCACTGGACAGGAGAATACTTATATATTCAGAATCTTGTTTAACTCTTTAGAGTGAACTTTCTTTCTCTTGTTCTCACTCTGTTAGAGTCTTCTAACATAAAGCAAATAATTTTTGCATCATGGATTTATATAATTGTAGGGTGTTCTGGTTGGAAGATACCTCACGTGTCCAACCCCCTTGCTCAAAGCAGGACCAGCTCCAACTATATCATTCCAACCAGGGCATTGTCAAGCCTCACATAAAAAACCTCTAAAGAAAGAGCTTCCATCACCTCCTTAGGCAACCCTTTCCAGTGCTTCACCACTCTCCTAGTGAAACAGGGTTGTTTTTCCCTACTATCCATCCTAGATCTTCTCCATGGCAACTTGATACTATTGTTGCTTGTTCTCTCTGGTATGGTGGCACATGACAGAATAGCCTGGCTTCATCCTCTTAGGAACCCCCTACAGGTAGATAAAAGCTGCTAACAAACACCCACCCATCATTATTCTCTTCCAAAGACTAAATAAGCCCAGTTCCCTCGGCCTGTTTATATGCAATGTGCCCCAGCCCCCTAATCATTTTTGCTGTCCTCCACTGGACTCTCTCCAATATGCCCACATCCTTTCTGTAGTGGAGGACCTAAAATTGGACATAATACTCCAGGTGTGTTCTCACCAGTGCCGAACAGAGGGGAACAATCACTTCCCTTGATCTGCTAGAAATGCTCCGCCCAGTATGCCATTAGCCTTCTTGGCAACAGGAGCACACTACTGACTCATATCCAGCTTCTCATCCACTGTAATCTGCAGATCCTTTCCTGCACAACTGCTGCTTAGTTAGTCAGTCTCCAGCCTGTAGAAAGGCATTGGATTCTTCAGTACTCACTGCAAAACTCTGTACTTGTCCTTGTTGAACCTCATCAGATTTCTTTTGGTCCAATTTCCAATTTGTCTAAGTCACTCTGAACCCTATCCCTACCCTCCAGCATATCTACCTCTCCTCACATCTTAGTGTCATCTGTAAACTTGCTGAGGGTGAAAACCAACCCATTATCCTGATCATTAATGAAGATGTTGAACAGGTCCAAACTTTGGGACATTCAGCTTGATACCAGCTGCCAATTAGATATCGAGCCATTGCTGATATTGCTGAGCCTAACAATCTGGCCAGATTTCTATCCACCATATAGTCTATTCATCCCGGCCATACTTCTTTAACTCACTGGCATGAATACTATGGGGGACTATTTTGTGGTTAAGCTCATTGAAGATTTCTCTGTTAAGCCAAGCTGGTAACCTGCCATATTTGCTATTCTTTCTGCACATTGGAATGGATTGTTCCTATGCCCTCAATAAGGCTTCTTAATGCAGCTCCTTTCTCCCTCACATATTATCCTCCCTGATGATGCTGTCCATTATTTCCCTGAGAGAGTCCAAGTCTGCTTTTCTGAAGTTCAGGGTCCATATTCTGCTGCTCTCCTTTCTTCTTTTTGTCAGGTTCCTAGTCTTAACCATCTCAAGATCACTACTTCCCTTACCAATTCTCCCCTGTTTGTGAGCTGCAGGTCAAGAGGAGCATGACTCTTAAGTGGTTCCTCCATCTCTTGTACTAGGAAGCTGTGCACAACATTCTCCAAAAATTTTCGGGATTGCCTGTACATAGCTGTATTGCTCTTTTAGCAGATATCAGGGTGGTTGAAGTCCCCCATGAGAACCAGAGCCTGTGATCTGGAAACTTCCAAAGAAAGCCTCATCCTCCTGATCTAGTGGTCTATAGCAGACACTCACCACAGCATGATTCTTGTTACTCTCACCTCTAAACTTACCCAGAGACTTTTAACAGGCTTTTCTCCAGTTTCACACTGGAGTTCTAAGCACTCAAACTGCTCTCTTATTTACGGTGCAACTCCTCCACCTTTTCTTCCCCAGCTGTCTTTTCTGAACAGTTTATTCCCACCCATGACAGTGCTCCAGTCATGACAATTATCCCACCAAGTCTATTATTCCAATCACATCATAGTTCATTGACTTTGGGGATTTACACTTCCTGTTTATTTCTGAGGCTTCTTGTGTTCGTGTTCAGGCAAAAAAAAAAAAAAAAAAAAAAAATCTAACCGATTGTCCTACTTTAGTGAAGGGTGCAACCTGATAAGCCTCCAGATTGTGTTACCTACTTGTATCCCTCTTCCCCCATTTATCCCAGGGCTTAGGTCACCAGTCCTTGTAGAATCTAGTTTAAAGCTCTCCTTGCTAGGTTAGCAAGCCTGCCTGCAAAGACAGCATTTCGTCTTATTTTTAGGAGGATCCCATCTCTTCCTAGCAGTTGTTCTTCCCGGAACACTAACCCATGGTTGAAGAATCCAAAGCCCTCTCTCTGACACCACCACTGTAATCATGCATTCACCTCCACAATGGCCCTTACCTGGGGCTTTTCCTTCAACAGAGAGGATGGACAAGAACGTGACTTGCACCTCAAATTCTTTTATCCTTTCTGGCACCACATAGTCTGCAGTGACCCATTTAAGGTCATTCTTGGCATTATATTTAGTACACAAATGGAGAAGTGGGAAGCTATAGTGACTATGGCTTGATCAGCCGTGGCAGGCAATCAGTCACATCCTGAATTCTAGTTCCAGAGAAGTAGTAAATTTGAGTTTCTTAGTCTGGACAGCATATGGATGACTGTCCCCCTAGAAGGGATTCCTTAATCACCACTACCCATCTCCTCTTCTTGGCAGTGGAATCTGTGGCATCCTCACCCTTAGGACAACATGAACTAGCCTTTATATGCAAACTAGCCTTCATGTGCAAATTTGATACTACCTCGCACCACAAGAACAAAGACATGAACCGGATGACATCAAAAGCTAAGTATCAGGCACTTACATCCTACTCTATTAGCCTCATTTAGCTCGGAAACGTTAATTGACAGGTTTTTTCCCTTTATTCCCCTATTTTGCCTTTCTTTCTCCTTCCTCTTTCCCCTCTTTTTCTGCTTTATATTTCAAATTCTGGCCTCCTTGTTCCATATTTGTCATCTGAAGAAGTGGGTTGTGCCCACAACAGCTCATTATACAATTTATATATTTTTGTTAGTCTCCAAAGGTATGTCTACACTACAGAGTTTTGTTGGAAAAATGACCATTTTTCTGACAAACCTTGAGGAATGTCCCCTTGAGGAATGTCTTGCGTTCTTCTTCAAGAAAATCAAAAGAAGAGGAGAGGGCTTTTTCCAGCATTGGTAATCCTCATTCTATGAGGAAGAAGCCTTTTCCTGAACAAGCTTTTTCACAAAAAGGCATGTGTGGACGGGGAAGAGGGAGTTCTTTCGCAAGAAGAGGAAAGAGGAAAAAGCACAGATGCCCTGATAGCCATTCCTCCCATAGTAATCATGGCTGAAATGTGAGATAGCGTCCATTTAGTCTGGACGCTCGCTTTCGAAAAAGCAGATCACTTTTTCAATGCATTTTTGCAGTGTGGACGCTCTCATTCAGACGAATTTTTTTCAGAAGATCTCTTCCAAAAAAAGCTTCTTCGGAAAGAAGCCTGTAGTCTAGACGTAGCACATGATGCTACAGGACGATTGATGTTTTTTACATTTCCTTAGGACAATGTATCTCATGCCTTCCATTCAATGGCATCTTCTTCTGATCCCTTTCCTCAGATAACTTTTCCAAATCAGTCTCTGCAGTAATACCAGTGCAGAGAGACTGAAAATGGTTCCTTGCCTCTGTCTGCACTGGGGGAGGGGAAGCATCTGAGTTCGCTTCTTTCTTCTTCTGGAAGTCACATGCTCCCAATTTTCCTCCTTGCTCTGCACTGACCTCTCTGATGTTTCAGCATGCTTTTGTGACTGCAGTATCAAACGCTGCCTTTTATCTAGAAAGCCATGATTTTCTCTGATGCAATGCAGGATAGATACTTGGTCCTCTCGTCCTTCAAACGTCTCTTTCACTAGGGAGACCAGCTTGAAATTTGTGCAGGTGAAATCACTTCTATCCTCTGGGAAAAAGGCAACATGATACATCCTGTGCAGTTCAGAACAGCTGATCACCCACTCTTCATACAAAAACTCTGCGAGTCCCCCCCACATACACACACCGGGCAAAATCCCTGTTTGCCTGCCCTCTGTTCTCCGCTCATTTAGTTCACAACTGGCTGCATCCCTGCAACTAGATGCAGTCAGACAAATGCTCACAAAAGACAGGCACTCAGATAGCCACCCCACCAGCTCATAACAGAGTCCACCCTAATGTAGCACTCACCACAGCTCCTCTCAGATAGTTCCCTGGCAATCATCCATGTATCGTCCATCTGTGGTCAAACCTGAATTGGAATAAAGTACAAATTCAACCCAGAGGAGCCAGACAATAAGTGTTCCTTTTCCTAGCTCTTCGAGGATGCCCAATGATTCTTCCGACAACATTCATTGCCTCCTGGCACCTCTTCCTATACTTAGTTTCACAGCAAAATCATCAGTCAAGAGTCCAACAAGTTAACTGATTCACTTCAAAAAACTTCATCTCAATGCACTAACAAAAAAAAAAAAAAAAGAAGAATGGATGGATGAGGGCCACACAGTTACCCAGAATAATAGAAAGGAACAAAAGCATAAGAGAGCATATAGAACATAGTCAAGAACTGCCCATACAATTCTTTAAAGTCAACTCAACTTCAACATTTATTTAAAAATATCTCTAAGATTCCTAAAAAGTCCTCCAGTAGACAAGAGATGATATTTCAGATGTAAAAATAAAGAAAAAAAAGAGCGTCTGGAGCTCTTATCAAAACAAAAGCCTAAACTCTTTCAGTACTTCTTTAAATATCAGTCAAATAAGGCAGAGGATGCACAAAAAATTCACAAATTCTTTTCAGGTCTCCTTTAGTAATCACAGTAATAATACTGTTTAGTAGTAACAGTAATAATACTACAATGTGTGAGCTGAGACATAAGACAGAAAGAGATATTCATTTTGAAAGCTGCAGTAGAACAGCAATTTAGCTGCAAAGGATGTGTCATGCCTTACAATAAAAGTCAAATGGCAGTAAAATACTTCACCACTAAAACAATCACCAAATGACAAAGCACACACATCAAACCACAATCCATGTAAGAAATCCTTTGTCAGTTGTACTACTGTGGTTTCCTCACCTATATTAATTGTAAAATTGCCAGGGACCACGAGTGCCTGATTCACTACTCATCATAACCAAGTTATGTTGATACAAGTGGGTTGACGTTAGTGGCACTACACTGAAGAAGTAAAGCTGGACTAATCCACTGGATTGTATCCAAATAAATCTGCAGTCACCAAATGATTCAGCTAGCCTAATTGGTTACATAGTCAAGGTTAAAAAAGCCCTATAACTCATCCTTGGCTTTTAAATCATTATGACTCTCCTTCACTGTCCTTAGGTCACTGACTGAAGCATCAGGGAGACCCCTCAATCAGCCATTCCCTAGCCTGGCTCTTCTCATTTGTGTTCTAACCCTCAAATTTCCCTTTTGTAACACAATTCAGCCTCAAAGAGGGCTATACTATAGACAGCACACATATCCAAGGCTCTGCCAGCTGTTCCTCCAGAAGCCACACTGCTTATTCTTATTACTCAATGAACCTTTAGTACAGATCTGTATGCCACTCTGTTCTTCACTGGTGTTGGAGTCCCTTATTCAGGTGTGACCTTATTTCAGGTGTGACCAACATGTTCACAGAAACACAGGGAGATTGTAGTCTTTGCTTCTGGGTCACATTTACTGTGGTTGAAGTTCAGCTACACCCTGCAGAAGTATAGGTATATCACCTGGTCACCTCACCCATATCCTGAGGAGGGAGCAACAAACGCCTTTAGGATTTCCCCTTTATTGTAATCAACAGTTCTCCTCCTCCCAGTGTGGATGGTTCTAGTCTTGGCTTAGCCCAATAATTGCCCACTAATTTCCCAACCCCTGTTGGGGTACGTCTAGACTACAGGCTTTTGTCGACAGAAGCTTTGTCAACAGATACTGTCAACAAAGCTTCTGTCGACAAAGAGCATCTAGACTACATCCAGTTCTGTCGACAAAGCAAGCTGCTTTGTCGACATGACAGCATAGATGCAAAGGACAGTGTAGATGCAATAACACCTTCTGTTGACAGAAATCTGTCGACAAAAGGCGTTATTCCTTGTAGAATGAGGTTTATGGCCATTGACAAAACTGCTGAGTTATGTCGACAGAACTTAGCGGCAGCGTCTACAAAACCCTGTAGTCTAGACACACCCTTGATATTTACCCTTGCTATGACATTTGTTACCACATAAGTAATTGAGTATGTGGTTGTCTGTCAGTAAACTCCCATAGGCTTGTGATTTGGGAGATTTTCTATGCGCATCTCTGCTGGTACTTGGTATGTTACCTCTCAGAGCTGGCATCTCTCTACTCCACTGCAGTTTCATCTTCTGTTTCAGCTCCGACTTAGCACCTACAAAAGTGCTGTGCTTCACATGCCACTGATAACATACTCTATCAGCCCCCACTACCCACTCTTTGCTCATATCCCAGTTCCCTCCACTGTCACCATCAGAACCCATGCTTCAGCTTCAGCATGGCAATCTATGTAATATCTCCAGTAAGCAATGCAGAGCATTGGTTAGAGAATATTAGAGGGTGGCCAGATCATTTTTAAAACTGTGAAATCATTAAAAAAAATTAAACATATCCCCACAAACTTACAGCTCAAATGTAGTAATTTTACTACCACAGGAAATTGCTTGTGGCTTAACTGATGTATCAAATGTGTCTTTAGTCATTTAAAAGTACTCACAGAATATGCATGTTATAAGCCTGCTTAATGCAATTGTATATTTATTTTGTAGCAGCTATGGGGCAATATACCATTCCAATTACTTCCCCAGAAATTAGGCTCTTTGAACAGTCAAATTACAGGATTCATTCATTGTCGTATCATGGGTTGCTTATCAGTATTACATGTCTTTTGAAAGAAACAATTGTTAAAAGAGTCATCAAAGTTTGATTGAAAATCTGACAGTTTCAGTAGTTCAGCAGATTAACATTATCATTTGCAAAGGCTGTGATTCACTATCAAGCATTAGAGAATGAAGAAAATGTTAAATTATGTTAAAACACACCAAGATTTTGGAGGGTATATGTAAGTCCTCATGTTTTAGGGAATTAGAAAAGGAAGAAATGGTTATCTGATAACACAAAGGACTTTCTGCACTTTTCTCTGAAAAATCTGGGTACTGCTGGTGGCAGAACACCAGACTAGACAAACAAATGTACTTTCTTGTAAAGGAATTACTATATTTTATTATAATGTTTGAGTATCTCAAACATCCATAAATTGTGCATAGCTGCCATTTACACTCCTGATGGTAAGTTGTGAGACAAAGCTTACTTAATTTAATATTCACAATAGAGTCTCATTTTGTTTTCATTTCACCTGTCAGACAAGCAAGGTGTGTTTGCATAGTTACAGTACCATCTGGCCAGTCCTTCTGAATCATGCCTTGAACTCCAGCTTTGAATAGGATTAGTTTGATGTGGCAGCTGCATGTCCAAGAGGAGATGTCATGCAAGCAGCTTGAAATATGAACAGGGACAGAGAAATCTATTACTGTATCTGTACTTGCTGTATTTCCCATGTAGTCTTGGAAACCTGTAGCTAATTTAAGTGAGAAGTAATTGAAATCAGTCCCAGGAAAATAATGCTATGCCAGGATTTAGTATAATACATACCCTCCCCCCCCCCAATCTTTATTAGAAAATATGGAGTCCTTCTGTAGCAACAATAGGCATCACAAGATATTACAGCCATTCTACTAGTTAAAGAGCAAGGGAGAACTAATGGGAGCTCAGTCTACAGCTTTCACTGGAAGGAAATATTAGGACCTTAAATCATCCCCAAGTTCATTGTCTTTCAGTGGTGTAAAGTGAAGAATATTATGGTTGTGCAAGCCACTCACAATTTCAGGAGCCACCACACAAATGAGCAATGTTAGTTGGCCTAAATCAGTGATGAGCAAACTGCAATCCACATGTACCCTGTCAGAGCAATCTGATTACAGGCCATAAGACATTTTGCTGACCTTGATTGTTTACTGGCACCATCCCCTACTGCTGCGGTTCCTTGTTCCCAGCCAAAGGGAATTGAGGGAAAGAATGATCAGAATGTTCCTGTGGCTCCTTTGCCTGCAGGTGCTGCTTCCTACAGCCCCTGTAAGACAGTAACAGGGAATCGCAGCCCCTGGGAACTGCGGGGCGGGGAGTAGTGCCTGAGGATAGTCAACGTCAGTAAAATTTCTCCCTGCAGTCAGATTTCTCTGGTGAGCAGCTAATTGCCCATGCTGGCCTAACCAGGTGACTGAGAAATGCATTGATTCAACATATTTCCCAGGAAGTCTAGAACCTAACTCCCCATGAAGGGGAGCACCAGTCCTATGTAGCTTGTTGTCCTCTGGGTCAAATCCTTCTCAGAGCACTTCACATAGAGAAGGAACAGGGCTGGCCTTTCCATGAGGCAAACTGAGGCGGCTGCCTCAGATGCCAGTCTGTGGGGGGGTACCATTAGGACCCAGAGTGTAGAAAATTGTGTCTGCTGCTGGTGCAGTGAGGGTGCATGGGGGCATCATTTGAGTGCCCCGCCTCAGGTGCCAAAATGTTGTGGGCCGGCCCTGGGAAGGAAAGGTAATGAAGCTCTGTGTATGGACACACTCAGTGGAATCCTTTTCCTTGTAGACTGCACAGTGCCTGTGATTAAGACCCGTTGCTTCCTGCCCCAATATACTGAGCTGCATCTCTTCCATCATCCCTCCATAATGAGCAGGTAGCCTTTACCAGTGATTTCACTCACTTGAACAGGATTTTCTCCATTGTCAATTGGATAATATTATGCACATTCTTCTATAGTCCTTGTGTAACATGTTGATCTTGGCGCGCGCGTGTGTGTGTGTGTGTGTGTGTGTGTGTGTGTGTGTGTGTGTGTGTGTGTGTGTGTGTGTGTGTGAGAGAGAGAGAGAGAGAGAGACTGACCTTTTAACTGCTATTGGAATGTGGCCTTTCTTTTACTAAAAGTAGACACATGTAAGTTGGTGCAAATAATTTTGAGGGTGTTCATAGATGATTATGTCCTATTTTACACACAGTTTTATTGCTTGTGCTCTTTCAATAAAAGGCAGCATAACTCTTAGTAGAAAAAATGATGAACAGCATGCACACTCTTTTTAGTCTCTCAGGGCAAAGCATGAAACCATTTTCTGTGCCCCGAGTATAAGGACTATCCAGTCATTTCCACCTGTGCTCTCAATCTTTGAGTGGCTCAGCGGGTCTTTTATATCGACAGTAACAATGTGTCACTACCGAGAATACTCTTTGAACTTGCAGCTATTTTATAGCACAGCTACTTTTTGAACTCTGGGATTGTGAAAATTGGAAGGCTTATTTCAGTTCTAGCCTCTCTTCACCAAACCCTGCCCAAATTCAAATCCATTTACTTCAATGGGGGAATATGAGAGGACAATATTTGTTATTTAATTGGGTGTTTCTCCTGGAAATCAAATATAACTCAGGGACTGATTCTGCCTCTGTTAATTCTTGCTGAGTGATTCTTGACTTTACAAGTAGTCCCAATTATTTGGGGAGCAGAAGATATAAGATAATAGAAATCAAGAGGACAGAATAAGGCCCTGAGTTATTCAAGCCAATTTTTTTCAAACACAGCAGCCTAACATTAGGTTTTCACATCATATTCAGGTTTGAATTTCAAAAATAATGATCACTCTCAAATCTCACTGATGCCGATAGGTGCTGCAGATCCTCCGCACCTTTGAAAATCATGGCACTTCTATTTGGGGCATTAGAACATCAACTAAAGCCTGGGTCTTACAGGTGAATGCACTGAACAGTATGCTGTTAAGTCATTTGTACAGTCTCTGTGGACCGGTGATTGCTTCAATATTTATACAAAGTGGAACAGTTTCAACAAGAGTGACAGAGACCAACCCCAATGGCGAAAGTAGTTAATTAGAAGAGAGGAGAACTGGGTTCAAGTTCCTCCTTCAAATCAATCAGAGTGGGAACTTTAACCCACGTCTCCATTAGTTAACTTATAGAGTATGTATTCTTTTTTTGGAAAGAAAGTGATAACCTGGCTTAGGCGCTGAACACCAAGAGAAGGTTTATCACTAAATCTCTGCTGCAGATAGGTGCCAAAGGCCATTGTAGTGACCCTATAGTGACCCCATAGCAGAACATCTGAATAAAAGCAGCTGTGTTGCCTATGTTCTCTTGTTGAGCCATACTATGCTGGTGAGATATTGGGGATGATCTAATTATGCTGATGGGAAAGCAATGAGCTGTGGTATCTATTTTGGCAAATCATCTCCTGACAACATAGTGCTGGCCATATCTGCAGTTCAGTCAGCAAAACTTTTTTTGGTCAGGGGTGTGAAAAACCACACCCCAATCAACATAAGTTCTACCAATGAAATTGCTATTTCCTAGTTCTCTTTGAGGAGTAGGATTTATACTACACCTATCTCCTTTCTTACTGGCTAATTTAGACTTCTCCCTGGTATATTTGCCAATTTCTGCAATCTCTTTTTTAGATGCCTACCTCCCCATGCGTTGTATAGGCAGGCAGGGAGCCTAGCTTATGCTTATGAATTCCATTAGGCAGCCCAGTGCCTAAGGATACATTTACACTGCACCCATCTTTCAGCAATGAGTAAGAGCCTATGGGGTATTAATGCTGTGTAGACTGTGAGACATTGCTAAGGTGAGTAAAGACATGCCTGAAAGGTTTGGATTTGTACCTGAACGCATATCCTGCATGTCTCTCTGCTAGCCCAAACCAGGTTTCCCATCTAAATTACATATTTTAGCAGTGGAAAAACCTCCTCAGCAGGGAAAAGCTCTGGGAGCAGAAACATGCTGAAGTCTTTCCCTGCTCTGTTTCCTCTGCCAGTACCTTCCATTTATGATGGTGTGGTCAAAATGCCCTTTTCAATATGGCATGTAGCTAGCTACATGTGCACTATACTCTATAATCTAAAATTTAATGCATAAATTCTGTTACCCCAAAAATATTCTCACTGGAGACCACCCAGGGTTACACTAGTATGGGTTTATTTCCACTAAGTAGAACTAAAGAGGAGAAAGCAGCCACCAAAGGTTTAAGCTAAAGAAGATAGAACTCTTTCTCTCACACACACATGCACAGACAAGCAAGCAAGCACACATCCCTCCATTCATTCACTCACTCATTCACACCCATTCATTCCTGCCCTTAGGCACTCACCCGCTTACACAGACACTTGGAGCCAAGGCATGTGGATCCTGGAGGGTCTGTCTGCTCATCATGGCTGGAGAAGCTGGTCAGGAGGAAAGATACTGGAGGGGAGCTTCTCAGGATCAGTGGAAGGAAAAAGAGAGAATCTCACATGTGCTCCTTCTCTTCATAGTGTCTGAATGGCTCCTGCAATTCATTCACCTTATCATCAGAGATCATGCCCAGACTTCCCTTTATCCAGCAGAGAGCATGCCCATACTGTGATGACTCATTGCCATGTGGTCGATTGTTCCAAGCCTTCTTCAAACACACTCACACTCTCTCTCCATTCACTCAGGGGAGAATGTATCTTAGGGAAAGTTACAAGCAAGGTGGCTGCATGTTACAAAGATTACAAAGTTGCAGTTTACAGTAAGTTTGAGAGTTACACAGCAGTTTAAAACCTTAGACCTTACAGTTTGGTGTAGCTTTAGAAAATCCATGTATATAAATCTAATGAGCTCAGGCGGAGGCTTTTTTATGCAACAAATTCCCCTTGTGAATCTATCCCTCAGTTGTGATTTTTGGCCCATAGAATCTTTGCATACTAGTTTTCTTTCTAGAAGACTGTTTTTATTTCTATGATTTTGAGAAATTTCTGTCTGAGAATTACAGGATTTAGCCATTTTAAAAAAGAATCTTCACTCTGCAAACAGTAGATGTTTGATACTATATCAGTTCTCTCCATTCTCTTAACTCTTTTGCCAGTGCAATCAATGTAAAAGATTATGGAAGATTAGTATCTTCTGAGTGTTTCACTAATAATTGAGCCAATTCAGTTATTTCTCCAGACTTTTTTCCCCCTCTGTTAGAAACAGGAAGATAAGTATACTACAGAAACACTCTCAAGGGACACATATGAAGTTATGTTAAGGAGTTCTAAGTTTATGGAGCTTCATATTAGATTTACTCTTTATCTCTGTGTTTTTAAGCTTTTCTATATTTTTAGATTTGGACATTTGGGAGTAACTGCATTTTTATTTGAACCTTTAAAGTGCTGATAATTACCCCATAAATTAAACCCCAAGTCACTGGAGAAAATATTTTAAAAAATTGGATCACTAAAGAGTAGAACTACTGCAGCAGCATTTATTTCCATTATGGGTACGTCTTGTCATCAGATGAGAAACTGATCTGTTGAATATCAAGATGGTGAAGGGGGGAAAACCTTCAAGCCCTCCTCATGTAAAGCATTCACTGGTTTGAATGGATACTCCTTGTGTGGATGGCTTCCAGGATTGACCTATAGTCCTCTTTACTCATGTCTGTGAGTAAGTGCAATTTATGAACCAAAGGTCTGATAATAGAGCATGAGACTGGAGGAGAAAAACAAAACCTAAACTTCTTTTCCATTCCCAGCCCTGCCACTCACTATTGTGGGAGGTGTCAATTAAGCTTTGTTGTTATTTGCTGAACATACAGGGCTCATTTCTGGTAATTAATGAAAAGTTTATCAAAGGAGTTTGAGGTCCTCAGGTGAAAGGTCCTCAGACTATATAATCACAATGGTCTCCTTGTGGCTTTGAATCTGTGACTAATTTACACTATAGCCAGGAATAGTGAGGGTGAGGATTAGGGAAATTACAGAATGTAACCCATCCTTGCACTTCTCAAACCATACTGGATTAAGGACAGAAGGTTTGGCAGTATGGATCTCCGTGCCACTGGTACTAAATACAGCAACTTGAGGAATAAGCCTGTATTGATTTATGGTTTCCTTTTTTGTTTTGTCAAATATTTGCAATTGTAACCTTCAGTGTGCATTAGAACCTTCATTTTGTGTCAGAAACAGACTATAGCTGAGATGATGAAACAAGGCCTTGAAGGAGCCACCGACACTGAGTTATCCTACTGTGGTGGCACAGTGGAGTGGCTACCATCTGAGTCATTAACTTTTAATGAGTTCTGCACAATGGAGACTATCCCAGGTGTGTGCTTTAGAGATCAGCATTAAGAATAGTGTCTGGATGATGCCAACACCCAAATGGCTCAAAGCATATGGGATTCACTGTCTCACCTTATACCAATGGTATAAGCAGCTGGCACCCTTGGAAACAAGTTCCCATGTAAATATTATGAAACAGCTTACATTGATTTTGGGGAAAACCCTGACTTAATTATGGTAATGCCCAAAGTTGCATTAACAACAGAGAACTTACACTAGTATCAGTTAGTATAGGCTCTAGTGCCCCCTTAGCATGTGAGCTTTATTTATCAGCAGATGGTACGTGCAAGTATTGAGAGAAGAACAGATTCCATATGATTTCAGTGAACAATATAAATAATAATTTGAGTATTTTATAAATGATCGCTGGCCAGATCCATTGAAAAATCTTTTCATTCACTTCAGTGTACTTTAGATCAGGTTATGAAAAAGTTGTAGCACTCTAAAAATGTGGACTAGCCTATAATTAAAGCAGAGTAGGGATATTTAGGCAAGTGTTGGGGAGCTGACAAAAATGCTGGGTCCTTCATCAAAGGGGTGGGTTGGTTTTGTGCTCTCAGAAGGGGTGGGGCTCAGGTGGAAGGAGTGAGGTAGGGGCAGCGAAGCACATTGCGTGCCACTCTGGTGGTGATTTAAAGGGCCCAGGCTCCAGCTGCCGCCACCTCGGCTGTGGGAGAGATGGTGCAACTGGGTGCCGTGGGATTTTTTGATTCAACTAGCCCTGCCCCTTTGCCCACCCACTCCCGCCTTACTCTGTTGGTGGGCCTAGCAAGGATGTGTCAAAGCTAGATTCCCCAAAATTGAAGCACATAGTGTTAGAAATCATGTCTGAAAATTAATGCCTATTATTGAGCAAGTAGAATTACAGTAGTCATTTCTGGGGAAAATGTAATAGCACTATATTAATAAGTACATAATTGTTTATGCTTTAGGGTAAATACAATTCTTTCATCTTTATTTGCTTTTGAAGTTGAAAACTAATTTACTGGTGTGTGCATGTATGTTTGCATAAATCACACATCTTTCACATCAGTACATGCTTCCCAAAGATTTCATGGGTATAAGGGTAGTTGCCTAGAAATTTAATACTTGAAGCTTCAAGGATATTTAATCCTCCAGAATTGGTTTTGCTTTGTACAAAATGTTTTTCATATAATGTTTCTGAAATGCCTAAAAGAGCTCTAAGGTCTTTAAATCCCCAGGCTTTGCTGTTTTCTACTTGAGTATGAATATGTGTGTGAGACAGAGTACATATACCTCTATAATGTTGTTCTCTATGCTCTGTCTACAAAGAGTTACAGCCCTACTTACATACTTGAGGTCTTTGGAGCAGTCTGTACAGCCATATGTTTTCTATTGATTCCTGCTTCAATCCCCAATATGTCATCCAAGCTGCCAATGAACCCATCTAAAATGGGATAACAACGTCCTCCAGCACCCACCAATTTTTGTTTTATTTTTGTCCCCAAATGCATAATTTCATTCCTTCATCACCACTCAGGAATATATTAGCCTGACATACATGGTGAACAAATACCAATCAAAATATGTTATTGATACTCATGTCAAATAACCTGGAAAATTTATTGATGACTTTTCCACTCGTTGGTAATGCAGTCAGCTCAAACACATATTGATAAATCCATAATGCTATGCTATCCATTAAGAAGGGAAATGAGCATATTTATGTAAAACCCAAGTTAGAAGTTGATAATTATACTATAAATAAGTAGTTATGAAATGAAGGCAGTTAATAGGAAAACTAAATATATTGTTGAAAAATAATAATGTTAAGGACAATAAGATTTATTTTAATATATTAGAAACAAAACAAAGCTTAGCAGTTATATGTGTCCTATACTACAATGAGATGATAAAATTGTCGATAATACATAAAATGTATAATATTCAATAAGTATGCACTGTATTTGGGGAGAAAAAGATGATATAGTCCTCAGTTATAAAGCCAATGACCATCTGGCCTTTTGCACAATAATGGCCATAGGACCTCCTTGAATTAATTCTTGTGTAAACTAGAGTGTATCTTTTATAAAAATGTTTCAATCTTGATTTTAAAAATTGTCAGTGATGAAGAATCTACTGCAATGTTTCCTAAACTGTTCCAGTGATTACTGCTAAAGGACTATTTTTTGTTCAATCTTTGTCTATCTTCAGCGTCTAACCAATGGATCTTGTTAAACTTTTGTCTGCTATGTTGAAAAGCACGTTATCAAAGTTGCATTACTATGTATGCATACTATGTATGCATTAATAAATGCATTTATAAAAGCCACTCCCTTAGTCTTCTGTATATTAAACTAAATAGATTGAGCTCCTTGAGTATATATCTATTAGACGTGTTTTCCAACACTTTAAATCATTCTCATGACCTGTCTGTGAACCTTTTCCAGTTCATCAACATTCTTCTTTACTACACCAGACTGTAATAGAGGTCACAAGTGCAAAATACACAAAATAAACCAACTCTCTACTTCTATTTGAGATTCCCCTGTTTATACAATGAAGGATTTCATTAGCCCTTTTGGCCATAGTGTCACATAGAGCTCAGGTTCATCTGATTATTCACCGTGTTTTTCATGTTTTTTTTTCCAGTATCCCTGCTTTGCAGTATAGGGTCCTCACATCCTGTAGACATGGTCTATTTTCTTTACAAGATGTGTAACTTCATATTTGTCTGTATTTACTAAACAATCCAGATTGCTTGGTATCCGTGACCTGTCGTCTTCATTGTTTACCACTTCTCCAAACTTTGTGTCAACTGCAAACTTCATCATGGATTATTTTAGTTTTATTTTACACTTTATTCATAAAATATTCAGTAGAATCATGCCACAAGCTGATGCCTACAGGACCATACTAGAAGACTACTTGCTCACTGATGATTCAGTTAGCCATTTTTAATCTATTAAATATGTGCCAGATTAATTTTGTATTGTTTTACTTTTTACATTAAAATGTCATGAGGCACCAAGTCAAACACCTTTAAAAAGTATAAGCATGTTGCAGTAATCATTTTTATCTTTGTCAACCAATTGTATAATTTCATAAAAACAAGATATTAAGTTAGTTTGTTAGGCTGTATTTTCCACAAACTCTTGTTGATTGGCATTAGTTATGAATTATCCTTTCTAATTCCTTGTTTGTTTAGTCTCTCATCAGACTTTGCTGATTTATAGGATCTATAATATTTAGAAATTCTGTACTTCAAATACTGGCAACATGAGACTTCTAGCATATATTTACACCTTCAAATGGAAATGATTTATCACTTTTAATAAGCAACTAAAGAGAATGTCAAATAGCAACTCCTAAATAAAGTTATTTTATAAGGAAATAAAATAAATCTGCAGAACATGAAAACTTGCACTCAGTAATTTTGAAAGAATTGGCGAAGAAGCTCTCAGAGCCATTTATGGTGATATTCTGGATATGGTGTCCAGAAGGCTGGACAATGGCTAATGTTGCAGCCTAATGCTGTCAGTCCCAAGATGTGCTCAGAATCCTTTGTGCTTGTAGCCACAGTGCATGGGCCCAAAAGATGATCTGCATATGTGGCGCAATTAGCAGAATTCCCCTTATAATTCTGTAGCCAACCAATACTTATTTTCTACACAGACATACTATTTATCCAAACCTTGTCAGCTTTTATCTAATTTTAATGTCTTCTCTACTGATTACAATGTTGTTGCAATACACAGGTTGATTCCCAATGAGAAACTAAAGCCAATAGACTAGGGGAAGCTCACTTGCTACATGCCAAGTGAGATTTTAAAGACATGAAGGGAAGCTCAGAGACATTGTGAAAAGACTTAATAAAATTAAATTTAATAATGAATGCATTTTAGTTAGATATGCCTCACAGCTTAGCATATTTTAAAAGATTTTTTTTCCTTTTTAGAGATCCCTTTTGTATTACTTGAATTCACTTTTAGTGCAATCTGAAAAGGTGTCTGAGAATGATTTGAAAGATACTGTAACTGACAAATAAATTTTAGAATGCTATTTAATTGTTTAAAATATATATTTTAAAGTTTTCTTGTCAAATACTGTATATAGTAGGTTGTAATATCAGTTCATTCAATCTCATGGTACAAAATAAAAAACTCAAGCATGATCAAGGTAGCCTAACTCATAACCCTTAAAGTAGATATGGTTAGATCATAAACAGCTGGGTGAAGATCATTTGGACTTCCAGGAATAAACAGAACATCTGAGAAGAGCAATCGGATAAACTCCCATGAGAACAGAAAAAACTCAGTCAATGCCCCTGCTGAAGAAAACAGTATTAACCTACGAGGTTGACATGAGAAATAACATGAAAAATAACAGCAGTGAGCAGTTGATGTCTCACTTTATTTTCTGGCATTTTTTTTCCTGCATTATAAAAATAAATGCAGTGAACAGATTTTGCTTTAGATATGATGTAATCAACTATGACACATTGGAAAATGTGGATGATTTCAAACATGAAAGTTGGAGTAGCTGTTTCCATGTAGCCAGTGTGTGCTGAGGGCTATAAACTAGACCTTCCAAGCTAGTAAACTTGTTGCTGATAAGTTTGCATTTTACATTTTGAATCCACTCATTGAAGGAGCAGATCTTACTTATCAGCAAAGAGAAAGTTTTCACCATCATACAGACAAAATATAAAACTTATTAGCCCGGTCATTCTCATAATTCTCATTCAGTCAATTTGTCGTGTGCGAATATATGACAAATTATTTTCAGTGTCTGTTTGTCAGTCGATCTGTCTATCTGTGATATGAACTGGAACAGTTCAAATTACACAACAATCTCAAGGTTGAATTAGGCAGAAAATGCCTTTAAACTTCTGTAAAAATATTACAAATAAGAGATATTTGTCATCTATTTAATGAGTGAGGTAACCGTAAACACCGTAAAATGAGAACATACTTTCTTTTATATTTTCATTTCTAATTTATATGTATCTGTATCAGTCACTAGAAAAACATGGACTGAATGGGCATCTTATGATATTGTGGAGTTTTTTCAGTGAGTATTTTAAACACACAGGACATTTTTATTTACATCAAGGCCCTGTTAGAGAGCTTGACAGTATAAAAGAGCATTAAAGTGAAGGGAAAATTAAATCTACACCTACTTGAAAAATACCTTTGTATTGCAAAAGTGATGTCAAGAGGCCTTAGTGTAACAAGGAAGTAGGCTCAGGAACTTTGCCATATTTCATATACAAGAGATCTAGTGGGAATGCCAACACATCTGTACATGTAGAGCGCTTTCTGATTTGAGTACTTTAAAACTAGCAACTCTAGCCACAATTCATTTTTTAACCTCTTGTTTTTGGAAACATTGATTATTGATGGTATAGTCCAAAAAATGTGGAAGTATCTCATGCCTGGAAATTTCTTCTCTTTTATGAATAGGTTCAGTTTAATGGAATTATACTATATTAGATTCTCTTTGTAGCTACAATGTACTTTGTTGGACCTGACAAAATTGGACATGGGTGTGATGACATTCCAATGAAAACTGGTTTTCAAAATAAAGTGCACCATGCAATTGTAAATAGTTTTTAATCCCTATTTGATTATCATCATTTCTTAGCAGCTGTGCATTCTCCATTTCCACTGAGGACCAGAAGTGCCAACTTATTGTTGGAATGGGTATTTTTCATGATTTTTCATCGTAAGAAGTGTTCTTATGAAATTCTGCACCAATACTTTAATAATGAAGAGGGTTTGAAAGCATTTTACAAACTCTGAACATAAGAATGGCCATACTGGGTCAGACCAAAGATCCATCCAGCCCAGTATCCTGTCTGCTGACAGTGGCCAATGCAAGGTGATCCAGAGGGAGTGAACCGAACAGGTAATGATCACGTGATCTCTCTTCTGCCATCCATCTTACCCTCTGTCAAACGGAGGCTATGGATACCATTCCTTACCCATCCCAGCTAATAGTCATTAATGGACTTAACCTTCATGAATTTATCTAGTTCTCTTTTAAGCCCTGTTATAGTCCTAGCCTTCACAACTTCCTCAGGCAAGGAGTTCCACAAGTTGACTGTGCGTTGTGTGAAGAAAAACTTCCTTTTATTTGTTTTAAACCTGCTGCCCATTAATTTCATTTGGTGGCCCCTAGTTCTTATATTACGGGACCAAGTAAACAACTTTTCCTTATTCACTTTCTCCACAGCACTCATGATTTTATATACCTCTGTCATAACCCCCCCTCCTTTGTCTCCCCTGGAATTGATAATGGAGCTTTGGAGGTTCACTTATTGAGCAGTAACATCCCCAAAGCAAGTCTGTTATTTCCAACCCAGCTTTAAAGCATTATTATTTGCAACACAAGTCATTGACGTGATGCTTCTTTTTCTCCTTGTATATTTGTTTGAGTATTTTTTTAAATGGGCAGGTAAATCAACATATACACCAGCAAATTAGTGTGTGACCTTTCTATTCCCAATTATCTATTTTCCTGAGAGAGGTAATTGATTTTCACAACTTAACAACCATTGTGCATTTGCAAACAAGTGCAATAACTGCAATTCTATTAACCTAACTTTTTCTCCTGAATCCCAGTGGTAACAAGGGTCTAGAAGCAGCATGCTTCAGTACATATCCACAAAGGCACTTAGGTGTCTAGCTTTAGGTATCTAAATCACAGATGTGAGGCCAACAGACTGCTAGGCCCCTGGGCAAAGGGGAGAGGTGACTCTGCACTCTCAGAGACGGCAGGGTGAAGACAGCCAGCTGTCAGTGCCTCCCAGAGTGTACAACGCCATGTCCTCTCTCCCAGTAGCTGGCACCACTATTACTATTAGTAATGGCTGGAGCCCCCCAGCCCTTAAAATTGCTGTTGTAGCCTGGGCAGTGCAAGCCAGGCAGCTCTGAAGTGGTAGCTGTGGGGGAATTAGCCCCCAACCCTACCCCTTCCATCCAAAGCCCTGTCCTTTCTGCATCCCAGAGCTGCACCCCCAAAACACACACATTGCCCAAAAGCTCAGCAATTCCATCCACAGCCCTAGGCTCAGGTGGTCTGTGGCAGCAATCAGGTAACTGCTCCTGCCCCCCACAGATGTCACCAAGAGTTGCCATAATTTGGGGGCACCAGCAGGAGCAAGTCAGCTCCTGATTATGCACATGCAGGAGTCAACCCACCTTTATTTGCTGTCCCAGTGTTGGCCCAAATTTTCAGGTGCCCTACACAGCCATGTATCCTGCATATCATAAGAACGGCCCTGGGAAGAGGCAAAGTTGCTGATAGTTTCCCTTTTTTGTACATCACTCACCCAGAAATTGGGAGACCTGTCTTGAATTCCTTGGTCTGCATTATCAGGGAAGAAATGATTTGATCAAGGTCTCCTCTCTCTCAGGAGAGTACTCAAATCACTGAGACCAGGGATATTCTGAAATGGGGGTACTTATCTGTCCAACTGAAGCTGTTCCACTTTGAATACATTGAGGCAGGCAGACTGGCTCTGATCTCCCAGGCAGAATACTCTACATCAGGCTATAGAATCATTTTCATTCTCTTTCTGTGTCTCAAAGACTAGTTAAGTTTCTCTAGAATGTGGAATAGCTTCAACAGGAGAGATACAATATTGTACCATTGTGCATTTGCAAACAAGTCCAATAACTGCAATTATATTAAACACCACTATATGCCAGAGCTTCAAGGGTTTAGGGGCAGGAGCATGCTTCAGTGCACATCCAAAAAGGGACTTAGGTGCTTAGTACTTCCTTCCTATTGCCCACAACATGCACTACTCAAGTTATAGAATAGGGAAATAGATATTTTAAAATGTTTGCACTAGAAGTTTTTCTAATAGCCTTTTCTTTACACAGCACTATTAATCATCTCAGTGAGTTACTTCTCTGGAGGTATAATAAACCTTACTCTGCACTGTGATCATAGTACAAGCTGCTGCCATCTAGGTTTAATTAGATTTAGATTTTTTTGGCAAATATATATATTTGCTTTCTATTTTTCTTTAGCATTATACATGATGTCTGTGTATATATAAAATGTTTCAAAGCAAATATGCACTCATTTGTTCTTATGTTTCTTACATCTAGGAATGCAAAAGTTTCCATTCTGTAGATGAAATTGGAAAGAGAAAAATATCTACTGCTACTGACAGTTTGTTTACATGAAAATGTTGCAGCCTGTAAAAGCTCTCTGATTATATATCTCATATATATTGTCTGAGGAATGAAATGCAAATGTATTAGGAAGTAGCCCACTTCCTTTGGGGAGCAAACCAGTGCTGTTTGTTATAATAGTTTTTCTAACTGATGACTTAAAATAATGAGTTAACTTTGAGATTTTGCAGTGCTCTAGCTCATTGATTTTGTTTTAAAAAGAAGCAGAAGACAAGCAGTAAATAGTTTTAAATAGATTAAAATATGTTTGAGTTTTAAAGACCTAGCAAATTAGAACAGGAACCTAGAAAGTCTAGTCTCAACTCTCTCTATTACTGAGATATCATATGGTTTATAATTTGGATTTGGGAAACGTGAACCACCCAGCCTGGCTGATTGTAATAGTGCTAAATTAAGCACAGAAACAACGTTTTCATAGTGCAGAGATGACTACTTTTATTTATAAAATTCATTGTCCTTTCTAAAGCCAGGTTCTCTCTCTCTCATTTAGGACTGGCATATGAGAAGGTAAGAACATAGGTCACTTTCCACTGAGTATGAGCATCCTTCCTCTTGGACCTGTGCAGTTTTGCATGAAGGCAAGGCTGGTCAAATGGGATTTGCATGGGTAAATCCACTTGTCAGTTTAGAAGTTCTCAGACTACATAATTCCTTTTCTCAGTAAGCTTCATGTTCTAAGGACACTTCTGGATCTCCTGCCCCATTACTTTTAAAGTCCAAATAGGTGCGGTGTCCAGAGCATGTTTTTTTTTTTCAATCTCTCCATACTGTAATTATTGCAACTGCTTCTCTCCAATATGGAATTTAGCACTGTCATCTAGACCTTTGTGACCTTCAGATTTGGGAGTTGTATAAAAGACTTGAATCAAGCTACGCTTCATGACTCCATGAAGGCTAGGTCTGCACTATAGCTTTTTCCGATTGCTTTTCCAGAAGAGACTTTTCTACATGGGGCCAAACGGCAGAAAAGCCTCCACTTTCAGAAGAGCCCTTATTCCTCATAGAACAAGATATACAGAGCTCCCTGAAAGAGCGTGTTTGCTCTTCTTGGAAAAAAAAAGTGGAAGAGCAAATGTGTTCCTTGGATGTGGTGGAGTTTTTTCAGGATACCTCCAGTATCCCAGAAAAACCCTGCAGTGTAGATGTACCTGAAATCTACAGATGGTGCCAGATATGGTAGTCTTTTTCTTGTATGGAATTATTAATAACACAAAGTATTTTTCAGCAGTGCACCCAATACTGCACTATAATTCTCTCTCCACATCTAGGAGCATCTCAAAGTGTTGTTAATATTGATGTGTGGACCCCTACAAGTATGTGCTTTGAAATTCAGCTATATACAACACCAGCTTTCTCTCTCTGTTCAGTAGTTGAGCTCAGGTCACAATGGCCTCTATATTTGAATGTCTGAGGACTGCTAATAGGGTATTTGTAGTGGAGGGTCCTGAGCTCTGGAATTTCTGGTGCTATTTGTCTTGTTCTGAATTTCATGATCCTCATGGTATTGTGAAAGGCCGCATGTTTATTTAACATGCATGTTCATTTAGGCATTTCATTGTTTTGCTTAGTTATGGATGTAGAAGGCCATGACCAAAAAGACTTCTATTAAAATTACCATGTGATTGTAGGGAAACATTGTATATGAGATTCTTCATATTTTCTTATGTCTCAAGAGTGCTAGTATGAGATGTTGAAGCTGTGTCAGTCCCAGGATAGTAGAGACCACAAGATTGAAGAGCAGAGACATTTGCTCTCTCTAATATTGTCTGCTTCCCCCGGTAGAAAATAAAAGATGCCCCAAAGGAGCCTTCAGGAGCTCCATATAGGAAGCAAAGAGCTCAATTACAATCTAGATTGCAACAAGCAGCAAATCTGATCAGAAAATATCTGAAACAGTGAAACATAGACCAGGCTTTAGGCAGACAGAAATTGCAGAAGAAATTGAAGAATGAAGTGTAAAAGATGGAAGTCTAATTACAAAGGATTTTGCAAATTTACCTGAAGATAAGGAATGGAAATATGGGGAAAATGGTGGAGAATTGCTCAGTTTTCATCGGAGCATAAAGGAAAGTGATGATAAAGACTAATGTGGCTTGTGTGAAAAGGAGAGTAATGACCAACAAAATCTGGTTTACATGAAAAGGAGAGAAATGGTAAAGATGAATCGGCCTCTTATGGTGATAGAAACAGCAGTGAGAGAAATTGCACATCACAAATCAATATATCAGATTCTGTCTTATGGGCAGAGATCCTAAACTCTGCTGATATTCATCATGCAATTTTGAGGCTGGGCAAAGTCAATGAGATGACATTTCTAGTAAATGATCAGAAGTGGCACATCTCAAAGTCACATTGTGAAAGAGTACTTGAGAATGGTGAGAAACTGAATCTTGCATTTGCTACTTTACTCAAAATCAAGTAAATACTGTTCTGGATTTGTTGCAAAATATTTTACAAGAATGCCAAATTGTTGCTTGCACTTTCTGGGTACAAAAGCTGGCATAACTTAGCCAATGTTGGGAAGCAATGTGAAAAATCATCTGGCCATTTTATAGCCTACTGTAAGTGGGTGCAGGTTGAGTCCAAGCTCAAGCTGAATAAACGCACAAGCACAGGAAACCAATTATTTTTAATGTAGAAAACTAGCAATGAAGGAATGTGCTCAATTACCTCTTTTGTTGCAATGATCTGTTTGGCTTTCCAGAGCTTGTCAGATAAGTTTTTCAGTGAAGATAATGGTAATTTTTTCGGTTTGGTAGGGCTTTGGGGGAAATAGGCATGAGCACTTACATGAAGTAGTTTGTAGAAAAGCTATGCAGCAAAATAGTTCAAAATGAATTGATTGATCTTATGGAAAGGAAGGTGCTTGATAACACATTGGTGCAGCTCAACAAAGTTCTATGTGGTATTAATAAAACTTCACTCCTGATATTAGTCACCGTGGGGGGAAAATGTCAATTTCAATTAGACTTACTGACAAGAATGGCTGTATTCAAGTTAAGGACCATTTTATCTGTTTCTGGTATGCAGATGACACAACTGGTAAGGACCTGACAGAACGGTTTTTGAATGAGAATAAAAGAAAGCTTCAGGGCTGCCACAGTGAGGATACCAAACTGGTGTGAATACGAAGGGAGGAAACAGTGGCATCCAGTCAAGAACCCTTGCATTGAATGCAAGAGCTTTCTTCATGCCTTGTGGTTGCCTCAACCTAGTTATGTCAGATGCAGCATCGGGTACTTCAGATTCAAGTTCTCTCTTCACTGTACTGCAAAGGATTATGTCCTGTTTTCAGCATCAGCTATCAGATGGAGATCTTTATGCGTAACATTACAAATCTGATCATGAAGCCGTTAGATGACGCTCACTGGGACAGCTGTATTGACAGTGTAAGTCCATTGAGGTACCAAGTGACTGAGTTTACAACATCTTTTGGAACTGGTGTTGTTGCGTAAAGCCACGGCCAGAATCTCATGAGGCGCAAAGGATGGCAAGCCAGATCACTGACTTCAATTTTCTGATCTGAACTGATTTGGCACAATGTCATATTCTAAATAAAAACTGTAAGCAAAGCATTAAAAACTCAGATGATGGACATCAAATCCCCTACTACTTTGACAAGAAGCTGCCTTGATTTTGTTGTGGCCCGCACAAGCAACAGATTAGAAGATGCCATCACTGATGACAAAGAAATAGCAGAAACGTAGGAGTTGACCCTGTCATTGAGGAAACTCTAATTCAGTGGAAGAAGAGTCAGTTTGGTTATGAGGGAAGAGATGAAGTGATGCAAATCTCAGAAGAAAAAAGTCAAGAGGTTGTTTTTTGCTCACTTGTTGATGCTACTTGAGTGTCCATTGAAGAAAGGTTTGGACAAATGAACCACCACAAAAGACCTTTCTTTGTATGACATCGGTAAGCTGCCAGCAAACAGGAAACCCTTAAAAATTGTATGGAACTTTCCTGGATGCTGACACAAGGAGAATGTTTGGATGTTCATGGAAAGACTTTGATGTTGAATTAACAACATCCATCATATTTTGCCACATGCAAATCACTCTCCATTCTGAGTTCTTCATTCATGATGCCAAGTTGAAGGACACTTTTCCTAATATGTGAACAGCGTTGAGGATTTTGCTTATGCTGCTGGTCATGGTCACGAGTGATGAGTGCAGGTTTTTGAAGCTCAGGCTAATTTAAACTCATCTTTGATCTATGATAACTAATGAGATACTGACCATTTGCTATTTTGTCACTTGAAAATGTCATTAGCCAGTCTTTGGATTTCTCTAACGGTATGCTTCAGTTTGTGAGGGCAAAGGTGATCTTTTGAACTGAAGGACCAGTGTTAATCTTCCAGGGCTGTAACCTACTGTAACACACCATAATATTGCTCTATAATACCTCTGGTCCACCCAATGCTGGTGCATAGTTCAATTTCTTGAGGTAAGTACATTTCAGCTACTCTTAAAATTGAAAGTTTTTTATAAGCTTAGATGTAATATTTTTAATTTGCTTACATATGGCTAATTGTGCATCAAAATCCTGAGAGGAGCTACAAAATCCATAAAAATAAGGTACTCAAAAACAAATGAAATATCTCTTGTGCCCCCTGCACAGGGGCATCATTTGGTCTAGGGCTGGCCCTGGCTCTGTGTAGCTCAAAAGCTCGTTGCTTCCACAAGCAGAAGATGGTCAAATAAAGGATATTACTTGATTCACTTGGTTTCTGACCTGATTAATAAGCATCCTCCTTGCAGGACTCTTATTTTTTTCTTAGATATCTTGTTTATCTCCATCTAAATAAGAAAAATAGCAACAAATAATATAATTTAAATCTGTTTTTCTATTTGTTATCTCTCTTTCCATTTGATTTGAATTGCAGAATAAAAGGTATTTTAGATTACAAGTTCTTGGTGCCACTTGCATGTAACTGCAACTTACATTTGATTTCTACTGATTTAAAAAGAATAAAAATGTGTTCACATACACTTCACATATGCTGCACGACTTGCTAGGATTTTCAAGGAACTGTATTTTAACGAATATAAACAAGATAGTTTTTTGAGACCCGGTAGTTCCTGATGGCTTTTTTGTGTCTAGTGATTATGGTCACTATACAGGGTCTCTGAGAGCTCATGTGTGGATTTAGTGATTTTGGAAGGATCTACTGACTCTACTGACTACACTAGACTTGATTTGCTCACACTGGAGGACAAATAGAACTCTCCTGAGCAAGTGTGGTCAGATGAGGTCATTCATGTCTGAGAACAAAATGGTGAAATTAGAACACCACTATCTTTTAGGTTGCTAGCAAGGGAAAGAGTCTTTAACTTGAATTTAGAGATCCATAAGAAATTTGCTGCAGAAAGCTGCCTTGGAAACAAGCTAATTCAATCCAGCCCCACTCTGACTCAGTCTGTTTCACCTCCTAGCAGATGCCCCAGCCCCCTTGTGGTGAATTAGGTCTTGCATTCCCCATATACTACTACCGTATTCCTACAGGTGGGTTTTAAACAAAAAATGGTATAGCTGACTGTAGTGAGTCATCATGGCCTCCCACTGACCCAGAAGGGGAAGCACTTCGTAAGACCCCTTTGTGGGCAGGACCTGAGCCACCCAGCCCCACCCCCAGGAAGTGGAAGGGTGGGGCTGGGATTAAAAAAGCAGGGGCTGAGAGCTCAGTTAGAGCCCAGCAGGCAAGCAGGCCAGCTGCTCTCCCCAGCCTCCCCAGGAGGGAGGCACGGCTGCCCCACCAACCAAGGGACAATTGGACTACTGCCCGACCCTGGAGATGGGCCAAAGCCTGGTGGCCCACTGTCAGACACCCCCGGTTGAGATGGTCAAAGTCCATCCCAGGCCCTGGAAACGGCTGCAGCACCAGGACCCTAGAGTGATCCCGACCCTGAGCCCATGGACACCCTACCAGCACCGTCTTCCCCAGTGGACCCCGAGGAGTGGCAGCTAAGCCAAGCAGGCTCCCAAGGGCAACTGGGAAGCAGCCCAGGGAAAGCTGGCTGATGAAATGGGGGTCGGGTGGGGTAGCATGTTGCAACCTGGATCTCTGCTGATCCACTGACCTGGTTAGTGTGTTGTGGGCAGGATCCCCGCTGACCCAGTGACAGCCCGCACTGCTGCAGTTAGTGCTCTGGGCTGGGATGCAGTGGAGCAGGTGGGCCTGTGTTCTCCCCACCACCATCACTCCACCCAGGGTGGCAGGTTCCCCCCTGTAGGGAGGAAAAACCCTGCACTTGTCAGCTCTCTGCCAGAGCAAGGAGACCCGACTACTGGTCAGCCTGCAGATGGGAGTGAGCATTAAACTGTTTGAACTGCCTCACAAACTTCCACTCAGCCTGTAGCTACCCCTGAGCCTTTAACTTTTTTGTTTGCCTGCTGCCCCGCCCTGACCCAGGGGTTGGGCCTTGAACAGTTGATTTGCTTGCTGCTCCACCCTGATTAAGGGCCTGGGCTCAGAACTGCTGGCTTGTTTGTGGCCCTGCCCTGAACCAGGGCTGTGGCTACTGAACCCCATGGGTGTTTATTTGTTACCCCGTCCTGACCAAGAGTGAGAATTCTGTGAAATGTGGCCATGCCTGCAGCCCGAGGCCCTGACCGGAGTGGGATTTTCCCCAAGAGTGGGGGCAGGGAGCTGGAAATCCCTGTTTAGCTGCTCAGTGTGGTGAGTCAACTTGGCCTCCTGCTGACCCAGATGTTTACACTGACATAGAGCTAAATCAAAGCCCACATTTTTATCAATATGAACTAGTTCTGTTCAGTATCTATAACACAGATTTTATCCTTTATCTGGTTCTTTCTCTACAGAAAACTTCATGGTGGAGACTTTGGGAACTTTTTGACTTTTTTTAAAGTATATTTGGCACTGAAGCTTTTCATAAATTCATGTTGATTTGCAAATTGCTTAAGTAAAAATACCATTTAAAAAAAACTTAAATTCACAATAATTTGACATAGCTAATTATGACAATTTTAAATTAAATGATTTATTTAATTAGATCCTGTAATTTTATTTAAAAACATTGTAAAATGTAAAAAAAAAAAATCAAAATAAATTGGTCATTTTAAAATTGATCAAAATGTTTTGTTTGTTGTGTTTTTTCTGTCCCTCTGATTCACTGAAAACATCTGTATTTTTTGGTTAAACCTCAAAATATTTCTTTTTCTAGGAATTGTCAGTGAATAGAAAAATCCATTACTAGCTCAACTTCACTCTTGTGTTCATTATCCAGCAGAGTGGGTGCCCGACATTGGTTGATATTTGCAAGGTGTTATTGCAATAAAAACCATAAATAACCATATGCATGCACAGGTCAATACATAAGATAACTGGAATTAAAAATAAAAATATTTCCAGTAGCTACCACAAAGTGATATTATGGAGTACCACAGTTATTTCCTATTCTAATTATCTAAAATATTTCAGATAACTCTGTCTCGTAGTTGCTGGCAAAAGTGAACCTTTTAATGGTCATCATTTGTGTGCTTCCTTTATCATCAGGAAAAGTCTATATTAAAAGTGCTAATACTTACTATACCGTATAATTTATTGCAAGTTAAAATTATGAGAAGAAAATTGAAAAGATGGAAAGTTGTTCAGCAAGAGCATTCTGCATTTTTATCTCCTAGTGGTACCCATCCCAATCAAAGTACTTTTAATGGAATTTATTAGTAGTAAATAATCTTTATGGATTCTCTGATTAAGGGTTGATGGTCCCTATATTGGCCATTTTTCTTTCAAGGATAAGCAGCAAAAGAGTTCACAAGTTTTGCATTATTTTGAAAATGTTAGTCACATACATATAGCTTATTCACTAATGTGCGACTTGTAGTTAATCACCTATGTGCTGATCAGTCGGTGTCAATCGAGACACTTAGCGTTACTGCAGTGGTCTTCACAGAGGCTATTTATAGAGGTAATTTATTTGACCAGTCAAGGAGATTTAATTGTTGATCATTGAAGTGAAAAAAAAAGCCTCTCACAGTAAAGACTTTATCATTATTTTTATTTTTTTAAAGAGCTCTCTGGCCTCTAGATGACACTGTGTACTAAATACTCAGTCACTGAGCCAGAAACACAATTCCATCATTTCTCCCCTTGTAATTAATAGCAGTTGATCTCTATTCACAGGTATATAGGTAGAATAAACATCAATAATTCTGGCTGAAATAAATGGAAGAACTTTAACACTGAAGAAAAAAATAAAAGATCCATAAGGTAAAAGCTAAGTCTGCCGAGAGACATGTGAGTTTATTGTAACTGGAGTGCTTATTTATAGCTGCATCAACAAACCCGAGAGGACAGTGTTTCATGCTTTGGTTGACATTTCCCTACAATATCTGGGACTCAGGCTAGAGCAAAGGGTCTCACAGCAGTTCCATTTAAGTTGTGTTTACAACCTAGAACTTTGGCCATTAAAATCCATACCAGGACAAAACCTGGAATTCAAGAGTAGAGCCTTTGGTACAAACATTTAAACCCCATTTGAAAAACAAAAGTTGGTCAGTATTGTTAGATCACAACTTGGCAAAAGTAATGAAAAAATCATAGAAATTTTGGAAGTATCTGAGAAATAAAAAAATAGCTTTTTTAAAAAAATATGTGGACATTCTGAGTCTGTTTCACTGTAAGGGCTAAGATGTTTCACTGCTTCATTACAAATCAAGTTAGGTAATTCAACTCACTCTTAAGCATGTTGTTGAACATGCTTGTATCTGTATAATTTGTACTTGTATATGGCAGAGCATGATGGATTGTAAAGATTTCCACCATTAGAAGATTATCTCCCGGGATTACAATCCACCAGCTGGGAAGAGTGCTTGTACTAGCAATTATATATTTGAAAATGTTTGCCCATCTATCTGTCTGTCTGTTCAAGATCTCCTCCTGACCCTAACAGTAAGAGCTAGGATCATCAAATTTGGCATACAGCTTCCTCTTATCACAAATTAAAGCAAGGTAAGGGAAGGGGTAGGCTATGCCAGGAAAATGTGATGTGCCTGGAATGGGATTTCTTCTTGGAAAACTATACAGAAGAGAGACAGAATCACTAGGCTGGTGAAAGGGGCTTTTGGGGGGCACCAACCTTTCTCCAGGACTGTCCCTTTCCCAAGTCTCCCACCCTCCAAGCACCCTTTAGAAAATGTGGGAGGGGCTGAGGCTCAGATGGGGACATTGCTGGCTGTTCCCGTTCATCAGGCAGAGAGGGGAAAGTGCACCGTTTGCTGCATTCCTCACTCTGGTTGGAAAGCACAGGCTGCAGACAAATCTGGAACTGATCCAGCTGGGGAATATCCACCCCTCCCCTGTCTGTGCCTCCTGAACCTGCAGTGGCCATGGACAGGTGCTTCTCAAGCCCCAAGCTGCTGTTATGAGAGAGGGCTAGGGTAGTCCACTCTTCTCGGAGCAATGATTCAAATAAAGCATGTACATTTGTTTAAAAAAAAAAGAAAAAAAAAAGAATTGATATAAGTACTCAACAAACATGGGGTAAATCTTCTAGTATAACTGATCATAAGAAAATATATAATCAGTCTAGCTATTTGTGGTCACCCTCACAAAAGAGTAACTGTATTCCTGGCTGAGAGAGGAGCAGAGTAGTAACAAGGAAAAGAGAGAGAATACATTTCCCTGAACCTAAAAAAATAGGCAAGGATTATTGGATTAGTATGTGATATAGGGTTGGTTTATACACTGTAGTGCTAGGATGTGTCAATTTATGAAAGGGAAAACAAAATCTTTCAAATCTCCTTTAAAACATGTTTAGGATTTAGCTGATTTTATAAGGCAAAAAGTTAAAGCAATAGTTAATTATATCTCATATCTCGCCAAGATGCACTTCATTATATATAACAAGAATTCCTGTGGCAGCTGGAGACTAACAAATATAAAGGAACATGAGTCTTTGTGGGTAAAACCCAATTCATCCAATGAGTTTTACCCAGAAAAGCTCATGATCCTATATATTTTGCTAGTCTCTAAGGTCCCCCGGGACTATTTGCTTTAAAGTTACCGACTAACATGACTATCCTTTTGAGACTTTGTATCACTATATAGTTAGAATATTAATTAGAGGGAGGGGCCTCAATCAAAAAAATCCCAGATGTGAACACATCTGAATGTTTGGAGTGTTGGGAAAGGTAGAATTTATATATATATAAGTTGGATCTAGAGACAAATCTCATATTGAGCTCATTTTTTATAATAGAATAAATTAACTTCCCTGGTTCAAACACCACTAAACTCTGGGATGTGTCAGGGAGAAAAGATCATGCTCAGATACTGCACTGATGAAAACCTAGGTAGCTAGATAGGAATCCTATTGTTAGGTTGTATGTTTTGTGTGCTTTTATTTTATTTAACTCAGTGAAATAAACCTAATCCCTCAATTTTTCTCCTTGCCCCAAAAAGAGGGTTAGCTATTTTAAGATAAACATTGGTTAGCTCTATACAAAAATATGGTAAGAATATAAAATTTGGTACAGTATAATGTATATACATTAGATCTGTCAGAATATTTTACAAAATACAAATCTGTGACAGGCTTTGTAATGGGCTATGACTCAGAGATGATTTGGTGGAGGATGAGTCATACACTGATTCTGACCTCAAAATGACTAAACTTTTTTTTTTTAACTAAATCTGACTGTAATGAGAAAAATAAAGCAGAGAGGGTTTGGACTGCTAGAAAGTAATATGAAGACTTTTTAAAATATTGTGAAACAGGTAAGGGGAACTTGGAAGATGTGAAAATGTGAACATACACTATTCAGAAGCTCTGGATGACAGTCACAGGGAATTAGGAAAGTATCACAAGATTTAAAACGGGGGGGAGAGCAGAGAAAGGAAGGAAATATGATTTCAAACAAGGGAAGGAGAATGACTGGCAATCACTGTCTAGTAACTATAACTTCAGTTCTTATAACAATGATATAAATATTAGCAAAAAAGTCTGTAAACATCTGCAGGATAATTTAACCCGAAGCAACAAGTAACATAGATTGTGAAGAATTGACAGGCCTGATCATCTTGATTGCTTGTCTAAAATTCACTAAAGAAAGTAAATTCAATAAGTGTGATGTATCTCAGTTTTCTAGGAAAGCTTTGCTACAGTTTCATGAAATCTTAACATAAATTTATATCAGATGTTATATAAATATTAGCATCTATGTTCCTGGCTTTAATTTAGTCAATAAATTGTCCTGTTTGCATACAGTAAACAAGGGCTAAAGGCAATGTATGGAATTAGAAATAATTTTTGATACATTCTACAAGGTCTTTTTTCTTATGTATTATCTTTTCAACAATAAGGAGGAAGAAACCAGCAATACAATGGAATGTAAGAACAATACTAAATTGAAATGTAATACAAATATCACTGAGTGCAAATACCATTCAATACAAAGACATAATAAAAAGGGACTTAGAAAGATTAGAAATGTGGGCAGGAAATAATAAAATGAGATTTATCTGTGGAAAATGCTGGCTGATACATCTGCAGAGGAAATAATACAATGGCAAAAGAAGACAAATTTGGGAAATAGTGATGCTGGATGATGTTTGAGTTTTATAATGGGCAGTACATTTGACATGGCTTTGCAAAATAAAAGATAAAATATGTCAAGACAAGTTTGGGAGGTGTATGCCATGACAGTGGAGGTTAAGAGTATCTATCTATGCAGTCCTATGTTTCATATCAAGAGTAACTGTTAAATTGAATTTACATATTTGAGCATTTTCTGGCAATAAATAGTAAGTCCTAAAGATTTTCAATTCCATAGCATTTTATAAAGTTTTTTTCCATGTTAGCCCATTGATGTTTTTAAGGAAATTCTGAGCACTAGCTGTAGGTAAGAATCCTCCCTCCCTGTTGTGTCTTTATGTCACACATACATACAACAGGCATGCCAATTTTTTTTTATTGGGGTCAGAGTCCTTCCCAATTCAACTTCAGAAGTACCAATTAAGTTGCTCTAAGACAACCCATCCCTTCCTTCCCTCTTTTCTGATAGTATTGCTTTTTGTTGACAAATGCCAATTTGTTGAATACAAACTATTTGGAAAATAGGATCATGTTTGTTGTTTTTTTGTCCCTAAAAAATAACAACAAATCATTCAAAATTGATAAAACAGTAAATTTTAACAGTTTCTAAACAAAACATTTTGGTTTTCTGTTTGATATTACTTTTTGTTTAGAAATTAAACGATACTGAAACAAAACTGAGGAAAGAAAAAATCTCAAAATCAAAAACTGTTTGGAAATTACGAAAACAAAAAAGGTTTAATTTTTCATCCTGATTTAAGACTCAGATAAAATTTCAAATTCCATAAAATATTCATGGGTTTGAAAAACCTTTCGCCTCTACTGCTAGTTTTGCCTCTACTGCTGGATTTCTTTCTACTGCTAGCTTTGCAACCTCAACTCTCTAATGAGTTAAAATGCTTTAAAAAGCATTTATATTTCTTGTGGTCTGATTTTTCGGTTCACTACTTTTTCAGTGTTTAGTTATAAGTTCATAACAGAATACATTTTTATGCTGAGTTTGCCTGACACCTTCCTTTACTGGGTCGTTAGCAATAAAACCAAACAATTGTTCAGAAAATCTGTTCCCTTCTACATTCTCATGCTCACAAATTGAAAGTTGTATCTTACATAAGTCCTGTAGAGACAGCAAATATCATTTAACACATATTCTACAGTGATAGGAGGAAATGGTTTTGCTTCTGCAGTAAAATTTTGACACAAAGTGTTTGAAACCACTCTTATATACAACATTTAGAAGTTTAATATTTACTGTCCGTACGTTTGAAAATCTGGCTCTTTGTATCTGAGTTCCGTACTGAATCAATGCCATTAGAGAGTTTTCATCTGTCATTTGAAATGCTCCTGAGCTGTTCACAACTGGAAATGAGAGGGAGGATTTTCTTGTGGGTTAACAAACTGGCCTGCAATGATGTTCAATGCTTTGTTGTGTCCTAAACATCTTGTAGATTTTTTGAGCAAGTCCATAGATGTAGGAATGTGGGGGGTGATGCAGCTGCACCCAGATTTTGCATCCTGTGCTGGGGTCCCAGCCACCAGTTCAAGGGAGTCCTGCCCATTGACAGTTCAGGCTCCATTTCTGGCCCCAAAGTCACATCTGCCGGGAACTCCACTGCTGCCCGGGATCCTGGCAGAGCCTCACACCCAAGGCTCTGCAGCGATGCTCATCTGTGCCCCAGCGTGCGTCAGTAATGGGTGCAGATGTGGTAAGGTGAGAGGGGTGCATCTTAGCACCCCTATCCCAAAAAGTGTACCAATGCAACAGGGCAAATCAGCAAATCTTTCCATGGCTCGGGTTCCCATTTGCAAAACTGAACTGTTAATACTTCCATTCCCCACACCCTTAGTATGCCTTGTTTACAGTGTAATTTTTGTTTTCTTACGGGGATAATGTAATGTGTAAATTAGAGCTGGTTGAAAAATATATTTCACAAAATTGTTAGTGAAACAGTTACACCTATATTTCATTTAAAAATCAAACATTTCCATTAGCTCCTATGTTAGTAGAAGTAAAGGACCCCACTTTTGTGTGAGATGTATAGGTGCCATTGTAATTTTAATAATTTACACAAAATATTGTGTAGCTAGCTTTACTAACAACTTGCCATATTTCTGGATTGTTGCTTTTTTCACTCTTTATTATGCTTCTGCTGCTGTTCTGTTCAGTTTGGGGGGTTGCTGAATAAAGAGACGCCTAAATGAACTGCTTTCCATGGTACTGAAAAGGATGCAGACCACATTACATTTCATGAAGTTTCTTTTTGAAAACCAGTTTTATCTTTTTCATTTGGGTTGCTGTTGTTCCAAGTCAGGAAACATTAAACATTTAATCTCCTTTGCTCCACATTCACAGTTGCTTCATTCTGACAATAAATGCAAAAGGATTCTGGCTTGACAGATAAATATGACACTCTCTACCACACATCTCACCTGCTTCCTCACATAGAAAAATGCTACACCACACTCTGTGCTTAGGCAGATCCATCTTACCAACCTGCTTCTTGTTCATAAATTTGTAAAAGCACAAAGAGACCAAAGTAAGGTGACACATTACTTTTAATTTTGGCATTTCCTAACTTTCTGAGTGCTTCACTTTGTAACCTCTATGTTCTTTTTGTATAGGTTTTTTAGTTTGACTTTAAAAAAAAAAGAGTAAATTGCTTAAAATTCTAAGCAATTCCATCACCTGGAACCATTTTGGCACCTACATATTTCAATGAGGTTGGAAACATTAGATGCACCACACAGACCCCTATCACTTGAGCTAACAGACACATTGATAGCAGTAGCTGACTGATCCAAGCAGACTATGACAAGCCGCTAGAGGGACCTGAGGCACATGTTTTGCCCAGGTGTTTCAGATATTTGTGAACCGTAGAAGAAGTTTGAGACTCAGGCTTGGGTTCCATTCTAGGTTGTGAGCAAGTATGCTACAGTGGCCACAGACTCTTCTCCTGGCCCCCAAACCTCTCACATTCTGCTCCATCCCAGTCCATCTACTTTGCTTCCTCATCCCAGCCTCCCTTGTTCGCTGTACGTCACAGACTCAGCTCATGCCCCTCCTTGGCTCTATGTCCCAATTGCCTCACTCCACACCCCCCACCAAATTCCTTGTTCGTGTCCCCCAGCTCACTGGTCTTCCTCTAAGTTTCTTCCATGCCACCCTTCTGACCCCTTGCCGAAGTCTCCTTCCTGGTCGTCCCCCACTCCACAGCCATTTACCTCCCTGTTGTCCTGTAAAGTTGTTTGCCCCTCCTCCTCCTTGCTGACTAGGTACCAGCAGGGGATAATGGGCACAGCAGAGACCATACACTGACTCTGTTCCTATGCTCAGTATTGCTGAGGTCTTTGACGGAGGGAAGGAGAAATTGCAGGGAAAGACTGGCTCAGCCACTGCAGGTCTGGGATAGTCCCTGCTCAGTGTCCACACAATTTTCAGGGAATTTAGCCAGACAAATGCAACTCTATGAAAAAAGAGTTATTCAGAAGAACATAATTCAGCTGGATTTTCACAGGGATAGCAAAAAGCACAGCTCTGACATTGGGTGATCCTGGCCTCTCCCTGCCAAAATGTCAAGTCCCTGTTTCAAAAAAAATGTAGGCACTAGGATAATGAAATGATTGTAAGAGTTGTTTAACATGACAACACTGTGTATTTTTCCAGTCCTGTTTAGAGAAATAATTCTACCGTTTTAGCTGAAATAAAAAAAAATCCATCACACGACGTAACAAACACACAAAATATACACTCCCACCATCACCAAACCCTTCAGTTTGAGACAGACAACACATATGGATAATTTTAGCCTACAATGTTATAGTTCAGCAATGTTGCAAATTCTTGTGAAGGTTTAGTATTAGCCATCACAATCTGCAGGTATGCCCCATAATGCTTGATGGTGGTGGTGAGGAATATGGCTGCCTCATTAATTTTGACTTTTTTCCTTTGCCCCTTGTGCTTCTCACAACTGCTGTAAGCCCACACCACCTTTCCCCTGCCTCTCACAGCTCCTTCCCCCGTTACTTCTCCCAACCTCTCCCTACTGCAGGCATAGTGCAGGCTGCAGGGGGCTCAAGACAATCTACTGCTGAACAGTTATTTGTGGCTGCAGAGAAGGAAAGGAAAAGAGTAAGAGTACTTTCCTGTGTCCCCTCCGGGCAGAATCACACTGCTTGCCCCTTTTCCTATTTTGTGTCTTCTAGTGGGGCTCAGAAGGAGTATTAGCTGTTAATGCTTTCGCAGGCATGCACTGGCAGAAATCTGGTGGAGGACACATGTGCCATTCCCCCATTATATTCTGTGTACCAAACTGTGGGTGTGTCTAGACTACATGGCTCCAACTATGGAGCCATGTAAACTAGTTTACCCAACATAGTCAATGAAGCGGGGATTTAAACAATCCCCACTTCATTAAAATAAAAATGGCCACCGTGCTGTGTCGACAATCAGCTGATCCAGCACAGCGTGGCAGTCTAGACTCAGATCGGTCGACAAGGGACTCCTTTGTTGACAGCTCCTATAAACCTTGTTTCATGAGTTATAAGGGAGCCGTCGACAAAGGCTTCCCTTGTTGACCGATCCGCGTCTGGACTGCTGCGCTGTGCCGGATCAGCTGATTGTGGCCATTTTTATTTTAATGAAGTGGGGATTGTTTAAATCCCCACTTCATTGACTGTGTCGGGTAAACTAGTTTACATGGCTCCATCGACGGAGCCATGTAGTCTAGACACAGCCTGTGAAAGGATCTGATCCAGCAAAGGAGTTAAGTGCACAATTAACCCTTTATGAATGTGAATGGTCCCACAGAAGACAACAAAATTGCTCAGATGCTTAATTCCTTTGCTGCACTGAAGCCTAAGGTTAAACCTTGATCCCTCTGTAATCAGGGTGACTATGTATCTTCCTGTAATAGCTTTCTTATTTCAGGTGTTGTTCAGTACTACTGTTTTACTGTTTATTTTTCTTGCCATTACTGTCCAGACCTTCTGCCTTTATTCATTAGATCTTGTCCTGATTTTTTAAAAGTCATTCTCAATATCTGAAATCAAAGGATTAATTTGCATGTGTGAAAAAGCTTTCATCCTGACTCCAGGTGTGGATAGTTCTTAAGTGTCATTACTTTACCAGTTTCAATAGCTCATCTTTCCAAAGATATCGCCATTATCCTGGATTAATCCTATGTGCTTTATGAAAAGGACTTGGCAAGAAAGGGATAACTTCAAGATTACATGCTCTTTTCCTCCCTTTCCAATAATTATCCTCTTCATCTTAGTTAGTATTTTCATGGTGCAGGATTGAACATCTCTGTGAAACGGAAAGTGTTTTTGTGCAAACACTGTGAAATAAGAAAAGGCCATTCCAAAGTGGATTAGGATCATTTTGGTACAATCAGAATGATGATTTTAATAATAATCAGTGGAGACATAAACTTGTGAAGAATAGCTGTCAGTTCTGCTTCCAAGTTGGGAGGTAAAAATCATTTAAAGGGGTCACTTATAATTAACAAGATACAGTGCAAATTGCAATCAAGAATCTTGTTCAATCAAGAAATAATTATGATATGCCAGCCTGATTGAAAGCAGGCTGTTCTAGTTTTAAGTGATAAGTATGTATAAAATGCCAATAAAATAGATCTGTTAGACATCAATTTAACCTTCTAACATAAGTTAATGTGGCTGAATCACATTATCTTCTTACCACCTACAGTAAATACTGTGAAAGTCCACACAAGTTTTTTAAATTAACATATATATTTCTTTCAGAATGAGGAGCACTAAGTGGGTGATCAGGAAACATATATAAGTTAGTACGTGTCTTTAATGTTGCTTATATAACCTTAGATGTTATACAGTGACACACGATAAATAACAGAAAGTGAAAACTAGGGCCTATCAAAATCTGCCATTGATTTCCAGGTGTCCCATCCATCTTGTAATTTAGCTGGAATAAATTATGAGACAAGGCAATTATGGGGATATCTGTGTGTTACTTCATCTATTTTAAAAATCAACCTTAACGAGAATGTTTCACCATTATGCAATTAGGGCAGATGATCACAAAGCTCACATTGTCTCTAGCTGTTCTATAGGTTTACAGGAGGACAAAGGCAAAAGGTTAAAGGAACATCACTCCAACTTGCACACACCATGCAAACGGTCATCTTAGTCTTGCGCTTTGTGTTCAGGGGGCATAGAGACTGTTTTCATGGTATGCCCTGTTGGTACATATCTCCCAAATGAACAGGGCCATGAAGATGAGGCAGGATGATGGCACCATTCCTGCTATGCACAGGCATTTCAGGGAAGCAGGCTTTACCATCCTGTGGTATAATGTGATCTGCTAACAGGAAGCTTGGGTCTACCTTGTGCCCACTCCCTTCCCAAACTCCCTTTGCAGTGCTACATCTCCACATGGTCCCTGACATGGACCAGTCTTTACCTGGCACAATTTTTTCTCGAATTTTTTGTCAGGTACCAAAAGCCAGTTGAAGTACAAAAATTGTGCATTATAGACCAGACCTTCAGCTGTGGTAACTCGGCACAGGTCTGTTGACTTTGGTGGAGATAAGCCTATTTAAGACACACCAATTAAATAACATAAATACTTGAGATATACACCCAGCAAACACAGTTAAATGTTCTACCTCAGAATAGGGCCAGGGTATTAAAAAGAAAAAAAAAAGCACTGTGGTATAACACTTACATTAGTACTCTGGTCTATGGATGGTATCATTACTTTCCTATCCTTCTACATTCTGCAGTATAGCTAATGAATACTGACTGAAAACTTTCCATTGGGATACTTGCAAATGAATTGATATAGATTTGCTGTATTTGCTCGCTAGGTTTTACCTATAGGAGGCTCATAATATTCATGTTCATGATATGCTTACTTCTTGATACTGCCAGTCATGTGACTTTAGAAATTTGCACAGTTTTCCAAACTAGTTGTGATCAGCATCCAAATGCTGCAATAGCCCCAAAAATGTAGTTTATGTAACTTCCACTGTTCATTGCACTGGAGCTCCTGTAATAAAAAGAATAACCAAAAGTTAAAGCAGTGTGGTCTGTGGATGAGACCCTGGACCGGGCTTTGAGAAGTGGATGCTCTTTCTGGCTCTGCTATTAGCCTGCGGTAACCTTTGTGAAAGTCAATTTACTTCATCGTGCTTCATTCCTCTGCCCACCTGTTTGTCTTGCCTACCAAGGAGGTTAACTCTTTAAGGAAGAGACTGTTTCTTATTATGTGTTTGTGCATTGTGTAGCATACTGGGGCCCCAACATTAGGGAGGGCTTCCAGGCGCTACTGTAGTAAAATAATTAGATTGAATTGCAAACTTCAAAATCTTAGAGGCTGATTTAAACCAGACAAAAAACATCATCTCACCTATTTGTAACCCAGTGAATCATAACTAGACCACAGCTTTCCCATGCAACATCAAATCTCTCATCAGTTTTTATAAGGGCTCATTATTGACTCTGATACCACTGACTATGTCTATGATAATGCCCCAGCTGCTTCAAAATTTTGTGATCAACATTACATTAATTCATACTACCACAGTGCTGTCATTCAGATCCATACAAATGTAGGCATATATTTCAATTTGTGAAGAATGACTCACCAAATAATTAGTTGTTAATGTAAATAGGGATATACATACACAGAAACATCTGTTCTTTTCTGTATGCCATTTTTCATTTAAGAAACAAGATCACCAAAGAGTATTATGAGCTTTTTCTAAGTGAAAATACTTAAAAAACAACAACAAAACCCTGTATAAATCCAGCCTTATTAGTCAGCAAAGGCCAGAGTGAGTATATCATACCAAGATTCCCAAAGCTTCACTGGCTGCTTATCCTTTTCCAGATTTAATTATTTTCCTTAGGCCCTTAAAGATGTTTACATTCTATGGGATGCTTCAATGAAACAGGACTTGGATTGAGCCCTCATGTGCAGGGGCAGACCACTTCAGCTGTGCTTCAGCAGGGGTAGAATGCTTTACCAGAAAAGACCAGAGTTAGTCTGACTAAGACTATTCAGCTTTAGATACAATTAAGCCAACACTTCTGTGATGAAAGCTTTCTTCAGAAATGGCAGCTTCCAAGGACCAGTCCACCATTGGGAAGAGAGGATGAAAATGTTATAAAAGAATGAAGATGGGAAAGGAAAATGCTGAAACTCAAACACCAGGAACAAAGAAAGCTGTAAAAATATAGCTGGTAAGGGCACCATCATTACTGTATTTTATTTTGCTAAGAGGCACTTAGCAAAGTGACCGATGCCCAAGAAAAGCTTAAGATAGATAAATTAGCCTTTACAATTACCAGTGTAGAGAGCACAGCATGCAGAATTCACACTGAATTCAGCTGCACAATGAGCTGAGTCCCTCCTGCAGGGTGCTGTGCCCCATCCGCTTTGATTTATGTAGGTGAGTATTATTATTTCCATTTTAGGATAGGTGAGAGAGACTGCAGGGAACTGCACTGGAGACATTCTGCCTAGAGATGACAGAGGCAGACAGAATACTGGAGAACACAGCAGAGCAGAAACTATTGTACCCCTTTTTTTAAAAGGTGCAATGTGCTCTTGTCTTGGGCCCAGATCAAAAGCATATTGAAGTCCATAGGGGTTTTTCTATGGGAGCTAATGCCCTCAGACCACCAAAAACAATCATCACATTTCCATCTCAATGAAAACAACCCAATCAACTAAAATACGGTTTTCCAGTTAAAATAAAATTGTAGAGCCATGTGAACATGAAATAGTTTTATTTCTTTGTAGCTGAACAGAACATTGTTAAAACAGATGTCCCAGGACAGATATGTTGTTTTACTGATTGTGCAGAGTATTCTATAATGTGCTGAAAGAACAAAAAAGTCATCTTGAAAATGTAAAGCGGCACCCTCATATTTCCAACTATTTAAACTTTCCATTCGTTCATATTATAAGTCTCTCAGCAAAAAAAGCAGCAAACTATTGAAATCCAGAATAGTAATAAGAAGAAAGGAATCAAAAAAGAGAAGGAGGAGGAGGAAGTGGAGGACTTCAAACCATCTGCATTTAGCCATCATAATGATAAATACCCTGGTCACCTGTTTTTCAGATATATAATATTCTTTTCGACATAATTTTGTTACTGGAAAAAAGGTCATATGTAATCTATAGAAATACAAATAATTTTATCTTTCAGGTACAGTGGTTTCCTTCCCCTATTTTACCATCTTGTCATCTTGCAGAAGTAGCCTGATCTTCTGTTCCCGGTTTTGTCTAATTCTATTTTCAGATAAACATTTCTTTCTCTAAGATCCAGGTTGGATTTAGAAATAATACAGAAGGCAGCCTACATTTCAATTATGATGAGATGTCAGCTTTGCAAGACTCTCTTCTGAGCAAGTTCACGTATACACCAGGTTGTCAGTTTAGAGCAAACCTGTATTTTTTATCTCTGTGTGCAAATGATTGACAGCTATATACTTTGGTGGATGAAAACTTGCATGAAATCAAGGGAATGAATGTATCATGTTATATATGTGGCGATAGAAGTATCCTTGGGCGCATAAAAGAAAACTTGAATTTCATTGTGAGAAATCTGCATAGCAATCAAAGGTCAGCAGGCGGCAATGGGCTACATCTACCACTGTGCTCTCTCTATTCTGTAGAGGCAGAGATTGTCAGGAGGACAGTGTTTATGGGCAGTTAGCAAAGTTGTCAGTGTGTTTATTGGTAAATGCCAGGCACTAGAATCTAAAAGATGCAATAAGTACCAGGACTATGTCCGGTGCCTGAATAAGGCTGAGTTAACAGTAGCATCCCAGCAAGCCCCAGTATGAGCTGTGTTCAATCCAGTTCCGCTACTCTTTAATATAGGCTGAAAATAACATAGGAAGCTCACTAATAATGGGCTTGTGAACTGGCCAATAAGGGGGGTGGTGGCTAGTGCCATGATACCACTGAGCAGTCATGGGCCTTTAGATGGCAGTATGGTGAATTTGCATAATAAGATTCTGCTTCTGTTCTTTTCATAGGATGAAGGGGCAGAAAAGGAAGTATTCATAGCAGATAGAGTTCTTGGGAGGAGCAGGGCTATAGAAGTAGGTTGTATGAGTCCCTTGCAGAAAAATGGCATCTTGAGAATGATATTTGGATCCACTAGGTACTAAATTTGAATTGTTTTGAACAGCTAAGGATCCTCTATCACTTACCTTCACCATGACGCATCTGGTGTGCAACACGTGGTGGTGTACCAGGATGCCAAAGAACATACTACCCATGATTAAGCCAGGCACTCAAAAAGGAACTAAAAGGCTTAGGATCCAAGGGTGCTGAGGGAGTTGGCTGATGTGATTTCAGAGCCGCTCGCCATTATCTTTGAAAACATGGCAATAGGTGGAGGTCCCGGACGATTGGAAAAAGGCAAATGTAGCGCCCATCTTTTAAAAAAAGGAAGAAAGGCAATACTGGAAACTACAAATCGGTCAGCCTCACCTCAGACCCGGACAAAAATCATGGTGGGGATCCTCAAGGAATCCATTTTGAAGTACTTGGAAGAGAGGAAAGTTATCTGGAATAGTCAACATGGATTCACCAAGGGCAAGTCGTGCCTGAACAATCCGATTGACATCTATGATGAGGTAACTGGCTCTGTGGATATGGGGAAGGCAGTGAACATAATTTACCTGGACTTTATCAAAGATTGTGATAAAATCTCCCACAGTATTCTTGCCAGCCAGGAAGTATAGACTAGATAAATGGACTATGAGGTGGATAGAAAGCTGGCTACATTGTCAGTGATCAATGGCTTGATGACTGGTTGGTGAACAGTATCAAGCAGAGTGCCCCTGGGGTCGATTCTAGGGCCGGTTTTGTTCAACATCTTTATTAATGACCTGGATGAGAGGATGGATTTGCACCCTCAGCAAGCTCATAGATCACACTAAGTTTGGGGGAGAAATAGATACAATGGAGGGTAGGGATTGGGACCAGAGTGACATAGACAAATTAGAGGATTGGGCCAAAAGAAATCTGATGAGGTTCAACAAGGAGAAGTGCAGAGTCCTGCTACATGCTGGGGATTGACTGGCTAAGCAGCAGTTCTGAAAAAAAGGATCTGGAGATAACAGTGGATGAGAAGCTGGAGATGAGTCAACAGTTTGCCCTTGTAGCCAAGAAGGCTAATGGCATATTAGGGATCATTAAGAGGAACATTGCCAGCAGATCTAGAGAAGTGATTATTCTTCTTTATTCAGCACTGGTGAAGACACATCTGTAGTCCTGCATCCAGTTCTGAGCCCCCCACTAAAGAAAGGATGTGGAAGCACTGGAGAGGTTCCAGTGGAGGGCAGCCAAAATGATTAGGGATCAGGAGCACAAGACCTATGAGGACAGGCTGAAGTATTTGGACTTATTTGGCTACAGAAGAGAAAAGAGAGAGGGGATTTGATAGCAGCTGTTAATTATTTGAAGGGAGGTTCCAAAGAGGATGGAGTGTGGCTGTTCTCAGTAATGACAGATGACAGAACAAGAAGCAATGGTCTCAAGTTACAGTGGGGGAGGTCTA
>CM057846.1:141134245-141148230 GCA_030068395.1 Apalone spinifera
CATGCCTTATTTTGAAATAGCTATTTCAGAATAGGCATTATTCTTCATAGAATGCAGTTTACAGAAGTCGGAATAAGCTGTCCGTTATTTTAAAATTATTTAGAAATAACAGAATTGCTGTGTAGATGCTCGCATAGTTATTTCGGAGTAACGGCCATTATTCTGAAATAACTTTGCTGTGTAGATACACCCTGTGATTCTATGAGGATAGACTTTGCTGTGACAGAGAGGCTGTGAGAAGTGACAAGACATTTGTCTTTGCCAAGGGTCAGATGATGGGGCTTTGAGCAATGTGATGAGTCAAACTTCAGCTTTTGAACTGCAAGGGGCTCTTTTATTGTTAAGGTGCAGCTTTGAGGCCTGCCCCTCCCACCATTCTCTGCCTAACAGTCTGGGGAGGAAAACTAGGGGATTCTACCCTGAAATGGGGAGAGTGACTAGTACCTGCTGAGAGTGAGGGAGTTCAATATCAAGGTTCACCCCCTCATTTGAGTCACCTCCCCAGCACTCATCCCCTCTTTCCCTCGCTGGTCCCTCCCTGAAGCTCACAGATCTTAGCTCTGCATGGAGAGGCAGCAGTAAAGAGCTGGGAGCTGCATAGAGAGCCTTCTGCTTTAGCTCCTTGGGGAGATGCAGAAGCTAAAGCAGTGTCTCTTTTCTGCTGCCTCTACCCAAGGCATGTCTCCCAACTTGCTGGCTCTAGCAGATGTTGTGCGGGAAGGAGGATCTTCACATGACCAATCTGGGCCAGCATACTTTAGCAAAACTCTGGGAAGACTTGTGATCTCAAAATGTATCCTGCATACATTGCTTCTGGCTTCTGCCCGGTGATGGCAATGTGTGGATCTTGATGTTTCAGCCCTGTGGGAGGGGGTTCTCGGGGCTGAAATCCTGAGTCCTGGCAGGTGCACCCCAGCTCTCAAACTTATGAAAGTTGTTCTCTCTGCCTTGGGGGGCAGTAAATTTGGCCACTACACCCTAGGGGATATTTCTTCCTTGTTAACATGCACTTGTTAAATTCACAGGCCCAGTTGTAGTCTCAGTACAGTTAGATTGGGGCAGGTTTCTGTGACCTTTTCTTTTTCATGCTTTTCTCTATATTTTCCTCTTTCAAACATGCTTTTCACTAGCACAAGCATAGGATATGTTTGTCCTCTGTCTTTTGTGGCAGAAGGCACTACCAGCATGGTAAGCAGAGCAGCCTCTATATGGCAATTGATCCGCAGTGTTTTCTCTGTTTTGTTTTCATGTCCATGAGTGGTCTGAATTGTATGTGCACTAATATGGAAGGGATGTGTGACACACCATGTCCACATTGCTGCACAAAACAAAATTAATTCCACACATAGATGATGTGCATCAGGGATGGGCTGAGGGGTTCTGTGTGTACCACTGGGCTCAGGTCTGGGGCAAAGGGTTGGAGTACTGAGGGAAGGCTCTGGCTGAAGGTGCAGGCTCTGGGATGGGGCCAGAGATGAAGGGGTTGGAGTGCAGGAGTGGGCTCAGAGCTGTGGCAGAGAGTTGTGATCAGCTGGGTGAGGACTCTTGCTGGGGATGTGGGCTCTAGAATCATAGAATATTAGGACTGGAAGGGACATCGAGAGGTCATGGAATCCAGTCCCCTGCCCTCATGGCAGGACCAAATACTGTCTAGACCATCCCTGATAGACATTTATCTAACCTACTCTTAAATATCTCCACAGATGGAGATTCCACAACCTCCCTGGGCAATTTATTCCAGTGTCTGACTACCCTGACAGTTAGGAACTTTTTCCTAATGTCCAACCTAAACCTCCCTTGCTGCAGTTTAAGCCCACTGCTTCTTGTTCTATCCTCAGAGGCCAAGATGAACAAGCTTTCTCCCTCCTCCTCATGACAACCTTTTAGCTACCTGAAAAATGGGACTGGGGATGAAGAGTTTTAGGTGTGGGCTTCTCTTGGGAGGAGTGGCCCCAACTCTGTCACCTCAGCAGCTTAGGGCCAGGTGAGAGGTCCCTCTCTACTGCCACAGTGGCTCCGTTGGTGCTGGGCACTAGTCCCACAGCTGTGGCGTGTCTACACTAGGTGAGTACCGGAGTGGTGCATGCCAAGTCTGGGGCAGATCCATGTTGGGGCCAGTGGGGAGTCATGCCTCTGCTTGCTGTAGTCCTGAGTCTCTGCACAGGATTTAATAGGCAGCTGCTCCTCTGTGGAGGATGAGCAGCTTAGAGGGAACTTAGCTGGATAGTTAGGTGGAGAGTGAGTGGAAAGTAGCAGGGGATGGGTGGAGTTTTAGCTCTGCCTTTCCTTTCCAATGCACTAGAAAGCACAGCTGAGATAACAGAAATTGACAGAAGACCTGCCTATTGGTTAGGGCACAAGGATCTACATGCAGTTCCCTTCTCTGTTGCCAGCTTCTTGTGTGACCTGGGGCAAGTCACTTAGACTTTCTGTGTTTTGTCCCCCATTTGTAAAATGGAGATATTAGAGTTTCTCATAAGACTATTAGGAGGATAAATACATCCAAGATTTTGAGACATTCATATATAACAGTAATGGAAGTAAAAAAAAAGTATGCTAGGAGGGAATTAGGGCAGTGATTCATAATTCCCTCTTTATCTGTCTTGGGATGGTGAAGTCTTTTTAAAGTCAGTCTATGTCTCAATTTGGAGCTTCTGGGATTCTTTTACTCAAAAGCAGACTGTCTATGCTGGTTTTTTTTTGCTTTACAATAATTGTGGCATATGTCAAAACAAACACATAATCTGTGTTTCAACATTTACGAACAGATGCCACCTAGGTATCATCTATTGTACTTTGGGGTTTTCCTACATGGTGCTATGGGACTGCACCAGCGGGGGTTTAAATTCTAATGTGCATCTGTGTGTCATTCACTAACTGGACCCTCATGGCGTGCAATAAACTTCCCTAGTGGACGTTAGCATAGCCTTTTTCAAACAGTGCTGCAACTGCTTCTGATGTGACCTTTTGTTCCAGTAAATGTTCACAGTGTGACACTTCAAAAATCTCTCATGCTTTCCCAACACGCTGTACAACATACAGAAGATAAGTTATTCAGCTTCCGAGCCAGATCTTCCTTTTTCTGTTAAGCAAGTCCCCCTTTGCTGCTCTTCAGAAGACATACGGTCTCTTCTCATCCTTTTGCTCCTTACCAAAGTTGTAAAATACTGTATTCTTTGTCTTTATTTTATTTGCAAATCTCCTTTCATTCTCTGATTGAGCCATTTTGCTCATTTTCACACACAACTTTAGTTTAATGTTATAAACACTCAACTGTGGATTTACATCTTGTATGCACTTTTCTTATCTTTGATCACTCCCTGTATTTTCTTATTCATCTTCACTATTTCCCTCTTCACCTCCCACCACCTATTTATGTATTAATGGAATTCATGTAATTAGAAACATGGCAATCCCCCTTTGAGAATTTTCCAATTCCTTAGCCTGGTGCTTTCCGTTTCCATTGTCATTTTAATTGCTTAGAGTATTTTCTTTAGTAAATGAACACATTGCTCTGCAAAGTTTTGAGTAGAAATGGGCTCTAACCACTGGTTCTTTGGGGAAATATTCAAAATTCCCCAGAGTTCTCAGGTGTGTGCATCTAGTGCTTTAGTTCATCCTATTATGGAGATAGCTCTAAAGTTTAAATTCAAATCTTCTAAACATTCATTAGTGTTCAGATCTGAGACTTTGACTCAGACTCATCTATGGTGCTTGAATCCTCCCCACACACTTTGGCCTAGTCTATTCTAGACCAAGCAGGTAGGCTTAAGATACGCCATCCAGCAACACAAAATGTGTATCTGGCTTTGGCTTACCTTATGCCAAGCTGCCATGGAGGGTCAACGGGAGCACATGATCCTTTCAGCTTTCCTTACTTCTTGCAGAACAAGGAGTACTGGATGTTGGTGGGGGTTTCCCTCAGCATTCAATATACAGGTCTACATTAGACACACTAAATCGAACACTGGAAGATCGACCTCCAGAGGGTCATTCTTCTCTCTAGTGTAGACATGCCCTTTGAGAGAATTAGAATGGGTAAATGAGAAGAGAATCAAGTCCAAAATCTTTGATCTTCCATTTACCGAATAAGAGTTATTGACATTTTATTGGCTGAATTGTTGGCTTTAGTTTTCATTTCTAGACATCATTCTCGCTCTTGGGATACAACACTTGGGGTACGTCTACACTGCATGGCTATTTCTAAATAAGCTATTCCGGAATAATTATTCCAAAATAGCTTATTTCTAAATAGCACGTCTACACTGCAGGGAAGCCTCAAAATTAGTCCGAGGACAGATTCCCTAATGTAGACATGCTATCTCAATTTAGAGCCCCAGGAGGCACTGGGGAGGAATAACTTAAAATGGCCCTGGTGTAGGGCTATTTTGAAATCGTATCAGTGGAGCATTTACAACATGCCTTATTTTGAAATAGCTATTTTGGAATAGCCATTATTCCTCGTAGAATGAAGTTTACAGATTTTGGAATAAACCATCCATATTTCAAAATTATTTCAAAATAATGGAATGGCTGTGTAGAATCTCTCATGGTTATTTTGAAATAACGCTGGTTAACGCGACATAATGGTGCAGTGTGGATGCACCCTTAGATATTGTTCCCTCTGTGAAAAGACCCCTTCATCAATGAAGAGTCCCTCTGACATAGTAATTTATGTTATTTGAGGCCTCTATGTAGAACACCTATCACAAAGGTGGAGCTTTTTTCCCCCTGCTTCCACGTGACACAACAAACCTATTTAATTTATTCTCAACTTTCACACACAGGTCCCTTCCAGTAGAGGATTGTCACAACAAAGTTCATTGCAGGATAAGGACCTTATATAGTATTTCATCCTTAAAACAGGATACTAGAAATTATTCCTTTTGTTGCCATAAGCATGGTTAAAACTCCATGTAAGCCTTGCTGTTCAGTGTGATGTTGGTTTTCTTGTATGCCATTAGTTGTTTTATGCAATGCATGCAATTCTTCCTGGCAGCTTAGCACTCTGAGGCAATAATAATAAATGCCTTGGAAACTGTAGTGGAATCTCAAGTCAAACTCACTTCTGCTTTTGTATCACATTACTGCATAAGTGAGCTGCATCTGATGGCTTTCTTTATAAATGTTATTTCCTTTGAAATGCATAATAGTGAGCAGGCCACAATGAGTAGTGGGGGCTATAAATATGGCCAAGATTTAAAAAAAAAATTGATGAGGGATGATAGTTGTCTCAGATTTGGGATTCCCCAGCATTACCTGATTTTCTGTCAGTGCTGAATATCAGTCCAGTGAAAATAGAGCAATTTAAAAGATTTCTCAAGTTGGGTGCCCAAAAACAGCATCAGTCAAAATTACTAGCTACTTTTGGAAATCTTGGAATACCTTTTTTTTAACCTATCAAATTTACCATCAATGAACATGTGCCCTGATAAACCTCAGATATGGGTAAGATTCTATCTCAATTCAAATTGCTGATCTCCACTGGGTCTTATGTCTGGAGCACTTATCTTTTGATTCAAGCAGGAAAAAGAGGAGATTTAACTGTTGTTTGTCATAATTCATCTACAGACAAAAACAGCAATATGCCGTGTCCCAAAATAGATGTTTATAGATAAGCTTTGGAATTCAGATTTGGTAGGTAACCAAATAATGAAGCAAGTATCCACGAATAATTTATTTGACAGCAATTAATCAAAAATATTTGGCAAATACTATAGAGGCAATTATTTGTATGGATGGTTGAATAACGGGAAAAAATGAAAGTAATTTAGTCAAATAATAATGCTAAAATTATTCAGATAATTTGTGTTGCATTAATGCAGATAGTCTTTAGTATTTAGACACCCAAATGAAAAGTTAGAGATAATACTATTTAGCATTTCTATAGCACAATTCATTGCAAAAAGTGCCAAAATTTTTATAAGCTTAGGCCAAATTCTGAAGATGTAATTTAGTCTTAGCATGACGGAGTGTACAAACACTGCACTTGAAAGGAAGCGATTAAAATGCTACTTTGGCCCCAGGTTGCCACGCCTGAAAACCATTCATGGGCTAGACCAAGAGGCTCTTGAAATGTGAACAGAGAAGTTCAGGAAAAGGCAGCTAGAGGAGATTAATAGTCCACCACTTTTAGCTCCTGCAGAGGGGTACGCTAGGATGCAGTCCTAGGAAGCAGGAGTTAGCACCTTTTGCGTATGGACCATTGCTACTTCATATCTTGGAACCCAGTGGAGAAGGTGAGCCAGGATTCTCCTACCAATTGCTGGACAGGACAGAAGGCAGAAATCTTATCCCTGCTCTAGGCAAATCTGACGAAGAAAAGATGCTGGAGCAGGGAATGTCAAGAGTCTGAGATCTTAACCCAGGGATGGTCTGGGAGATTTTCCCCAACCATTGGTCAGACTTTTTATACAGCACCAAAAAGGAAAACACTAAGTATGTGACTTGGTTGGACAGCTGAATTGTGAGTAGAGCCCCGCACAGATACCAAATTGCTATCTGCATCTGCAAAAATGATCTGTGGATATCTGCATCCGCATCCACGGATGCAGATACCCATTGATATCTGTGGGTTTGCAGGGCTCTAGTAATGAAAAGGATCAGATTTTGTAGTGTTGGAGCAGTTGTTGACAGAGACCACCAGGGAAAGAAGTGGAGAAGAGCCTACTAAGTCCATGTCAGGCTACAAAGTGTTGCCTGCAGGGATGAACCCTTAGCAATCAATTTAAATTAATTTAATTGAGTTAAAGATTGAATGAGACTAGAAATTAGCTTTATGTGCAAATGAGAACCATGCAACCTTTGTGGAAGGTATTGATCACACAAATGGCACATAGCATATTGTGTGGGGGGGGGAGGAGGAACTTTGTAAGGAATAGGCAAAGAAAAGAAAATGGACAAGAAGTGGTAATTTTGACTAAGATTCCTGTAGCAATTGGATTTTTAATGACCAAAAAAAGCAGTCAAGATCTTGGTTTTTAAAGTTTCCTCAGCAAACTGAATTTATTTTGCAGAGATCATAATTATTTTTGCTCTATGCCAAATCTGAACATCCACTTGTTAAAAAAAATTGCTAAGTTCTCAGGTTTACAATAATGATGTGAAGGAGAGAAATTTCTCAAAGTCCACAGCCCCAACATAAAACCACAGTGCAGGTTGTAACTCTCTACTTTGGCAACATCTGTGGTCCAGCATGATTTTAGTTTGCCAGATTCCCATTTATCATGAGCATGGCCAAGTTTCCCACTGTCCATAAACTTTCTTTACAGACATCAGTCCTGGTTCTGAGTGTTCTGGGATGTTATTTAGCTCTAATTTATCCCTAAATATATACTAAGAACCCAGTAAGCAGTGGAAGTGCTGGTAATGCTGCTAGACAATATTGACCACTCTGGTCCAGCAAATTTATTTAATTTTTAATGTTATTCTGCAAGTTATTTTTTCTTCTCTTTCTTCTTGCACATTGGCATGAGACATGGAGTGCTGATAGATGATACTAGACTAAATTAAGATAGCAGATATACAATTTTGTCTCCTATGTATAGATAACCTCATAGAATTAGTAGGTGCTCATATCTGTGAAAATTATTATAAAAACTGAAATGCTCTCCTTTTCATTCCAGCTACTGACACACAGAGATGTATGCTACATGGCATGAGAGAGGCTGCTGTGCTGCATAAGGTAACTTCAGGATGGAAGGCTAGAGAAATGATCTGGAAGTTAGCATAGTTTTCCATGCAACTGTCAGCTGCTTTAGTCATTCATACAGTCACTGAGTAATGAAGAAAAAAACCACACACCATATCTTGGGCTTGTCAATACTAGAGGCAATAGCTGATGCTGCATACCATGTAGTTGCCAGACTGTGCAAAAATAGCAATTAAAATAATTGATTCGTTGTGCGGTTGAACTGCTTTTTTCCACACGTACATACTTAAAGAATGTATATATGTAAATAGTCATTTTTTCAAGGGACTTTTTTTCCTGCATAGAATCTTTGAAAATTACTGGGACTGTATATCAAGCAAAGAAAACTGCAGCACTTTTTTCCCACTAAAGACAGTATTTAGGTTAAAGCTACCTATTGATTTTTTCCCTCTTGTTTCAACTTCCTTTTAAAATGAACTGTCAATCTCTGGGATGGGTACCCTACCTTCAAAACTCTCTTGTGAAATAAATAGCAATGCAGCAAACCTCAATAAATAGCATAGTTCCCCAATTCCTTTCAATGACAGTTGAAATCTTCTGTAATACACAGCATTTAACATCTGACTTGAGAAAATTTGCAAAAATTTCTTTTTGTGGTAGGGAAACTTGTCTTCATAAAAACCTGCCCAAATCTGTAAAACTACTAAGCTCACAAAAAAGCAATTGGATAATAAATAAATATTGGTGGAGTTTGCAAATGTTCAGTATAACCCACATGACTCCTAAGGACTGGGGTTTGCTCAATTAAAATTTTAAATCAAGGATCAGATACCATTGCAAACAGTCCGGGTCCTAATTTAATGGAGGACCTATTGTTTTGCCTTGAAAACAATTAGCATTTTGACACAAAAACAAGAGAAATGTGCTTTTAGTATAGCTGGTGTTATTCAAGGGAATTACTTTGGACTTATGATGGGATAAAGTAAAGCAGAATTTGGCTCTCAAGTGCTATATCCCTCCCTAGGAAAAAAAGTCACAAAGCTGGAACATTGCCTTGGCTTTGAAACATAAGAAACTGTGATGTATAACAAGCGATGGGTTTGGCTTTGTATTGACCTAGCAGAATATCTGTTAGTCTTGTAAGCTGACTTTTTTTTTACATATACGCCTTGGGAAACTATCCTTTTTTATAATTGTTAAAATACAAAATAAAAGCATTAGACATTTGGAAACAGGAAAAAAAATCTAAAACTCCCCAGCTGCCTAACCTGCAGCAACTATTCAGAATGTCACTGGTAATATTGTTAAGGACTGTAAGATATCATTCCCGGAATGAAATGTTGAACACCTTGTATCCCCCAAAATGAACCCGCACAACTATGCCAGCTGTTCACTAGCTGTAGGACATGTTTGGGAGATGTATCTGTTAGAAGAAATAAGGATAATGAAAGGTTTTCCTACAGTGATATTAATAAACCAAGATAGCTAAGGCAGTGTTCAACTGAACATTTAAGTTACTGTTTGTTATAATTAGCTTCAGTTATGGTAGATTTAGTCATTTTTCATAAAGAAAACAGAAGAAGTTAATTTAAAGAGAGGAACAATATAATACATACAATTAATACAGGGTCCAGTCCTGCTCTTGTTGGCTACGTTTGAATCAAAATGAACTTCATAGTTCCTGCAGTGCAGTACTTGGGAAGAAAAAGCCACCTATGTTTTAAAATAAGGGGGAGGGCGAATGCTCTAGAGTATATTGGTGAATCATGGAGAGACTTCAGAGTGGGACCATAGCAATACAATGTATTAAGGATCAGGACTAGGTTAGACTGAAACAAAATGGACCCAAAGCTTTGTTCAAACTCCGTTTTAAACCAAATGAGGGTAGGTGCCATCTTCCATTGGCATTCAATGGGATTTAAGTGCACTTTGAGTTGCCTACAAAGACTTTTCACAATAAAAGATTTATTAAGTAAAACAACAACATTGTTTTTATTGGAGGGCATTTCTGCACCTCCAGAGGATGGAAAGAACTATGCTAAAATAGCAGTGTTCCAAGACAAGCTATTGCTATGGTATTTCTGAATTGACCAGATATAGAACAAACCAAAAATCCCACTGAAATCTTGTTATTTTCAAGATTTTCACTGAAATTTGGCAGACTCAAGAGATATGAGTAATTCAGATCAGGTTCAACCCTCAGATGCTTCTCTGGACTGAACAACTGAACCTTTTCATGTTTGGCCATCACTTATCTGTATGCCCTGCTCCTCATTGTCTTAGGAGGTGTACAGAAGGATGGATTTCCAAAAGCAATATATTGCATGCAATTAATGAATTGAATTGACTTTGTAGCACCATTAACTTCACATGGTTCCAAAGCAGTATGACAACTTGAACTGGGTAGGACCAGATTCTGCAACCATTCTATACTGCAGCTTTTGTGTTCTATAAATTAACAGAGAATATATGGCCTGATAGTGACTTGCCCTTGTGTGGGATACAGTGATGGGGAGGGTAAAAGGAGATTTCTCCTATTTCTACATACTATTGGCAGTGTTCCTATCTGCTTGTGGCAAACTGGTTCAAAGAAAGTGGAATGATGATTGATCCTCCTTATGCTATACCAGCTGACAGAGATGACCAGTCACAGAAGGGAGAAGTGCTTAAGTGTTTCCCAACAGGAATATTCACTGGCACCCTAAAGTACTCTGATTAGTAATGTGCCTCCCTAAAGGATTTATTTGGAGATCCCACTAGAGTGGTGTAATTCTGTATTGTACCACCACAAATGCCTCATCAGCACAGTATGGTCCCGTTGTGTTAAAAATGAAGTTGAAACTCCATATGTGAGAACATGCCACTCCTATGCAAATTAATGTATTTTATTATTTTGCTTTCTCATTTTTAGAATTGAGTAATGTTTCTCTTTCCTTCCTTGAGTTTTCCTTCAGCACTATTGGATGACTTTTCTGCTGAGTGTGAGAGCTTCCATTCCTATAATAATCCAGTAGGCACAGTCCTGTTTACCTCAGTCACTTGGATGCTACCATTGACTTAAATGGGTCTTTTCCCTTGAATAAAGTGAGCGAAGTTAGGCAATATGCTTGTCTTATTTCCCAAATCCTTGCAATATTTAGATATGGTCTGAGGAATGTCTAGCTGCTATGTCCAAATGGCATCTGGGAAAGTTAAGTTCTAGAAATCTGTTTTCTCCCCCTTGCCTGTTGGAAAATGACATTCTCAAGGTAAAAACTGTATATTAATCATTTCTCCTTACCTGTTAGAAATAAAATCTTAACACATCAAAATTAGAAATGATCCTATAAATCTATTTTACTTTTTAACATTAACACTGTCCATTTATCCTTTACATCAGACTCAGACAAGATTAGTAGATTTCACTTTTTATGACAGTGTCTTGTCAATTTCTCTGTCCCTTTTCCATACAACAGTTCAGTGCCATGGTGTTAGTATATTGCGAAACTTAATTTTGGCTGATGTGAATTGTCTCTGCCCGTTTTCACAGATGGGAATTCAGTATGCATATCTACAAGGGCATACAGCAAATTCGATTCACTTTTCTATTTGTGGTAATACTCTGAATTGTGACTGTGAGGTGTTTAAATTATATAAGCCTTTTTGAACAGCAGTTGCCTGTGCTAATGTTAGCATTTGTAGCCTAATACTGGACCAAGTCTTCTAGTATTTAATCAATATGTGTAGCTCTAAAGTAGTGTTGTAGACCACTCCAGCAGGGAGAGAATTATAGACAAGCCAGAGGAGGCTTGCACAACCCTGGTCAATGAGTGCGGGGGAGCAATCAGACTGTCAGGGCCAGACTGTGCCCTATAAAAGGCCGCAAGGGCTGAGAGGAACTCACTCTTTCTCCAGCTATGGAGCAGGAAGGACCTGGCTACCTGGGAAGCCACAGAGGGTACCCGAGACACAGCAAGGCAGACAAAACTGGGGACCTCTGGCCTGACCCAACTTTCAGGCTGCAGGCCTGATACAGGGGCCTAAGGAGTACTAGGGCTGCAGGAAGGCAACCAGGACAGGAGAAAGCAGCAGGTCCACAACCCCTTGCCAATGATGAGTGGCCATTTCAGATTGCAGTGTGCCCCTAAGACAGAGACTAACCAATGACTGAGGCAAGGTAGGTACTGGGGTGTTCAGGTTCCCTGTGAGGGGAAAACCCCAGATTGCAGGGAAACTACTGCAGGGTAGTACCATGAGGAAAGGGCACCTGGGTGCCAAAAGCACAGAAGGCAAGTAACACCGGTTAACAGGGGGTGCTCCAGGGCTGGAAGAGCTAATTGCTGAGAAGGCCAGAAGGAGGCACCATGCCAATGAGTCACGGCCCTGCTACAAGCTCCCTTTGATCCTTATTTGGAGGATCTTTCCATTCCAATCAGAAAGAGAAAGGGATCAGCCATCTCAGATAGCATAGCTCCATTCCTCTTCATCTGCCACTGATACGTTTTCTCTGTGTATCCATCTGAGACAGAGGAAGAACCAGTTGAAGACTGGGTAGGCTGGAGTTTGGAGGATACACCATGGTCCGTCACCATCCTCACAGAGAGAACACTGAGAATTTAATGTGAGGTTTCCATGGCCATGTTCTTTGCTAATTTTTCCCTCTTAAGGAAAGTATTAGGGGCAGTTACCTACTGGAGATGTCTTAACAGCCCAAATCCATTCTTTCCCTGAGCCACAAGCCCAAAGGCCTTTGGATATAGTACCATAATTGCACAAATTAGCCAATAAGGCGATATGGCATAATATATTACAGGTAATTCCAAAGAGAAAATAACATGGCAAAAACTTCCACAACCCTTTTAATGTATAATTCCATTACTAAATCATCAAGGCAATGCAACATAGAATCATGTGCTTCTAAAAGCAAAATAGGGAAATGTGCCCATAAAACATTTAAAAAAGAATCCTTTTTAGCTTATATATCTGACAAGAAGTAAAGTAGGAGAGATGATTTATTTGGCTCTGACTTGTCATCAGTTCCATCAATTAGAGGTAGCCAAGAAAAGTAAACCATGGAGATTATTCTGGCAGTCACTGCCTGGCAGTCAGACTATACTTATGTAATCAGTATTTTCTTATTCATATGTGCTGCATTATTAGGTCCAGTAGTTCAACTCCAGCTCTGAAATTGTTTTGATCTGGTGATGAATGAGTTTACGGTAAAACACAAAATGAGAACACTCCACTGCCATAAATCTGAAGATTTAGTTTCCATTGTATTTTCAAAATGTTATATTATGTAGGCTGAACATAATACATCATAAGTATGTACCAGCTCCCTCTCTGTGTGTAAATTATTCTAAGCACTTAAAATGTTGTAATGCTAAATATATAGGGGAAAGGTCCCAAAAGATCAATGATTCATTGCAATGAAAAATGTAAAAGGGTTAGAAAATGCACATGCACTTATGCTAAGTATCATAAACATAAAGATAAGATTAAATGTGTTTTGTGCAACTCACTTTTTAACCAGAGTGGTGTGAATGATTCCCTAACTTTGAGAAAATATCTTGCTTGCTTGCTTGCTTGCTTGCTTGCTTGCTTGGAGGACTACATGAAAAAGTTCTAATCCTGCTCTCAAATCTGTCCAGCCTGTATTTTCAAAAGTGACCAGAGATTTTGAAAGCCTCTCTTTTTAGATGCCCAACTGGAGACACATTAAAAAGGTTTGATTTGCATAGGATGGGTACTCAACATTTTCTGAAGTTCAGATCATCTAAGGTTTCTCTCGTTGGAGCTCAAACTAACTAGCTATTTTTAAAAATCTTGACCTGATTATCTTTCTTAAAAGTTGTAAATAAGATGAAATGTAAAAATATAAACATTGTTCATTGTTTGCAACATAATCACAACCACAAAATTAATAATGCTGTGGGTGAAATACTCTGTTACCAGGCTTGCTAATGGAGGAGAAAGGGGGCAAAGGGAGCAGTTGCCCCAGGACCTGGCTATTCCAAAGGGCATGGGACTACCTGCCACTACTGTGGCAGCAGTGGTTCACAGAACCCCAGGCCCTTTAAATTGCTGCTGGAGTGTTGTGTAGTGTCCTCTAGGCAACACTGAGAGCTAGGTGAGGGGGCATGCCATGATCTCAGAGGCCCCTGAGGAGCTCCCTGTGGAATGGTGGCCCTAAGCCCCGCCCCTTCTGCCCAAAGCCCCAACCCTTTCAGGACTGCAACCCTTGCCTAGGGCCTCCGCAAGTCTGTTGACTCCCCAATCTGTTGCACTACTTAAAGTGAACATGCTGCTCTTGTGATGGAAAGGCCTGGATCAAAAATACATCCAGATTTGGCAG
>CM057846.1:141150265-141172606 GCA_030068395.1 Apalone spinifera
GCTAGATAGATTCATGGAGGTTAGGTCCATAAATGGCTGTTAGTCAAGATGGGTACGAATGATGTCCCTCGCTTCTGTTTCTCTGGAAATGGGCGAGAGGAGTGGGATCATGTGAGGATTACCTATTGTGTTCCCTCCCTCTGGGGTATCTGGTATTGGCCACTGTCAGCAGAGAGGATACTGGGCTAGATGGACCTTTGGTCTGACCCAGTATGGGTCTTATGTTCTTATGTTCACTTCCATATTTTGGAAATACAAAAATACCTGATTTAAAGTGGTATAAAACTATATGATTGGTAATTACCAAAAAAACAGTACTATATATCCACATCAGTTTGGGAGATCCCAACATTTGAATTAAAAATATTAATTAAAACCTGGTAGCATATTTTAATGTCACCTTTTAGAGTGGCAGGGGCAGGAGAAGGTAGCCCTTTTTAGCCACAAGCCGTCAAACTCTCAATAATAATCTTCTGTGGTCTAGGGCCAAACCAATACCAGGAGAGACTACTTACTTGGATGACAATTGTATATTGCTTTTTATTCCTGATAGTCCTTCAGGGAGTCTGTTCATATGCAACAGAAATATTTACTAAAGTTCAAATGTGCAAAAGGATGCAAGTGTTGTGGCATTGAGCATCATACTACCTAACCACAAGGTGCCTAAAAAAAATCAGAACAACAACACTGAGATATTTAAAGCCTTAGTTGAGGCTCCTATAAAGTAGGACTGACAGCTGTGTGTCCTTCAGCCAGAATGACAGCCTGTTGGAAAGTGGCTCCAGTCAGCACCATTGACCGGGCTGTTAAAAATCCTGTAGGTGGTGCAGCGTGGCTAAGGTAAGCTCCCTGTGCTGGCCCTGCACAGTTCCTGTAAGTGGCCTACATATCTCTGAGGCACCTAGGAGGTGCAGCAATGGGGGGCTCTAAATATTGCCTCTGCCCTCTGCACCCGTTCTGCAGCTCCCATTTGCCGGGTACTGTAGACAACAGATGCTGTGGGGACAGTGTCTGTATAGGGACAGTATGCAGAGCACCCTGAATCTTCTGCTAGGGGCTACAGAGACATTCTGGTCACTTCTAGAAGCCTCCTGAGGTAAGCACCACCCAGAGCCTCCACCCTGAACACAAAGATCCTCCTACATCCCAAACTCCTGCTCCAGGCCTGATCCTACTCCCACATCCCAATTTCCTCCAAGAGCCCACACCCTGTTCTATGCTCCAAACATCTTGTGCCTAGCCCTAAGTCCCCTCCCACTACCAAACTGTATCCCAGAGCCTGAACCTCCTCTCATACTGCAAATAACTTACTTCCACCACAGAGCCCCCTCCTGAACCCCAAACCTCTATCCCAGAAGTGGGCAAAAAGCTGCTCATGGGGGCAGATCTGGTTCACCAGGTACAGGCGCCTGCAGCTCCCATTAGCCCATGAATCACCATTCCCGGCTAAAAGAGCTGCAGGAAGTCGTGTCCCAGTCTGTGCTCCTTCCTATAGCTCCGGTTGGCTGGGAACAGCGATCTGCAGCCAACAGAAGCTGCAAGCACCCATATCTGCAAAAGCACAGGTAAATACAGCAATGGCAGTCCACCAGGGACCAACCCTGGTGCATTGCCTCTGTCTTATTGCCCACCCCTGCCCTATCCTCATCCTCACCTGCATCCCATTGCCTACATCCCCAACTGGTATCCTCATCCCCTCTCACACCCCAACCTTCTCCACCAACTTGGTGAAAATGTGTGAGTGGATGAGGCTGGGGCAGAGTGAGTCAGAGCGGGGCAGGGGACAGGTCAAGGGTGTTTGGTTTTCTAGAATCAGAAAGTTGGCAACCCTACCATACAATGAATGAAAGGGGGAGACAGACATCTTAGATAACAAGTCTCAAAGAAAAAAAGAGATGAGGTGTGGGCCAGAATCTCACAGGTAGGATCCTAACTTTCATTTTAATGGAAGTTATCCTTGAGGAGCTGGGTCTGTGTGCAGAGAGACTCTGGTCACTTCCAGAAGCCTCCTGAGGTAAGCACCTTCCAGAGCCTGTACCCAGGATATGAACACATTTCTACATTCCAAGGAAGCCTGAAGACCCAGCAAGGTCCTGCACATACTGCAGGACCACATGATATTTTTGGTCTTGCAGGGAAGACAACACAAACCTTCCCATTACCCACTCTCCTAAAACAGTACCCCACCAGCCAGCCATGCCATTTCACCCTCTGCTTCTCAACCTCCCCTTCCAAATAGATAGCTGCAACAGGCTAATACTGAAGGACACCCAGCACAATATTCACTATTTCTATAGACAATGCAAGGAGGGAAAGAACAAGAATCTCACTGCCAGACATAGCAGCAACTACTGCCCCGGATCAGGAAGAGCCCATCTCATCCCACCTGGTCCAGCAGGGGAGTCCCACAACTCCTGCTTCACCACCATCAGGCCATGATGGAGACTAGGTAAGTAGACACCTATGTACACATCACAGTAAATATTAGTAGCATAACAGATCCACAGCAATATGAAAAGGCATGCAGGATTGTGTAGACACACTTTGTAGGTGTCAATCACAGTATTCAGATGGCTAGGTAAAGACATTAATAAATACATGCACCAATGCATACAAAGGGGCCACAACCCCAGGACATCAAAGGTGTGTTCGGCTGTTATTCCAAAATAATTATGCAAGCATCTACACAGCAATTCCGTTATTTCAAAATAAATTCAAAATAACGGTTGGCTTATTCTGACTTCTGTAAGCCTCATTCTATGAAGAATAGCACCTATTCCGAAATAGCTATTGTGAAATAAGACATGTGTAGATGCTCCAGTTCTGCTATTTCAAAATAGTCCATCACCAGGGCCATTCTAAGTTAATTCTCCTGGGACTCTAAATAGAGATTGCATGTCTACATTAAGGAAGCCTGCCGGGACTAATTTTGAGGCTTCCCTGAGTGTAGATGTGATATTTCAAAATAAGCTATTTTGGAATAACTATTCAGGAATAGCTTATTTCGAAATAAGCATGCAATATAGACATAGCCCAAGATTCTCATTCCTTTCTACCATTGCGCAGCCTTTCCTTCAATCCACTTCTCCCCTCCCTTTTCCAGGAGAGCAAACCAAGGGAAATCTGACTTCTTCATAGTCCAATGTGATTGTGGTGGGGATCTTCCATCCATTCCTTGAAAGCAAAACCTTTCTCCTAACCAGCACATTGTGTATCACACACTGGTTTAGCCATGTTTCTCTTTTATTCTCCTCAATGTGTCTGATGTGTCCATTGATGTAGACATGAACTTTGTGCTGGGATTTTCTGGTATTTACATGTGTGCCCTCCATGATGCCTAACACACGGGGAAAGGCTGCAATCTGGTAGAAGTCTAGCATGTTTTGTCTCTGGATTGGAAGTAAATGGGATGCATTTCCCATTTTTGATGATGACACCAGGAACTGTTCTCCTTTGGAGGCTGTTGGCGGGGTGATGGTGTCAGTTTAGGAAATGATTCTCAGGTTAGTATTACCAGGCTATGCTGATTGGAAGGATGAGTGAGTGGCTTCTGTCTGTGGTTGTGGTTAGCTTGCTATGCAAAAGTGCAGCAGTGTTATCTGGGCCCAGTCTGTACCACTGCTTGCATGTCTGGCTGCCCTTTATCCTCGGGCTGGGGTTTAGGATGGGTCACCTGTGCTCCATTCACTTTTTTGGTGCTCTGACAGTGAAGGTGCTGTATATGCTTCTGTTTGCCATTGTGTATATTTCTCTCTGGCCTACCCTTTCCCTGTCCAGCAGTTGCTCTCCCTCCTACATCCCTTTTGTCCCACAGACGTCCTTTCCCTCTCCCTTGCCCGGTCCTTTGCCTCCCCAGGATACCTCTCTGCCTCTTTGATCTGGATAGCTGTGATTCATCTTCCCCCATCTTATCCATCTACCCCACTGTTCCTGGCCTCTAACCTGCATTCCTCCAGGTGCTCAACTGCTTACCCATACCCTATTCCTAGCTCAATCTAATCTGCTGTCTTACTGAAACATGCTCTCTTGCTCGCTGGATCACACTCTATCTCTCTCATATTTACCCTTTGTTTAAATGTAGCTTTTATGTTTAGAGTGAGGGACCTTCAACCTGCTAGTGCCTTGCATTCTGTCCCCTGTAGTGGGTGGGGATGGGCATTTGGTGTAAGGTTTGGCCTGAGTGCACCTGCTGGGTCAGCATGCTCTGAAACTGAGACATGAGTTAGGTGTCTGGACGCCTGGCATCAGGCTGCCATGTGCATGCCCACAGGTGGAAGCCAAGGTATATAGGGCATTTTACTAGTGAAAACCTAGGCACATAGGGAACTATAACCATGAAATATAGGTGCCTCACAAGTTTAGGCACCTTCAGGGTTTGGAGGGATGTTTTCAGCATTGCTGTGGAGCCGTCAGTACATGAATCCATGAAATACTCACATGCTCAAATCCTTTTAGAATTCTGTACAGTGGTATGTGGTGCTGTGAGCATAATATCTCCTTAGCACTAGTGATGACCCATGAGATTGAAGGGGAAAAAACCCTTTATTTTACCTGTAAAAGGAGTAAATAAGATTTGGAAATCACTGAAAAGTAATAAACACAAAATCTCTCAGTTCCATTGTTAAAGGAAATCTTCAGACTATGGTTACAGCTTCTCTAAATAGCAAGGCTACACTACAGTTGATCTCCCAGGGTTCAGTTTAGTGGGTTTAGTGAAGACTCGCTAATTCAAACTCAGAGGGCGACCCTGTCAGCGCCGGTATCCCTGCTCCTCACAAGGACTAAGGGAAGCCAATGGGAGTATTTGCTCCCATCGACCTCCCACTTGTTGGTGGCAATTTTAGATATGTTTATTTCAGCTATGTAATTAACATAGCTGGAGTTAGTTATCTTAAGTTGACCATCTGTTCTAGTGTAGTTCAGGCCTGAGTGCCCTTCCAGCTGTAAAGTAAAGCTTCAGTGCACTAGCATGCTACAAACTAACGTCCCAGGTAAGCTGTACTATTGCTCACTGAAAGTTCCTTAGTTTTCACCTGACCTACTCCTATTTCAATGTAGTGAAGATCAAAACACCATAGGGAAGTTTGCATGCACAGTAGGAGGGCCCACGTGGACACCTAGTGTACAGCATGCAAGTGTGCTGCATATTTAGACTAACTATTCATCTAGACAAGCCTGCAGGACTACATTTTAAGGGTATGTCTACACTGCATTCTTCTTTCAAGAGAGGAATGCAAATGCAGCCAAGCGAAATTGCAAATGAAGAGCGGCTTTGAATTTCCTGCACTTCATTTTCATAATCGCGATCGGCTGCTATTTTGAAATACCCTATTTCGAGATAAAAAATGCTGTTTAGATGCGGTTATTTTGAAAGAAACCCCTTCTTTTGAAATAACCGTTAAACCTTATTTTTTTAGGAGTAAGGGTTATTTTGAAAGAAGGGGTTTCTTTCAAAATAACTATGTCTACACGGCGTTTTTTATCTCGAAATAGGGTATTTTGAAATAGTGGCTGGATGCAATTATGCAAATGAAGCATGGGAAATTCAGATCCATGCTTCATTTGCAAATTTGCTCGTCTGCATTTGCATTCCTCTCTTGAAAGAGGAATGCAGTGTATAAGGGAACTATTTGCTATGTATTTTAGCCAGGTATCATAAGTGTGGTATCTTCATGAAACATTCTCCTCCTCCTCCTCTCTCCTGTGCACTCTCCACCTATTCCTTTGGAATGTCAGCCCAGAATTTATTCTGTAACCAGCCTGCTAGAAAACTTGACAGAATATCTTATACCTGTCTTGCCCTCTTCTTTTTTTTCCTTTTCCTTTTTCCTTCCATTGTCCCTTTTTCAATTTCCAAGCCCACCTACATTAGCTTACTAGAAGATTTACCAGGCATTGCTCAGGTCCTTAACTAATTTTTTTTAATAAAATGAAAATGTACATGCTTCATTTGAATCATTGCTCTAGCGTAGGGCTCTGAATAAGGGCTTCAGTGTGCAGGCTGCCCTGGGGAGAGAGGATTACCCCAGCTCTCTCTCACTGCCGTAGCCTGGGGCTAGGTGAGAAGCACCTCTCCATGGCTGCTGCAGCTTTGGAGAGTGCAGCTGATGGAGGGGTGCATGTCCCCTGGCTGGGCAGGTCCAGGTTCATTTGTCCCCTAAGCTCCCCAGCCAGATTGAGGAATGCAGCAAATGGTGCACTTGCTTACTGATGAAGGGGAATACCCAGCAATATTCCAGTGTGAATGGGGGGGATATTTAGCCCCCCACTACCTTCCCTAAGGGGCTTCTTGGGATATGGGAGGCTGGGCACCCAGTGCCAGCCTTTTCACCCGCCTGGTAATTGTTTCTTTTCTGTATGGTTTTGAGAAGCAATCCCATTTCAGACACATCCCATCTTCCTGGCACAAACAAACCCTTATGTTGCACTAAATTACCTGGCATGACTTATAGATGTCAGGGAGGATATGGAAAATATCCAGATTTGCTTACACAGTGTGTATCAGAGCATTTAGATTTCTATTTGTAATGCTACCCCATTCAAATTCTCTCTCTTTAGAAAACTTTAGAAACATGTTAATGCCTTTCAGTTCATGTTCTATGTTTATTTTCTTTTAATATATATTTTAGTGTGTCAGTTGCTCTGCTTTTGTTCCCTTTTATACCTATCATGCTGGCAAGTATCATTTCATCAGAATTTTCTAATTGGTCCCTATTTTTTAAATCCCTTAGCTAAGCCACTTAAGGCTCAATTCTCAAAGGTATCTGAGGCACCTAAATCCCACATAAATCAATGGAAGTTAGGCACCTACATACTTTGAGGCTTTCGGATTAAATGTTTTAGGTATAGGCTATATAGGAAAAATGTCATGCCTCTTGCTGAAGGAGAGAAAAATATCTGCAGTTCTTTGTACCAAAATACAAAGTATGGAAGAAAATGGAATCAGAGCTCTGATAATTTGACGTATTTTATTTTTGTCACTTTTTTCTATTCAATAGTAATAACTTTCTTCAGGCCAACTCCTTCCTCAATTCAACATAAAAGTGCTTAACTCTTTAAACTAAGGTAATGAATTGCTCCATAAACAATAAAGATTGAAAACATGCTGTTACCTGTGCCCCTCAGAAACAATTTCCCTCAAACATGAGCACCCTGAAACAAAGAGACTCAATCAAAAAAGTAAGATTCAGGTTTCAAACATGCCTTCTGTAAGACCACCTCAATATCATTGCATAGCTTGGTGGTAGAATGGTGGGCTAGATATGTAAGAGTGATGTACAGCTCATATCACCAATTTTCTTGCCCCCAACTTTCCACCTCTGCCACTTCACTGCTGATGTCACCAACTGAACTCTCATGAGGGTGGAGTTCTCAAATTTGAGGAACTTGGGGTCCACTGATACCATGCTTTTCAGCAGTCTTTTACCTCAGTGCAAAATGGATGTAGTTTGGTAGCAGTTTACATACACTTTGTTTTTGAGGCAATCAAAGCCTCAATTCCCCATTCTCCTTGTGTAGTCATCTGCACACATTGCATACTGAGTAGAATGTGACAAAATTGGTGGCACATATCAAATTTCCATCAAGTCATTTGGCAAGGAAAGCAAATAAGTGTAGTTCTGTAATGCAAGAGCAATGAGCAGGTTTTCGTAGGCTGTGTGCCTCCTGCGTGAGGCACAGGTACCCCTGCAATACCCCCCATGTGCACCCCCAGGGAGCACCCAGAGCAGCTACACAAGAGGTCCTACAATGGCGCAAGTGCATCAGCACTGCTGTGCTGCTGTAAGGTCACCTATGTAGACATAACCTTAATAAAAGAGAGGCAAATGTGTGTGAAATGGGTGCCCTAAGCAAGCCAAGTCGAGAAATCCCCAATTCCAGTGATATTTGATGCTGAATATGCACTGAGGATTTTACAAAAACTGATCAATACTTCAAACTGATTCCTTATACTATTATTTTTCCAAAGTGTAAAATACATTAAAAAGTGGAGAAAATGCTTTTAATAGTGAGAGATCTTTGCTCCTCTTAAAAAAAGAAGTCCTGTTGAAAATTAATTGATATTCAGTAACCTTTATTCTTCTGCCAAGGTACATTTCTATAAAAAGGGTGGATTTTCTTCACAATTGCATTGCAGAAGGACCATATTTTAAAATAATTCATTTAAGATTAATTTCAATGTAGTGACAGATCTCTAATTGTCTATGTATCTTGGGCCATGCCAACACTATTTCTTATGGCAGCAAAACATATCTAACTCAGGGTGATAGATATATTTCATCAGTCTAAGCACTACTGTGCACAGCACTATGTCAACGGGAAAGTTTCGATCACTGACATAGTTACTAGTGTTCTTTGGAGGGTGGCTAATTATGTTGATGGAAAAGCTCTTTCCCATCAGCATAGATCAGCTGCACAAGAGATCTTACAGCGGTGCAGCTTCATTGGCACAGCTGTGCTGTGGTATGGCCTTTATTGCAGACATAGCCTTAGTCAAAGAGACTCCTAGGTTGCTATAACAACAGACATGCTAAGATGAGTGGAACTGAGTGATATTGGACTAGCTGCTTAGAAACCACTGCTTTTATGGTGCTTGGCTTTGAAAGAATGAGGTGTGTGTTTGCTGGGCACAAGAGGGCTATGATGTCAGTGTATGAGGATTTGTAAGTATGGGATGTATGCTGAAATTCCTAAACCCATTCAATGTCTGAGGTAAGTCCTATTAAGCCTGGTGGGAGAGGTGTGTGCATTTGTGCATGTGAAACTATATCTGGTATTTCAGGTGGGTCAGCCTGCTTTAGCCATGTCCATGGCATTCCCTGATGTAGCACAGATCTATACATGAGTATGCTGGCTTTCTAGTGTAACATATTCCTCTCACTAACCTTACTGTGTATCCTCTTTCGCTGTCATATAGTGCTGAGATGGTGACACTCAAGCGGCATGGTGGTGACCATATGCATACATCCTTTCAGCTCCTGTCCCTCAACACTAGAGAGAGCAAGTTCCTGTTTGGAACATGGAGGAAGGATGTCTGGGGGGGAAAGTAGGCTCCTGACCAGTATGAGGAACCCACCTTTTGCTTGGAGTGTAAGATAAGTTAAATTAGACTGACAGATGTGGGGAACAACCCTTCCTCCATTCTTTTCCCTTCGCACAAAGTGAGGTGTTTGCATATGTCTGATTCAGGTACAGCTGGCAGAGCAGATCACCAGCCCTAATTGATTATAGAGTACATAATATGACCAAAAGGACTTAGTTCTAAGGAGTTACTAAATTCCCCCAAAGCTGGCTCACTTCCCACTTCCCCCCCCACTCACAGGATGATAAGTGGGGATGAGACCTTTTACCTTACTGGACATTGCCTTAAAAAGTTTTCCACCTGCCTCTTCCCATGGGAGTAGGGAGAGAATGGCAGAATTGGGCACATTTCCTACTGGAGGAAAAATGTTGGTGGGGGATTTTGAGGGGCTCAAAGATCTATGATATACCATGGGTGGGAATCCCCTGTACTGCTTTCAAAAGAGGTAAAAGCTAGAAAAAGAGACATGGCACTTGTTATTGTCCCTTGCTGGGGGAAATAGAGAACTGGCTGATTGGAGAATCACCAGCGGCCCAGAAAGGCCCTGCCTTCTTTCCTGCATCTATAGGATGGGGATTTCTCCCCTCCCCCCTTAAAAGGGTAGCAAAACACTGCGATTCCATCAAAAAGGCAGTAACAGAAAGAGGGAAACAAGGATCCATTGTCACAATCTTGCATGGAGATGGACTTTGGAGGGTTACATATGTGCTCAGCAGTTCTGGATATTTTCTCTGCAAATGTGTGCATTTCCCAGTGTATTCCACACTCAAAAGCCTTCAAGTGCTTGTGAGTGTCCCTCACCCCTGGTCCGTATGGGTTTTTTTGCAGTGATGGAGGTTTGTTTCATGCATTGTATTGTGTATTTTTCCAATATTCTGGGTTTTACATAGTACAATGAGGGCTCAGTGCCCCAGTTTGAGTCCTTAGGGTTTCTTATGAACAATGTTTTCAAAACTGGGATATTTTGAAAAAACAAGTTTGCCATTACTATGAGAATTCCAAATCCTCTTCTTATGAAACTGATGATCTTTCTATCAGCCCCTAGTGATACTAAGGAGGAAGAAGGTCTGACACGCTCACCTTCTGAGACGGGGAAGGCAGCAAGTCAGCTTCCTCCAAATCACAAAATTGTGTCACTTTGTAGGCGTGTCGAGTCCATCCTTTGGCATGGAGGCCACATGACCTTCAAGGCTGAGAACACTGACCATATGAAGTGAAAACGTACTCAGCCTCTTAACTATAGAGAGGGGAGTGAAGACACTACATCTTCTACTGCTTCCCACAGCTTCTTTCCCTCCCTGGTGCAGCTATTAAGAAGCTCCACTGGTGGTTATTTGCTACAGCACAGAGATATCAGGGGAGAGTAGCTCTGACAGCTCCATGACCTGCTTCTTTGTCAGGTTGGGAAACTCCTCTCACTTGGATCTAACTGAATCTGGGCTCTCACCTGGATCTAACTGAATCTGGGGTTACAACGAATGTCTTCACCTCTCCTACAAAGCCACCTAGGGCAGCACACAAGAGGGGAAGGAGGGACATCTGAGAGCCAGTAACCAGTTACAGACTTTGGTTCTTTGTCCCAGCCTCACTGAAGCACAGAATGTGCTCCATCCACCCACGGCCACCAGCAAAAGGGTCTGGGGAGGAGGAAAATGCAGGAGAAAGCTATTTCAGGTGTACACATATTCAGGGTCACCCAAAACACTGTGGAAGTATTCATGGATATAAAAATGTGTCAAAAATGAAATACTGTTGGAAAAAAAACCCCAGCATCCTCATTTGACTACAGGAGCTGGGGGCTTTAAGAAAATAGGATACATCATGAGACTCATAATAAAGGCTATGTCTACACTACAGAGGCTTTCCAGGATACCTCTGGTGTCCCAGAAAAGCTGTCGCGTCTAGGGAACGCGTCCGCTTTTTCGGATCAGTTTCTGAAAAAGCAGGCATGTTCTTTCGGAAGCCCTGTGTTCCTCATTTTATGAGGAATAAGGACTCTTCCAAAAAAGGAGGTTTTCCCACATTTGGCCCCGTGTAGGTGGGCCAAAAGTTGGAAAAGCCTCTTCCGAAAAAAGAATCGGAAAAAGGTACGCAAATTGTGGTTTGCAATTTGCATGCCTTTTTCCTAAAAAGAACTGCAGTGTAGACATAGCCAAAATCTCTGTAGTTGCAAACACTGACAATGCAGTAGGAACAAGTTCAGTAAAGCAAAGAAATGTATCAATGTATTACTGAAAGAGGGTAAAAAGGCAGGTCCCTTTTCTATGGTGCTGTTGCAGTTGCCAGGCAATTTTGCTTTTCCTCAGTTAGGAACCAGAGATATGCCCCTACGTTTCCTTGAAGTGTTAGTTCCTGAGACAGGCAATGATACTTCGTAGCTGGGAAGAGCCACAGCTGTTAAGGCAGGGGGGCTAGAGGTTGGATCCGGCCTCGGGGCTGGATCCAGCCAACCAAGACACCGGATCTGGCCTGTTGACCACCCTGCCAGAACCCTCAGGCATGTAGCTGCTACGGTTTAAAGCGGCTTTCTGCACTACAGGAAGAAGGATGCTTTGTGTGATTTCCCTGCCCCCATCCCAATCCTCATGTCCTACTGGCTGGAAAAAGCCAGCCAATAGGAACTGATCACAGCCAATCTCTCAGCTCCTATTGTCTGAGATATTGGCCTGGAGGATAGGTTCAACGTATGCATCTTCCCCTTCCTGGAGCTGAGTGCCACGTGGAGGGAACAGTCTGTAGTTTTAAGTGGTCTGAAGATGCAGCAGGCAGGGAGTCCAGATTGCTGTGGGGGTGATGTAGGTCTGCTGGCCAGGAGACACTTAGGTAAGCACCTCCCAGCCAGAGCCTGCCTCTGGCACCCCTGCCCCTCCGACAGCCCAACTCCCTCCCCAGGTCACCATCCAAACCCTCTGCACCCCACTCCCTCCCCCACATCACCATCCAAACTCTCTGCACTCCCTTACTTTAGGTCATAACTCCCTCCCAGACACTGTACCCCCTCCTACATCACTCTCCCAGGCCAGATTCCTCTCCTACACCCAAACATCCTCCCAGACCTTTCACCCCATTCCCCTGTCCCAGGTCACCCCCAAGCCCTCAGCAGTCTGCACCTCCTTTTTTTCCCTTCTCCCAGGTCACAATTCCCTCCCAGACTTTCACCTCCTCCTAGAGCCCCTCTCTGAAGCCAGAATCCTCTTTTGCACCCATACTCCCTCCCTGACCCTAAACCCCAATTCCCTGACCCAGGTCATAATCTCCTCCTTCATCCAAACTCCCTCTCAGACCTCACATCCTCTCCTGAACCCCATTCCCTTATCCCATGTGCCCTTATGCACCCAACCTCCATCCTGGACCTCGCATTTCCTCTATAGAAAAGTGTGGCCCTTGACTACTTTCCAAAATCTTGGAGTGGCCCCTCAGCAAAAATTATTGCCCACCCCTGCTTTAGGGCATGTTTATACTGCAGCTGCCCAAGAACATCACCCTGTTGCTCTTGGATATGTTCTTGTGTGACTACGCTTCTGCTCTTAGAGCACTAGCTCAGGCAATATGTGCCTCTACCCATGCTGGGAAGCTCGCTTTCAACTGCCGTGTACATATATCCTGGAAGTTGTTGTTTTGTGGACCAACTAACGGTTTCTCACCCAGCCAGCATAGTAAATTTGTTATTCTATTACTCCTAGCATTTTCCTTTTCCCCAAAATACAGCAATTAAGCCTTTGTTGCAATTGTTTTTCCTCCTTTTTTCATATTCTTAGGGATGTTACTAAAACAGCTTTGATACAAATGTTCCAACAGCTGAGCCTTACATCTCTTGCCATAATTCAACAATTCTGCAATTGAACCAGTTCATTATAATACTGAAATTTCTATATTGTCATGGAAGAGGAATGGAGTTTGTGTTATACTAGTCTTCCATTTTACCACCCACTATTAGCTATATTGCTGCCCGTCAGTTTTAAAATACAGATCACTGATTGCTTTAATTTTTACCAACCTAACTGGTCCTAATGTACAAAGTACATCATCAAAGAAAACTACCTGCTGTGAGAAGGAAGGAAAGATGGGACAAGTAAACTTAGTTTGCTGAAATTTGCTAGTATTCACAGGCTAAGTGTAATGAAACATTAATGGAGATTACAAATTAATTCTCAGTGCTTGTATAAATGCCTTTGGAAAGCTGAATTGTGGGAAATGTTTAAAGAGTTAAGAAAACAGGGTTAAATTAGACACTCAGCTAGCAAAATTTTCAGAAATCATCAGTGTCTTGGTATTATAGTGTTTTTTTGTATTGTTGAACAGCCTCATGTGCCACAGGGCTGAGTATTTTACTAGACAGATTGAACAGTGATGCTCTTGAATAATACAATTTTTTTAAAAAACCACATGAAGCACTATGGATGCTTTTATAGATTATATTTATGGCTTTCAAAGGCAAAGTTTAAAAGATTACCAAGACTGATCATATCTTGATTTGAAAGCATAAGATTTGAGTAAAGAGCTGCATAGAGAACCACCATCTTTCTCGTAACTTGTAGCCTGCTAACAATATTTTCAAAGAAAACATGCAAACTTGATTGGAGATAAGCAGAAAGACAGCAAGGGAAAATGTGTAGCTCATCCAGAATGGGTGTGATAGGTACTAATAAGGACCTTAAAATGTGGGCTTTTTGAGTTATGACTACACAAATATTTTAAATTATGGTAAAATAATATAAGGTAAAAATTGTTATGCGCAAGAATACCTGTGTCAAAGAATATGGAGAATTAGAAGTTTGACTGGTCTCAATTGACAGTTTTTTTACATACATGAGTGCAGCTCTGGTAGGCTCAATTTACAGTAATTCCTTTTCATTGCTCTTTTGGGCAAGTAGGTTATAACTTCAGTGGAAGAGGTCGAGTGTTCAACCCACTCACCCTGAACATCTTAGGGGGAGCCAAGAGCCATCAACATGGGGATCTCTTCCCTTTTCACAGCTGGGGACAAGCTCCCAGTAGTACCTTGATAGTACAACTACTACAAAAACCTTGTTGCCTGGACTCTCTTAAGCCTACAGAGCCAAAACATTCTTCTATAAAGGGAGAACTCATTCTAGAGTACCTCGTGCCATGTTACCATGAAGATTTATGTGGGAACATAGTGTTGTAGGTGAATTAACACCTTGTTATGGATTGGGTGTAACCACCACCTACCATTAACGATAAGTGTAAATAAGCCATTCTAACAAAGTGGCTGGAATAATAGAAGTTACAGCAAATATTGCTCCATAAATCAGAGAAGAGTGGAAATTGAATCACATGGCCAATGGTGTTTCCCAAGGCACTGTCAGCAAGTGTAGTGACGTGGGCTTTGATTGATGGAACAGTTTTTGTTCTATTCTTTGTCTCTGTGGATGTGAGACTGAGACAGAAGGGGCCAGCAAATCAATCAGATCGTAACAGAAATGTTGGTAATATGGCCGTGAGAGAAAGCTAAAGGCTTTTTGGGTCTAAAGGCTAGCTGGAAGACAGGCTTGGAGTAGGGAGGAAAGGCATTGTCTCCTGTTGTTTGATTCTTACTTTGTTCAGGGAATAGGATTTTATGTATAATTTGTGTAAATAAACAAGATAAAACAAAATTAAATACCAGACTCTAATACCTATTTCTCCAACCCACAACACCTCAAATTTGGGTCAAGAGTGGTAAATAATATCATGGAGAGTCAGGAGTGGCTCGAGGAGAGCTGCCGACAACTAGCGCCCCAGGCAGAATGCGCGATCAGCGCCCCCGCCTCCATAGCCCTCAATGGTGTGACATCATCATTGGGCGCCGTGTTAAACATGGAGCCCTAGACTACTGCCAAGGTTGCCTACGTCCACGGGGCCACCTCTGTGGAGAGTAGCTGGACCACCAATCTATCCCGCTCCCACCTTATCTCTTGCAAAGTATAGTTGAAACTATATTGAAAGTTTTCTGGGTTGAAAAATTAACCCCCTTCTGAAGTATATACAAGAATTGCTAGAGAAGAAACAGGCAACCCAGGAGTGGAAGGGGTAAGTGGAACTGTTTTATTGCCTACGCCCATTTACCTCGGACATTCAACACAACATCCGAGTGGCAACAACCTGGCCCCAATTGCACCCTTTTATCTATTTAGTAATGTTAACTCCCATAAAATAAACACATAATTAATACCATTATACCCGCCCCTAATTACTATTTACAGAATTTCCAATTGAATCAACACTTTTCTTCACTACAAACTTTCTAAATCAGCAGGTTACAGAGATTACAATAAATTTAACCCTGAAGATATTTTATACAGAGCCAATGAGGATAAGCAAAAGACACAACAAAACAACAAAGTAGAGTAGTTGAATGCTTATCTATTTTTCTAGGCTGCAAAAAGAAAGGGAAAGAGCAAGTTCAAAGTTAATGCCCACTGCGGCTGAACTCCTTAACACTATCCCAGACTCCTATTCATTTTACATATCTCAAAAAGAATGTTATTTGAAATTGCTCAAATATCAAAGAAAGAGAGTTATGATCTATAAAACACATTTGATTTTTGATGGCCAACGGGACTAAAATAAGATTTGAAATGGAACAAGTAGTTTTAACTATTGGCTCTCTCTTATATATTCAAACTGAGGCCAATCGTGTGAGTGATACAGGTTGAACCTCTCTAGTCTGGCACTCTCTAATCCGGCAACATCTCTGGTCTGGCATGATTTTAGTTAGGCGGATGTCTACTTATTATGGGTGTAGCCAAGTTTCCTATGATCCCATAAAGTTAATTTACAGCCACCAATCTTAGCTCTCAGTGTTCTGTGCTGTGATTTAGCTTTAATTTTACTCCCAAATGTCTTCTAAGAGACCAGTAATCAGTGCAAGTATTGGTAATGCTGTTAGACAACATTGACCTCCCATGGTTCAGCAAATTCTCTGGTTCAGCACTGGTCACAGATCGAATTTGCAAATGAAGCCGGGATTTGAATTTCCCATGCTTCATTTGTATATTGGCGGCTGCGCAGTCTTTCGAAAAAGGGTTTTTTTTCCCAAAAGAACTGCATCTAGATGGCGGTTTTACTTTCAAAAAACCCTTTTTTGAAAGACCGTGCAGCCGCCATTATGCAAATGAAGCACAGGAAATTCAAATCCAGGATTCATTTACAATTTCAATCTGTCTAATTTATATCCCTCTTTCAAAAGAGGAATGTAGTTTAGACATATCCTCATAGCATTAGACCCACCATTAACAGACCTTAGTCTTAGTCATTCTCCATTGACAACAGTGTATCAGGATTGAGGCCAGAGTGAACGAGGAACTTTCCAAAAGTTTCGCAGTCAAATTATCTTTAAAAATATCATTATCTTCCTTCCTGCCATTGATCTCAACCTTAAGAAATCCATGACTTTTCTCTTTACTTCTCCAGATTCTACACTCTGAAGGCTAGGAATGGAAAGCAGACTGGTCTAACAAGGAGTGCTAAAGTCAGCCAACAGGAAACAAAAAAACAAAACAAAAAACAAATGTTCACCAGTCCTTCATATTTCATCAGCACTATTTCTGGTGGCAATATTGAATATCTTAGGAGAAAGAATAAAAGTCTTCAATGTCTTTTTTTTACAGCTGTATAACCTAAAAGCAATTTTTCAATCTCAAAATAATTTTTTTTTCTGTCTTCAACTATGCATCCAAGAGCTGGCATTTTGTCATTTCAGGCTGTCATGTTGTTACATGGTGTGATAATGTGATGCATTGAAATGTCAGTTTCACCTAAAAATTGAAAGCTATACCATACATCCATTTTCAGCTAATAAGCCTGCTATTAGTTCTTTTAGCAGCTTTCCAAGGCAGTGTGAAGAGATATACTCATCTAAACAGTAGGGAATTTCACATTATTTAGGCATTAGTAAATCAAGTTTACTTTCATTGGTATTGAAATTGCTAAGAAACCATCCCACCCCTCTTTGATTAAAATTAATTTGACATTTAATTTTTAGTGCTGGGGAAATATTTTTCTTCAAAATCACCTGCTGTCTTAATCTATTACGGTATATGTTTTATCTGGGTTCAGAATAAATATAGGCTTCCCTCCACCCCCATACTGAATTTCTTTGTGTATCACAGGCTAGCGCTACAAGCCGCCTTCAGAGATTGTCATTGTTCCATGATACTAACTCTTTAAAGGAAGTAAAACAATCCAAAAGTGGGTGATGTCTGATTACGCACCATACCTATCAGATGCTTTGTGCATAGCCCTGTCTAAATTTGTTGGTTTGAAAAATTTCACATCTATTTTGCAATAGGGTTTTTCCCCCCTGTAAAATGTGGGTCATTTACAGAATACCTGGCGGTGTAGCATAAATGTTTTACTGGCACTTGTTTTGGATGAAATGAATAATTCACCCATGACTTCATCAGCTGGGAATGCTGTAGAGATGCCAAATTCATTGCGATAAAATCATGCCCCTGTGCAGCATCCTCACTGTGTGTGTTTCTATATGGCTTGCAATATATTATAATAGATGGGTGGGTTTGTGCTATATTGTTAGATATTGGACAATTTGTCAATATTCTGGCAGTAATTCCCTGACCCACTTTTTCTTTTGGTCACTGTTAGTGTTGGCTAGATACTGCAAAAAATGTTAGGGAATATTATTTTGGCCTTGATTGTGCTTTCCCCCCCTTTGTACACAAAGAGGATGAAAATGGTGGGGCTTGGGCAGGCCATGATTAGAAGGCAGGCCTGGAGAATCTTTTCCTAAGCAAATATTGCCATGACATTTCTGTATCCCAGTATAGGGACTGTGTCGCTCCCTGCGAGGCTGGCCCACCCTTTTATTTTTCCAATAGCTAAGTATCATGGGTTAAATATATGTTATATTTGCCATTTATTACAATAGATCCAATATGTCACCCATATTTCTTTAGTATTCTAGCAGCAGCTTTAAATCTCACCCAGGAAAATTAGAAAATAACATTAAAGGTAACAGAGTTGTATCATTTCTTATCCTTTTCCCAATCATTGTCTTAGGAATTGAGCCATTTATGCCATTTTCCAGTTTTAGAACTAAACTATAAAAATATTAATCTCCATTAACATCTGTAATCTAAGAAAACCTACCTGTCAGGGTGGTTAAAAAATGGAATAAATTGCCTAAAGAGGTTGTGGAATCTCCACTATTGGAGATATTTAAGAGCAGTTTGGATAGACATCTATCAGGGATGATCTAACTGGCACTTGGTCCTGTCATGAATGCAGAGGACTGGATTTGATAATCTCTCCAGATCCCTTCCAGTTCTTGTGTTCTATGATTCTACTACTCTAATCTTCAAATACCCTTTATTTGGTTGTGTGATTATGAAAGCAGGTATAAGCAATGACATCTCCAGTAATCTGTAAAAGTCTTTGTTCTGCAGCATAATGCAGCATTAAACCATTTTATTGTGAAAAAAAAGTTAATAAAAACAGAGAAAGATTCAGCAAACCTCTTTGCTGGTGTAAATGGAAATTTAAGAAACATACACCTGATTTTGGTTTGTATAACTCGAAAGCACATAACTGTTTGTCAAGATAGAAATATAGAAAACATAATGTTACTCAAATAGGTTATTTGGATCTTAGAGAGGAAAATTGTACAAGCTTGACATTTCATGTTACCATGTTATACCAGTGTCCTGCAAACTTCTCTATGCAGTTAGACTCTAAGGGCATGTTTACACTAGGAAATTATTTCAAAATAGCTTATCTTGAAATAATGACTCCTGAAATAACTATTTTGAAATAGTGTGTCCACATTACAAGGGAGTATCAAAATAGCACATCCACACTGATGGGAGTCTGCATCACATTTAAAGCCCCTGGAAGCACTCCGGAGAGGGCACCAGAAGAGCAGACACTTCCTGTAGCTGCTTGCTGAGGCTAGCCGAGACATGTGCTTGTTGGGGCTCCTCTCTACAGTTGCATCTCACACATTGCCTACCCCCTTGTGAGACACCAAATTAATGCCATGTGCTCTGGTTGCCCTTGTGGACACCACAGCACTTTTATCATGAAGCTGGAGCTGCTGCAAAGCAGTGCCAGGCTCATGGGCCTCATGCTGTGCCTCATGGAACAGTTTATCATCACTGCCCAAGTGTTGCTTCAGGACGATGATGAACAGCCCATACCGGGTCACCTCTTCACCCAGGCTCTGGTGCTCTTAATGAGCAAATGTTCCTCTACCCCAGCACACCCTGGAATGCCACTTCTGGCAGAGGGAGACCAGTTCTGACTGGTGGGACCACATCATTTTGCAGTGATGGGATGACCAGCAGTGGTTCCAGAACTTCCACATGCAGAAGGCCACCTTCCTTGAGCTCTGTGAGTGGCTCACTCCTTCCCTCAGGAGCGGGACATTCACATGAAACTCACCATCCCCCTGCAGAAGCACGTTGCCATCGCCCAGTGGAAGCTCGCTCCACTGGACAGCTACCACTCTGTGGGGAACCAGTTCAGTGTGGGGAAATCCATAATTGCATACATGCTCATGCAGGTACTCAAGGCCATCATCACCATATTGCTGCAGAGGGTCATCATCCTGGGGAACGTTGACCCCATGGTGGATGGGTTTGGTGTCATAGGCTTCCCAAACTGTGTGTGTGTGTGATGGGCATAGATGACACTCACATCCCCATCCTGACTACCGATCACAATGCCTCAGACTACATCAACAGTAAGGGATACTTCTTGATGGTGCTGCAGGTCCTTGTGGACCACAATGGCCAGTTCATGACATTTATGTCAGTTTGTTGGGGAAGGTGCATGACGCTCTCATATTCTGGAACTCAAGTCTATTCTGGAGGATGCATGTCAGCACTTTTTCCCCAACTGCCCCTTCAGGGTTGGTTGTGCACATGCCCATGAACATCCTGGGCAACACAGCATACCCCTTGCTCCCCTGGCTGATGAAGCCCTCCATGAGTAGCCTGGAGCACTTCAACACCAGGCTCACCAGAGAGGCCACAAGGGCAGCTGCAAGAGGCCTCTGAAATAGCAGCAGTTGAGCATCCACACTAACACTATTTTGAAATAACAATTTTTAAATAATCATTATTCCTTATGTCAAGCAGGAGGGGTTTTTGTTTTGTTTTGAAATATCAGGTTTGGTAGTGTGGATACTCCATGTATTATTTCAAAATAAGGGGAGTTGTTTTGAAATAACTCCCTAATGTAGCCCAGGGCTTAGAGATGTGAGGAGCTCCACTGAATTCAAAATTTTTTGCACTGGATCCACCCATGTAGAGTGGCTAGTAGAACTGAGAGGTTAGAATGAAATTTTTCTTTAGGGCCTGTTTTGCCATTGCTGTGCATCTGTCATTTCTTACTCAAGCTGAGAATTATGCCTGGTAGCAGAGAAGAGGTTATAATTAGAGCTGAGCAAGAATGTCTTACAAATATCCATAAACATTCATCTCCATATTAAACTGAATTTCCTTCATCTCTGTTAGAGCCCCTTTTTTTGTTCATTCTCCAAAAATATTTTAAATGAGTTTTCAGGAAGGAACCTTAAATAAGCTAGTGAATTTAAACAAATATGACCCACATATTCAAAGCTATTTGTGAGTTCCTTCATGTAGCTTATCCTTGTATGAATAGGTGGGAAATAGTTTGTAATGGGTTTAATTCTGATGCCCTTATTTGTGATGAGAAATACTTGACTCCATGAGAAGCCCCATTGAGCTTATGGTCTAAGACTCTGTTCAGTTTGAGTAACAGAATCTGGTCCTATGAAAGTGCATATTCAATAGAGTTAGCCAGAAAAGGGACTGTCCATGTCATGGGAAATCTTGGGTTGTGTGTTTTTTTTTTCCTTAGCATTGCAGAGTTACCAGCAAAATGTAACAATTTTGGAGGCCATCCATCTTCCTTTCAGCCAGTACACCTTCCAGCCAGATTATCAGGCACCTGGAGAGCTGAACATCAGCCCTTCTAAACCAATCCTCCAGGTCAGAATCCTTTCCTGCACCCATACCTCCTCTCAGATCCCACACCCCAAACTCCTGCCTCATTTCATAGCCCTCTTCTTCACCCAAATTCCCTTTCAGACCCCCTCCTGCATCCCAATCTCCTACGCCCCTGCTGCTGCCTGTGCCCAACATCTGTCCAGATCCCATACCCCCTCCATTGAAAAGTGTGGCCCTTGGCAACTTACCAAAATCTTGGAGTGGCTCCCTTTCAGAAACTATTGCCCATTCCTGCTTTAGAGGACACACTTTCAAGTTTTTCTCTACAACCATGAGACAGACATTTGTTATATTTTAAACAAAAGCTGATATTCTCTTGAGATCACAAATGAAAGAGCTAGGATTTTCAGACGATGTGAGTTATCACTTGTGATAAAAGTGTAAGAGTTGGCAACACAGGGTGAATTCCAATTTTTGACAAATATTTCTTATATTTGAGCTCATAATTAGTTTTTCTGCAAGCATCCCTGCTAGCAAAGTTTATATATTTACAAAATGAGAACTTTAAAAAGTAATGGAAAACAGAAATATACGACTTGCTTTGTATTTAACCAAATGTATTTAGATTTCCCCCCTTATGCAATTTATGTAACTCCATACAGCAGCATAATAAATGAAAAAAGTTAATTTACCAGCAAGTAGGCCATAAAACTCAATACTTCAAGGCTGTGTCTAGACTGGCCAGTTTTTGTGCAAAAGCAGCTGCTTTTGCGCAAAAACTTGCCAGCTGTCTACACTGGCCGCTTGAATTTCCGCAAAAGCACTGACTTCCTGATGTAAGATTGTCAGTGCTTTTGCGGAAATACTTTGCACTTCCCGTTCGGGCAAAAGTCCCTTTTGCGCAAAACTTTTGCACAAAAGGGCCAGTGTAGACAGCTGACATTTGTTTTGTGCAAAAAAGCCCTGATGGCTAAAACGGCGATCGGGGCTTTCTTGCGCAAAAGCACGTCTAGACTGGCACGGACGCTTTTCCGCAAAAAGTGCTTTTGCGCAAAAGCGTCCGTACCAATCTAGACGCTCTTTTGCGGAAATACTTTTAACGGAAAAACTTTTCCGTTGAAAGTATTTCCGCAAAATCATGCCAGTCTAGACGTAGCCCAAATGTTCTCAAGAAGCAAACTCAAAAGACTCATGTGAAACAAAACTTAAATTAAATCATATAAAACGTAAGCATGAAAAAGCCTTTTGGTAGTATGGGATAAGCTCTGTCCAAGATCTCGCTAAGAATGATAGATTGATAACACTGGTCTACAATTTTTTTAGAAG
>CM057846.1:141194229-141217885 GCA_030068395.1 Apalone spinifera
CCCAGGAAGCACTGGGGAGTAATTAGTTCGAATTACTCTGGGGAGCAGTTATTTCAAAAGAAAGGCACTGGACCATCCACACTACTGCTATTTCGAAATAACTATTTTGAAATTAGTGTTGTTCCTCGAGAAAAGCAGAAGTACAAATTTCTAAATAATGGGCCTGTTATTTTGAAATAACGGATTGATAGTGTAGATGCTCCACTTATAAATTTGAGCGAAGAGGGGTTATTTAAAAATAAAGCTCTAGTGTAGAGCAGAGCACAGATTGTTGAAAGAATATAACCCAGATCTTTAAAATGGTTTCAAAAGTGCTAAAATATTTGAGACAATTCACAGAGATCAGGTCTGCATGACCTCTTAAAGTCAAAACATTGATAAAATTATTGCCAAATAACTTTGTTTAAACACTTTAAAAAAAATCTCAGTATTAATTTGTGTAATGGTTGCCATTTCCTTAATCTTCCACTTATAATACACATACAAGAACCATTACTAATTCACATTTACTTGGCTTAATACAATTTCTGTTACCTCAATTTCCAGCAGCGTCATTTAATATCAAGTTGCTGCATTACTAATTTCAAATTTCAGCTGAGTTAATAATGAAGCTTCTTTTCTTAATTATATTTATTAGAAATTTTGAAATATTAGAGCAATAACAGCAGTGAAGCACAAGTACAGCTGGCTTTTATATCAAGAGAAGGCTGTGTGTATAAATTACATATAAAAAGAGGCATAAATCCATATCTGAAGAATGAGGTAAAATTCTACTTTTTTGAGTCAGTGGTCCTCAAGTCTTCAAGGGACTGATAGGTAATTCAAGGGATATTATTACATTACTACCATAAAAACATTGCATAAGTAGTTGTAAATGGGAATATACGTTTGCCCCCTAGACAGCTCCTTCCCTCTGTGTCTCCTTCCTGAAGCATTGTTAGATTCTGGTGAATTTAATATTAATTTAAATGGATTCTGCCATCATTAAAGTTCCTTAAACAGTTGTTTTCAGGTTGTTAGTTCTGCTTTCCTACCATGCCACAAAGGTAAAGAATGAGAAATCCATCCAACCCACATCCTCTGATGCTTTTAATGTATCAAGATTTTACATCAAGGCGTAATGATGTTTTGCCATAATGCAGCCATTTTGCAAAAACGTGCAAGTATGGACAACCAATGGTTCTGTATGTGTTCTGTGTCCCTTTCTGTGACCAATCCCCAGGGGATGACTCTGAAAAAGTTCCCATCTATGTGACTTTCAGCCTAGATACTCAAATGGAAGAAAGCAATCAGAATGTAATGTATAAATACCTGTGCAGATCTGAATTCAGCAACACAAACATTTTCCAGAACTCAGTCCTTTACTTCCAAAATTACTTCTTAAAATTATGTGGGAACCCCAAGGGTTTTGCTGCTGAGGATTAGTACAGAAAAATTCACATGCTCATCTGAAGTCACAGAGGTGAATGCTAGCCCCCACAACTGCCATTCTCTCTTTCCTCCTTGCTTCCATGTCATTGCATCAGAATTATCTACCCAGCTGAGAGGAAATCAACATGTATGCCTGCCTTTCTCCTTAGTGCTCCAGCTCTACAAAATTAGAGGTACACTTGGTTGCTCACATTTAGGTGATTATGTGCATGGTAACATCAGTCTTTTTATAGTTAGCAGAGATTTATCCTTTGATCTGAATCATCATTGTAAACAGCTGTATATTATCTTTTTTCCATGGACAGAACCCAGATGTTTTTTGAGTATGCAAGGGTTGAGCCAATGCCCAGTAAAATCACCAGAAATATTTCTACTGACTCCAACAGATGTCAAATGAACATTTGTCCTTTGGCCCCAACTTCTTTGAAATAAACCTCTTTTTCTCATATTCAGAAATTGGCCTTTCTTGTCTACATATGTTCAATATACTCCATCAGGACACAGTACCCGAGATATTTTTTTAATCCTTAAAATACTCTAAAACACCTGTGAAAAATGTAATCAAAAAGTATATTTAGCAATAACAGCCACTTATCTTCATTACAGTGTCTACAGTGTAATATTTTCTATTATTGCCTTTTCGCACATTCAATCAAAGTGCTTGGAAAGAAACAATTGTTCTAATTTCTGCTAAATTTAATTTCTTTTTAGTCTGTTTTTCAGTTAGAACTCCATTTCCCAAGAAACAAACATTAATCAAGTTTGTGTAATGCCTCTTTCTTTTCCTGCCCAACTCCTAGGACATGGAAGCATCAAGATGATAAATCACTTGTTTGTTTGTTTGTTTGTTTGTTTCCAGACAAGGAGCAGTGTTGATGTTTTGCAGTTGAATGGTATAGTTAAAATTCTGTTTTCCATCTAGTTGATGGGAAATAATTTATATCATCATTATCATTATTATTATTATTATTATTATTCTTCAAAGAAAGCTGTTGATGCAGCACAAGCAAATTCCTTTTCAAAGGGCATCTGTTATATCTACTCTTTATTGTATCTGTTTTGAAATGCATAATACAAATGTTGATCTACTTGCAAAAATATTTTATAGTGATATATATTGCCATATATTGGTCTTCTTCCATTGTTTGAGGGTAGGGTTTCCATTAGAAACCTAAGAACGGCCATGCTGGGTCAGACCAAAGGTCCATCTAGCCCGGTATCCTGTCTTCCAACAGTGGATGGTGTCAAATGCCCCAGAGGGAGTGAACAGAATGGAAATCATCAAATGCCCCTTCTCCTGTCATCTATTTCCAGCCTCCTAGGTAAAGAGGCTTGAACAATTAGAAGTCAAAGGTGATTATAGTGAATCTTATTTGGGTCTCTGGGGCAGTCCAGTATTCAGGCTGCATTCCAGGTTGCCTTTTCCAGGCCTTGCAGGTTTCCAGGCTATAGTTATTAGCATCCCTCATTATAGTCCCTCTGTACTGGTTCCCTGCCTAGCCACAGCTGCTTCTCCTCAAGTCCCATATAAGCCTGCAGCAAGCTGTAACATCCAGCACTCACAGCCTCTTCCACATAAAGCTTTGCCTCCATTCCTGCTTCCAACTTTTCCCTAACTCTCTGCTTGACAACTCAGTGGCTGCTTCTTCAGCTTCCAAACTGACCATGAGTACTTCCTGGTTTAGGACCTTTCTTTTTAACTTATCTAGGGCTAAGGGCAGTTCAGTGGGGATGTGGCTGATAGGACCCCTTTGCAAATAGTTGTATTTGTATAGTGTATTCATGGTGACATGTATCACTGTATTCATGGTGACATGATTGCTGGTGTTGGCTTGCTATTGGAGAAAACTGTAGAGCTGTTTTGTGGTCAGTAAGAACCTCAGATTGCCTCCTTGTTTTCTGTTGGGTGTATACCAAGTGCATTGATATGGTAGCTAAAGAAGGTGCTATATGTAGCTCCAATTTTACATCGTTTCTTCTTGACTTGAATAACCAACTTCTCAAATGAGTGACTACTTGGAATCACTTGTCAAGGTCATCCTCAAATAATCCTATTATCACAATGTTGTCAAAATATGGTACAACACATGGAATTCTGGAAAGAGTTCATATGAAGTTTTGGAAAATACCTAGTGCAATGGAACTTAATTCAAAATCTCCTCAATGAGATAGGATTATCTGGACATCTATAGTATTGTTGTTGAGTATCAGTCATTGATACGCTTTTGCAAGGTTAAGTTTTGCAAGCATCCCTCCTCCAGCAAGAACAAGGTAGCCAATGAAAGGCACTTAGTTTGAGTGGCTTTCTCGAAGTGCTTATGATCTCCACAGATTCTCACACTTCTGATTGGCTTGAAAATGGATATTCTCAGCATAGCCCATTTCAAACATGTAATATGATCAAAGATTCCCTGGGGAAAGATATAGAATCATAGAATACTAGAACTGGAAGGAATCTCGAGAGATCATTAAGTCCAGTCCCCTGTACTCATGGCAGGACCAAGCACCATCTAGACCAGATATCTATCTAACCTGCTCTTAAATATCTCCAATGATGGAGATTCCACATCCTCCCTAGGCAATTTATTCCAGTGTTTAACCATCCTGACAGTTAGGAACTTTTTCCTAATGTCCAATGTAAACCACCCTTGCTGCAGTTTAAGCCCATTGATTTTTGTACTATCATCAGAGACCAAAAAGAACAATTTCCCCCCTCCTCCGTGAGACACCCATTTAGATGCCTGAAAACCACTCTCAGTTTTCTCTTTTCCAAACTAAACAAGCCCAGTTCCTTCAGTCTTGCCTCATAGCTCATGTTTTCTACACCTTTAATTATTTTTGTTGCTCTTCTCCGGGCCTTCTCCAATTTCTCCACATCTTTCTTGAAATGTGGTGCCCAGAACTGGACACAATACTCCAGCTGAGGCCTAAGCGCAGAATAGAGTGTAAGAATGACTTCTCGTGATTTGATCACAATACTCCTGTTAATGCATCCCAGAATCATGTTTGCTTTTTTTGCAACAGTCTCACACTGTTGACTCATATTTAGCTTGTGGTCCACTATGACCCCTAGATCCCTTTTTGCAGTACTCCTTCATAGACAATCACTTCCCATTCTGTATCTGTGAAATGGATTGTTCCTTCCTAAGTGGAGTACTTTGCATTTGTTCTTCTTAAACTTCATCCTATTTGCCTCAGACCATTTATCCAGTTTGTCCAGATCATTTTGAATTATGACCCTGTCCTCCAAAGCATTTGCAACTCCTCCCAGCTTGGTATAATCTGCAAACTTAATAAGTATATTCTCTATGCCATCAGCTAAATCATTGATGAAGATATTGAAGAGAAACAGTCACAAAACAGACCCCTGCATAACCCCACTTATTATGCCCTTTCAGCATGATTGTGAACTGTTAATGACCACTCTCTGATGCTATGTCTAAACTATACCCCTCTGTTAGCAGAGGGATGTAAATTAGATGTATCAAAAGTGCAAATGAAGCCCGGATTTAAAAATCCCCGTGCTTCATTTGCATAATAGCAGCTGCCGCTTTTTTTTTCAAAAAGGGGTTTTTGGAAAAAACTGCAGTTTAGATGGGGCCTTTTTGACAGCAATGCCCCATTTCGAAAGATCCTACACTCAAAAAATGATATTTAAATCCCGGCTTCATTTGCACTTTCGATACGTCTAATTTACATCCCTCTGTCGTCAGAGGGGTGTAGTTTAGATGTAATCTGAAAATGGTTATCTGGCCAGTTATGCATTCATCTTATAGTAGCCCCATATAAGATGTATTTGCCTAGTTTATTGATAAGAAGATCATGAGAAACTGTATCAAATGCCTTACTAAAATCTAGGCATACCACCTCCACCACTTCTCCCTTATTCACAAGACTTTTTATCCTATTAAACAAAGGTATCAGATTGGTTTGGCATGATTTGTTCTTTAGAAATCCATGCTGGCTATTACCTATCACCTTATTTTCTTCCAGATGTTTGCAGATGAATTCTTTAATTACCTGCTCCATTATCTTTCCTGGCACAGAAGTTAAACTGACTGGTCTGTAGTTTCCTGGTTTATTCTTATTTTCCTTTTTATAGATTGGTACTATATTTGCACATTTCCAGTCTTCTGGAATCTCTCCTGACTTCCATCATTTTTCATAGATGATGGGTAAAGGCTCAGATATTTCCTCTATCAGACCTCTACAACTGTCTTTGGATGTAAGGTAGATGGTATGTTCCTGAACTTCATATGTATTGGCATGACTACTGGATCCAGGTGGAACAACACTGGTCATCCTTGGTAAGTTCCCAGGCCTCAGAAAACAATTGAGGGAGTTTATTGAATATCTTTTTAACTGATATTTGTTAGAGCATGGATACCTTATGTGCAACTCCCAATGATATGAACTATTTGTACCCACAAGACTTTCACAATGATATTTTGTAACAGTGAGAGGCAGTCTTTCATAGAAAAAGCTGTAGCAAGCATTCATATTACAGCTTCTGATGAGATTGACTTTTTGTCCAATGTGGAAAAAAAACGCAGCAATGTGTCTTCCTTTAGGATTGAAACTGAAGAACCAGAATTGATTTCTGTTTCTTACTCATGCAGAAGCAGCATTCAGTGTCTTTGAATCTATATGCAGAGTCTTGGTACTGGCTTCCTTAATCTAAGCAGATGTTCAGACAATTTTGTCCAGTGGCATTAATATGATTAAGATCTAGGGGTTTTTTCCACTTAGTTCTTAGAAAGATGATATTTCTGATTGTGATGGACAATGTTCACATGTGTTGCCACAGCAAGAATTTTCTTAGTGTGCAAACAATGATAGTTTGCTGGTCAAAGCCTATTTCATTTGCAATGGCAAATGGCAAATTCAGTACAGCAAGGAAATAGCATTGAAGCTCTTCATCTTGAACTCCACAGACATAACAATCTCATATCATGTTGTTGAGAAAATTACCAAAATTACAATGTTTGGTAATGAGAAACATTTTGGCAACCTAGGCAGTGAAGTTCTCGTGAGCTCATTGATTTAATGTATGAAACAGAAATAGCTGAACAATGACATATAGCATAGGTGACAAATGTGCCTTCAACAAATTAATGATTTCATATTATGCCTTGGGCATGGGGCAAAGCAGGTGCAGTAAGTGATCATATAATGTTTCATGGCCTGGACTGGAAGATTGTGAAGAGAGAAGCCCATTTATGTTTAGAGTCAATCATATTTGCCCCAAAATAATAATTTTCTGAATAACAATCTCATAATTGATATTGATTTATATAATGGCATGGCCATTTCAAGTTACAGGCATACAACGTTGGTTCAAATTCCAAGCTGCCAGCCTTCTAACCCAAATGTTTGATGGTCATTTTTGATAACATGATTTTTCTACGGGGGCTGATTCCAGAATCCTGCTTATCAACAGATCCCATCCTTGTCACCAGAAAAAAAAAGTGGTGTTTTTGTGTAATGAAGAACACATGTAATCACTCTCAGTCTGCAGCAACAATGATTTTTTCAGGAAAAGGAAGTTCATGTTGTATGGCATTTGAAAGGCAATTTATCTAATTCCAAAAAGATATCAAACTTATACTATAACTTAAATGCCATGCCAAATTTACCTTTCTTAACATACAATTTCCACAGGTATCTGCATTTATAGCACATAGTGGGTTTTATTCTAGATTGCACAAGTTTAATTCCACTATAACTCCATTAACTTCAGTAGAGTTACTTCCAAATTACACCAGTATAAGTGGCAGGAGACTATGGTCTAACATTTTTATGTATTTATTAACTATTTCATTCTATTCAAAAGGAAACTGTATAGAACAGGTAGAGATGGGCCAGGGAATTCTCTTTTAATGCTGTCAGCAGATCCTCCCATTCCCAAAACCATGGTCCTACAATTACATACTCAGTGCTTACAGGCACTGAGTTCAATTAAATGACTGATGAACATAATTCTTTGCACAATCTTTTGCAAGATCTGAGCCTCAAACCTGGTCAGAGTGCTAGACTTAGTGGTAGAGTTAAGCTTAGTAATTTTTGTTTATTACAAAATCGAAGGGGAAAAATGAAGAGATCTTTTCTTTTCCAGATTAGCTAACCCATTATTTTTCTCACTGAATTCCTTTGTACTGTGCACTTTCATCATCACCATGTTGTTTACCAATAAGTCAAGGAAAGAGCTCATTTTGGTAGTATAAGTAGCTCTACAAACTCATTTTGGAACAACAATTTGCAAAATAAATTAATACTTTTTTTAAAAAATCTGTATTCTGAGTACTGTTTTTTGGAAGTAGTCATGGAATGCTTGTGAGCTTTCTGTAGTCATTAAAATTAGAAAAAAAAAAACCTCCCAGGAGAGGGTTTGTGAGGTGATCACGTAAGACCATTTTTGCACAGGGAAATATTGAAGGATGTTTAGGATGGAGGAAAAGAAGACCACACTATGAAATTATCTTCAGCCATAACAAATTGCCTATATAGAATTAATGATCTCCAGACATTTCTTTTAAAAGACTTGAAGAGAACTAATTAATGGAGCACATTTCAAGCTAAGCAAATTGCAATGATAAATGGCATTACTGGAAGCTATAAATGCAATTTGTAACTGGAGGAAAAGAGCAAAACATCACTCAGAACATTAAGGAAAACAATTAAGCAAAACATTTGAAAGAACTTAATTACATCTGCAGAGGATAGTTAAGTGAGATCTGGTGTTTTGTATTAGTAGCAATATCAAACCTTCAGTAAATTGATTTGGTACATAGGCAAAATATTCCTGTACTGATAAACTGTGCAGACCTCCAAAAAATAAAGAGATTCTTAGTAGTTATAGAATTTAAATTATAGGAAGAAAAGAGAACAGGAAGACACATACAGGTTTTCCTGTTTAATGACATGTCTTTAGTAATAATCAACCTGTGTCTAACCAGAACTAGTGGAAGAAATAGGGAGTTGATTCTACCTCAGTTAGGGTTTCATCCTGCAAAGTGCTAAAGACTCTGGTCCTAATCCAGCAAAGCACTTAAGTGTATGGGTAGTCCCACTGACTTAATGATCTCTCCATTATGTTGCCTGCAGGAACTGAACCCGAGCACCCAAAAGGCAGTATCAAATCCATAAACCTTGCTCTTTAGCTATGATCTCACAACTAAAGGGGGACAAAGACTAACATTATTGCAGTGGGAGTTACACTTTTCTAGGTTGGAAGCAGAGAACATCTTGCAGGATTCAGCCCTCATGCTGGTTTAACCCACTAGTTACTCCACTGAAATCAGTGGGCTTGTGCTAGGGCAAAATGGGCTTAGAAGGAGATCACGCCCTGTGTTTCTGGGAAATAATGGAGTGATGAATGGCATTTTTCTGTTTCTGGATGGTATCTGGCGTTCAAAGGTGCTTGATTATTCTTTGTCATGTTGTCTCAGCAGTGGGGCAGAAATTTATTAGCACATTGTATCATCTCATTGATTCTCTTTCAATTTGTTATTTTTGTTGTATCGGGATATTTTCAGTTGGTACACAAACTTATGCACACATAAATATGTGCGTTCTAGTTGGACTGTTTTATGTACAGGTCCTTGTGAGCTCCTTCCACAGGAAAACTTGATTTAGGGGACTAAGAGGGAGGAAAACTGGAAGTTCACCTTGTAAAGCTTTCAGCCCAATTGTTCTAGTGAGGAGCTGAGATTCCCCACTCCTCAGTACATAACATCCTATTTGGCCAGCCTTAGACCACATGGGAAGTCAAGCAAATTCGCACAACAGCTCTGTGAGAAGGAAGACTATTGAGTAGATGGGTAGGCCATCACTTGCCTTTTCACTGTGTTCCAGGTTCTTTGCCTATACATTCTGCCCTTCTTTTTTGCTACCATTTATGACTTAAATTCTCTGTTAGGAATGGAGATTATCTGCTTCTTCATGTGAATATCATTGTAGGAATAAGTCAGCCAAGAAATTCTGTCTAAGTGATTTATTGCCAGTATTTTTTTACAGAGACGTTTTTGTGACATCTATCACCAGACCTCAAAATTAGAATCCTAATTCTAGTTCTAGTGCTGAATCTCTCTGACTGATAGTATTGTTGTAGGGGGAAAGAAAGAGAGAGAGAGAACGGTGGGGGGGGGAGATAATCTCTCTCTTTTTTCTCCCCCTTCAAACTATAATGCTCATGAAAGGTGCTGGTTCTGCATGAAACATCCTGTTGTGTATCCAGACACAGGACCAACACAAGTCCCTCTGCAGCAGCCTAACAGTATGACTCGATCCCTTTCTAGAGGAACCACATCTAGGAGCAGTATTGACTAACCTGAAAGTTCAAAACTCATGAGTCACCTCATCCAATCCCTCCTCCCCCAAAAATCCTGAGATTGCCTTTAATACCATGATTTTTTTAAGTATATATACCTGCTTGCTCAAAATCAGGGGTGCCAAATTTTCAATCTCAGATACTATCATAGATTTGCTTTTGATACTAGTTAAGCATTTTTGAATCATTAATGGACTTTCCAATAATAGCATTATTTTGTTAATCCCTACTAGCACCAAAATGCACCTAAAACTGAGTACCATACAAGCAGTTCTGTAGCCACACAGTTAGTGTCTAATGATGATGCTTTTTATCTACTCAGATAATATCATCATTCCCAATACTGGTCTTAAGACAATCAGCTGATCAACAAGGATAAAACTGGTAATGTATTTTGCTAGCTCGGCTTAAATATAACTATTTCTATTGTATTCCATTCTTCTTCATGGGAATGGATATATCCTGTGCTCACACTGCATTTTATATTATGCTGCAATTGTAAAAGTATCTTTTGCAGATTAGTAGAGAGGAAGACCCATAACACGCTTACTGATGGGTTACACCTGCTTTGGGGTATCCTCTGTCTGCTACACACTGTGTAAATAGGATCAATTTATACCATTCCAGCCTCTTTACTTAGCATAACGTGGCCAGTGCAAGATGTCTCCTTTTAATTACATCTGGTCAATCCCACTTCTGATACACAATGTTGCTTTGTCCACATTAGAATCCTGATGCTTGCAACCCCAGATCCCAGCAGTGCTTGTGATGTGATGTTTTAATTCCAAGCATGGAAAAGGGATTTTATTAAGTATACAGAGTAGGGTTTAAATGATTGCACACAGAGCAAAATAAGTTACTGAGCAAAATAAAATAAAATTCACTAGCTAAGCCTAATACACTATGGCTTGGTATAAACTAGCACTTTACATAGACCTTAGCCACATAATGGTTGATTTTCTAAGTGATGCATCTATACTACCAAGCCAATTGTGTCACCCTTAGGGGCCATGGAAGTTGATTTCTGTGCTCTGGCTTTTCTCCAGGAGTAATGCTATTCCCAATCTTGCATGGATGAAGTTATGCTAGTGTAGATTCAATGGTGCTGGAAAATTGACACATTGGCCTCTGGGATGCCTCCCACAGCTGCCTTCCACTCCAATAGTTCTGACCACAATTTTCACCTCTATTACTCTCCAGCTAAGCTCAAAAAGCTCCAGGAACTGTAGAAGGCTCTTTCCCACATGGGCAGTGTCCCCAGCAAGCAGCACACCATGGCGAAGAAGATGCGTGTCTCCAACATTCTGTCAGACACTCTGATGGCTGCAAGTACTCCTGCTCCCACAGCCTCCACTTCCTAGGAGCATAGAAGAGCACCAGCCTGAAGTGCCTGGGAAATCTTATACTGCATTAAGGTTTGGGGAGAGGAGTCTATCCTGCATGAGCTCATGACCAGCAGGAGGAACACCAACCTATGGAAGGGTCACAATCGGTCTAGCAATGAGGAGTCATTCCAAGGAACTCCAGGAGACCAAGGTGAAAATTAAGGAGCTGAACAGGTCGTATAATAAGGCCAAGGAGGAGAGCAGATTCTCTAGAGTGGCTGCTCACACCTGCTGTTACTATGATCAGCTGGATGCCAATCTAGAGGCCAGCTCCCCCAGGATGGTTGTTGAGTCTGCCCAAGACATGCCTGGTGTCAGCCAGTACGATGGCAGAAGGGCAGAAGGAGGAGGAAAAGGAGATTGGCCAGTTGATGATGCCTGAGAGCCAGGAGCTCATCATGTCTCTGGAGCAAGTCCTGTCCTTCCAGGATATCTCCCATGCCATTGACGATTCCAGGGAGGGCACTTCAGGTGAGTTCACCAACTTTGTGTAAGTACAAGCAGGTTCAGGCAATGGAGCATGAGCTGCGGCACACTCTCTCCCTCTCCCTACACAGTGCAGGGGATGCAGAACAGCTTGTTCATGTGTCAGCAGATGGGGCATGAGTCTTGTCTGAAGAGTTCCATGAAGCTCTCACATAGGAACTCTTTGATCCTTCTCACAAGGTTTTTAGGGGAGGCCAGCCTTATTTCCCATGCCAAACCACCAGTAAGTGGTCTGGCATTATGGAACTGCATAGCAGTGCAGCATAAGGCCCAGGTTTATGGCCACATTCAGTCAGTATTTGCTCCCAATCACACGCTGTGGTTCGGAGAAGACTGAAATCTCACATGGCACGCTGCAGGAAGGAGGAGGGGAACCTATTAGCACGGTCCCTGGAAGGCACAGAGATATGGCAGACAGGGAGCCAAACTTTGCCTCAGATCAATGAAAGTGGGTGAGGGTTGGGAAAAGTGATCAATGGAGGGGAGGGAGACTGGAGTGAATGGGCAGCAAGGTCTCGGAGAAAGGGTAGGGAAGGTAAAGTGACGGAGAGGGGTGTGGGCAAGGGTGTTCAATTTTGTGCAATTAGAAAGTTGGCCACCCTATGTGGAAGAGGAAAACACAGAGAGGGAAGCAACTGTGCAGTACTTGAACCTTTGTGGATTTATTTGCTTCTATGTATAGTTGCCCTTCATCAAATATAAAATAGCTGTTGACTCTGATATCACTTTCTTAGATGTTTTAATTTATGAATGTAATTAGATTCATGACAAATATTTCTCAAAAGTTGCTGTCTAAAATTCTAAACACCTTTCACATAATGTTCAAAACCAGATAATCTGGGTTTTCCCCTGGAGCTAAAACAGTAGGTTATGTTCCAAATGCTACTGCATAACTACTTTTATTGCAATTTTATATGATTTTGAAGTAATTAAGCCACTTGAATACATATTGTGCATGCACTTCATAGGTTCTACAAAGTGATAAATGCCCATCAGACACAATTTACAATCACTGTTCATTTTCTGTCTGAATCAATATGTAGCTTTATAGACTTATTTGGAACTATAACAAAAATGATAGCAAAATTTGTGGTTTTATTGCAGTGTATGACACAGGTAGGATTCAGGTTGACAATTCTTTTTATACTACTTAAGCTAATTATGTAGCATTGACACTCTGTGTTTACTTTCATGGTTTTAAGGACTTTGAATTGTTTTCATTGGTAAAATAGGGTAATCTGAAGTTTCTCTGAAAGTTATCATAAGTACCAGCTGTCATGAGCATTCATTCTCCTCTCCTATCATTTTAATAGTCACATGTGTTGAACTTGTTTTTACCTTTCTGGTTAGTTATATTGGTATTAAAATATACTTGAGAAGGAATACCGGCACTGATAAGGATGGCCCTGAAAGGCAGTGCCGCCAACAGCAGCAATGCAGAAACAAGAGTTGCAATACCCTATCATGCCACCCTTTGTTCCTGCTGGCGTGCCACTGCCTTCAGCACTGGGTGCCTGATCAACAGCTGCAGCTCTCCAGCCACCCAGCCTTATATGGATGTAGTACATTTTCCCCACCAAAAGCGTTTCCTGCTCCCAGCCCCTAGAGAATGCATTCCTTGCCACCCTGGAGGGGCATATACCCTGATTTTGGAATCTCTGTCTTAAAGGGCCCAGCATGCTCCATTACAATCCTAGCCTTCTCATTAATATACTCTCTACAACGTCATTTTGGAGAAGTTACTAAAATCCCACCTCATCCATTAAACATTCATGAACAAGGAACGATTCAGTATATGGAATTTTTAGACTTATTTGTTCTACCTTCTGCTTCCTGTTATACTATAAACCCTTTGGGAAAGGAATCTGCTATCTCTGTGCCACTTTCTTGGCACTGTGTGGCAATGTGTAGATTTGCAGTGTTCTACACATGCAATGATATCATTATCTAAACATTTATCTAAATTTTTTCCACCCAAGATCATCTCATCTTAAGAAATGGGTTTTGTCCAGCTCATGATATTATACATATATTTTCATTAGTCTCTAAGATGCTACAAGGCTCTTTTTTAAGTTGTTTTTAAAGTTACTGACTAAAATGGCTACCCCTTTGAGATTATCTAAATGTGATTTTTTATCTTTATAAGATTAAGTCAGTATTCTGAAGTGATGTACACAAGACCTAAAGAATAAAACCATACTTATGTTCTTACATACGTGTTTCAAGCTACAATGTGTTTCATCATTAATACAAGAAAATACTCTGAACAATGGTTAACTAGTGCAGATAAGAGACCTATGAATAGGAATATTTATTTTCTTCCATTAAAACAAAATTCAATGCCCAGAATAACTTGTCAAGCTGAAACCAAGGACATAGTAAGGGAATTTAAACACAAATAATATCCTATAAAAATATTAGTGCTTGTGAAATGTTATCTGACTGACAACAGTTCATCAGAATGTGCTATAAGTCTAATTTAATATTTGGGGTCACCACTTTTTTTTCACCAGCTGTCTTTCCCTTTCTCTTATCCCATTTTTATCTAATTTCATAGAGTCAAGGAATTGAGACATTACTCTGGGTCATATCCAGCACCCATTGAAATCAATGGAAAAGATTGCATTTACATCATTGTTATATGGTCAGGTTCTTTGGTGGGATTGTTCTGAAGGCTGTCAAATTTCTTTCTTGGATCACTTCCAGGGTTCAGTCAAACATTTGAACTACTTGGGGGTTCTTTTAATGATGTGTATTTTGGCTTTTACTGTATGATGCTTTGAGGACTTCTAGCAGGCACCTTATGTTCCTATGTTCACCTTCTAAAATAATAATAAAGCATTAATGCCTACTCACTGTAACATCTTAGTTACTAGCAGAACAAGCAAGTGCCTTGTACATACTGACATCTCAAATGGAAACAAATGTCTTTTATTTTAAAAAAGAAAAGGCAGCAAATTCAGAAGTATTGAGCTAATGGACAGAGTTAATGTGATTAATTGTTAAATGGCTGAAAGGTTTGCTCTGAAAATATGAACAAAGGCAAATTATAAGGACATTTTATTGGACTGAATCTTGTTATTGCAGTGGATCATACTGAAAAATTGTTCATGAGTATCTAACAAAGCTGCTGCTAGCTTCAAGCACTGAGTTGGCTTATACTTCTTCCACATACTTGGGCTTCAGTTAGAAAAGACATCAATGGTCGTTACAACTTGGAAACACCTGTTTAATTGGTTAACCGGTTAAACATATTGTTTAACCGGTTAACTGATTCAGCGGAGAGGGATGAGGACCACCACAGAGAGAGGCTGTTATGCAAGAGTCCCTGTCTGTGAGAGGCCTGCCACAAAGAGATGATGCTCCAGATGCCGAAGCATACCCTGCTTGTGGGACACCCAGGCTCGCTGCAGACAGAGGCTGCTCCAGATGCGATCAGTTAACCTTAACTGGTAAGCCTGATACCTCAGACTTGAATTTAAAAATTCTACCCTTAGTAGTTATGTCCTGTAATTAGTGTCCATTAAGGGTGAGGCTTACCAGTTAACTGGTTAACCAGTTAAACATTCAAGTCCCTAATAAATATTGCCTTTTTTGTTAGAGTATATCAAAGGCTACACTCATTTTCCTGTTGGCATTTTAGGTTGAAGTTCATTAACATTTTTATAGATATAGTAATTAATTTTTATGTGATGAATTTCCTTATCCCTTATTTTACCTTCACTTCATTACAGAAAATACAAATTGTAAAGTTAAAAAATATTGTAATAGAGGAAACCCTGAAAATTTCATCTTCAATTTAAGATCAAATCAATGTTCAAAACTTTTACCAAACTGCATCCAGCTCAATTTAAGAGGGGGAAAAATTGAAGGAAACCTACAATGCCAGAGTATGTGAGACACTCATTATAGGACATGAATATTAAATTTTTATTTTACAAAAAATACACCTGAAGGGTGAAAAAGGAGCTAAGGGCAGAATTTTTAAGTTCAAGTCTGAGGTGTCAAGAAATGAAAAGCTCATCCTCTGACCCTCTTTTACATTAATGAAAACAAGAGACAGTAAACAATGGAAACTTATGCTAAGAATAAAGGTGTTAAGGATATTTTTCCATTGGTAGAAAATTTAAATTTTCATCCAAAAATGAAAATTTCCCCAAAACTACTGAAAATGAAAATATTTTTGCAGAAAAAAAGAATTTCCTTTTTAGCCATTTTTTATGCATTTTAATCATCCAGTCAGAAACTGAAAAAAAAATCAAAGAAAGCACACACTTTCCACAAAAAAAGTTAATTTATTAAAAAATTCAACCTTCTTATAAAAGAAATTCAATATTACATTTTCAACAGGACAAGTAATATTTCAATAGTATGCAGTTATTGGATATATGCAATATCAGTGCCTTCACTTGTACCAATGAGAACATTGCTTGGGGAGTGCATCTCATGGAATAAATCCCTCTCATAAAGCAACAAGTAAACTTCCATCAGTAGCAGTAAAATATTTAAGGCAGCCTCCTAGATACAACTTCTTATGCAGAATGAGTATTACAATGTGTTTATTTTATTTAGACCCAATTCTGCATCTCTTACTGATGAAAAGATATATCTGTTCTTATGCAATTGTCTCATTAATTACAAACTCTTCTAAAAATTGTTATATTGTAATAGTGCCTTGAGATTCTAACCAAGTACAAAGTTCTAATTGAGGCAAAATAAATTAGAAATATGTATCATCTCATAAATGCCTTCTGATCACGGGTAATATTAATATTAAAGACTCTGGTTTGGAATGTGCACTGAGTGATGAGCGTTCTCCTTTAAAGCCATCCCACTTATAACTATTAGTTTCCAAATCCATCTCCTCCAAACCCAGGAGTCTTGATTGATTTTACAGTGACCAATGCAGAGCCTAGATGCTGTACATCCTCTGCAATATATCTGTCCTCACTTGATCTGAGAGGAGAATTATCTATTTGAAGAATATTCATCTTTTCTTTTACTTTTTTTCAAACTGTTTTCTTTATTTTACTGATAAAAGATGCAAAAAAAATTGCAAATATATTATTATGCATTTAATTTCAGTATCAATCTTACAACTTACCAAAAGTGCTGAAGGTTTGTTTTGCTACATTTAAGTAATGCAACTAGCCTGTGTGTTATAATCTGTTTTATTCACCCCTTGATAGAGCCTGAACTAGGAGGAATCTGATATCTATGAAAAGATGCAGAAACTATGGCAGTAGTGCAACACAGTACATCTGCTTAATCTTCTAGGGAGGTCACATAAAATGAAGCACTATATATCAGCTAATCTGCATATGTTTGAGGTACCTTAAAAGCTGCAGTATATGTGTCTTTTAAAGTGATCTCATCCAGTGAAGCCTGCTTTTTCATAAGCTCCAACAGGGTCAGAGGGGAAATAAATGGAAAATAACACTTGATGAAAGGGAGTTATGAAATATTAATTGAATTCAGTTCCTTATAGAAATGTTGCAGAATGAAAATCAGTCTCTTACCTCATACATGACATCCATCTTAATTTTATTCAGAAAATGTGCAAAAAGCTAAACTACGGGTGTCATAACTGACAGTACTGGGGTAAATTATTCCCTCAGTCATTGACAAGCAATTGGAAATTTGGAGAACTGAGCTATTTAATCTTGATTATCCAAGTTGCAAAATCCTATCAATATGTATTTTCTGGATAGGACAGGTTGAATAGACAATATGATGTCAGAAGTAAGTCAATGCCAATAATTAAGAACTATGTAGATGTAAGAGGAGAAAAAAGAGGTAAACCTTTAGTAAAACAAAGAGAAAATACCATCAGTTACCAATAAAAAAGTAAGAAGGGGAGGGAAAAAAAACTAATAGTCTCATGCATTCCCTAGAGGTTTTCTGTTATTTACAATAATAATCTTCCATTTTCATTTGACCTTACTTTCTGTCAGGAGGCTATAAATGGAACTCTAATAGTTTTCCTACAACATCTCTTGGTGGAAAAGGGACGTGAAAGCTGTTTATATCGGGTTATCAGAAAACACTACTTTAAGGCATTCAGTACCCTCCACCAGCAGCTGTTTAAAGGTGCACATTATAATTCTGTGAGGGTTTTTTAACTCTTTTATCAGCATTATTAGACAAAGAAACATTAGGTTACAATAAAAGAAGAAACAAAACCAAGTAACTGGTCATTAATCTCCTTACATAATCCCTTCGGGAAAACAATTCTTCCCAGAAAGTAAAATGCATGTACTGTATGTGCTTTCTGAATGGTCTTTGCTGGGCCCCAATTCATAATAGTTCTTTTTCAAAATAGTTCTTTTTCAAAGTAGTTTCTACACAAAAGCTAATTCACTTATTTCCAATAAGGTAAGTGAATTTTATGACAGTTTTTGAATTTGGCTGAGCACATTATAATTTCAATCTTTCTTCCACTTGCAATTTTGGATCCAGTGGTTCTAGACATAGTAGTTATTAACATTGTTGGTTGTGAATAAAGAGTGACTAGAGGACCCATTTTAGATGAGGACTCCAATGTGTCGGTTGCTGTCCTGAATCCTGATATATGGCAATTGACAGTTCCTGCCCCAGAGATCGTGCAGTCCAAATAGACAAGACAGACATAAGATCAGAGAATAGAAGTATTTCTCCAATTTAGAAGTGGTGAAGAGGCACAGAGTCCTGGTCTGCACTAGACCAGGCAGATTGGTTTAAAGTACTCCATACAGCTACATGGAATGCCAATCCATGCCTCTGATTTCCTTTCTGCTTACTTAACCAAGCAAACCAAGTTTCTACAACTGCTAACATTGTGTATTCATGACAACTCTGGAACAGTGAGCTAGATTCTTGCCTTCTATATTCACAGTCAAGAAAATCATGACCAACACTAAATTCCAATAACAGAATCCTTATTCTTGATAATGATCTGAGAGCGAGCTTTAATTTCTACAAAAATAATGTGTACATTCTACACTTAGATAAAATAAGACAAAATCAGAAGGATGACTTTTTAAATATAGGTGCTTATCTGCTTATTAATGTATTCCCTCAGCACCTCCCAAGATTTTAAAAGGTTATCAGTAACACTACTCTATTTCTTTCCACCTGGGAACACTATAAACAGAGTATGTTTGTTCCACAAAGTATTCATAAAGATTAAAAATGAAACTACAATGTCACAGGCCGACTTCCCCAACTACATGTTGAAACTCTCTAAATTGGGATTCTCTGGTACGGCAACATCCATAGTCTGGCATGGATGTTACAGGACCAGAGAGTCCTGGTGGAGGGCCAGTGGCAAGGATTCCTGTGGGGCTGGCAGGGCCATGGGATGCCCACAGTGAGCCTGCCATCAATGCATGCAGCAGGACTGCCCAGCGGGGTTGGGAGACATGCACGTGGCTGCCCATTGGAGTGATAGCTCAATAAGGCAGGGATCTGCGGTGTGCAGCTACCAGCCAGATCCTGGATACTGAGCACGGCATGCACAGCTTCCAGTGGGACCCAGATCCCCAGCACAGCAAGTGTGGATGCTAGGCAGGACCCAGAACCGGGTCAGCAGGGCAGTGGGGCCAGCAGTAGGTGAGGAGCTGGCTGGGAGCCCAGAGAGCTGGGTGGGGAGATGTCAGCAGGGGGGTCCAGAAATGATCTCCGCTGGTTTGGCAAAATCCCTCATCCAGGACAGGTCAGGTCCCAAGGATGCTGGATCAGGGAGCTCCAACCTATACAACCATTCTGGTTCTTTAATCAGATTATATTGTTCAGTATATGGCATGTGAAACAGGGAATATTCAATATATAGTTGGAAATTACATTGGTGGCTATGAGTAAAACCAGAAACATTTATCCTTTGTTCATTAAGCCTAATGGAATTATAATGGTCTTTTAAAGCCATGCCTCTAATGGTTATAACAACATTCCTGAGGCTTTATACCTTTTAGTAGTGGCATGAATTTGCCTCTTCTAGCTTTGTCTGTAGTTTTCTTTTTTCATTTGCTAGAGATTTCATTTTTAGTTACATTTCAATTTAAATCAAGGTTGTTTGCTGTAAATCATCAGTTATGTCACAACGCACACAGTTGCATAGCAGGCCACATTGCATGTGAAGGATAGATTTTGAGGTATGGGTAGGAGAGACTATTACATACACTAAGGCTGTGTCTAGACTACACCTTTCTGTCGACAGAGATATAGATTAGGCATGCTGAAATTGCTAATGAAGCGGGGATTTAAATATCTCACACTTCATTAGCATAAACATGGCTGCCACTTTTGTTTTTAAACTGAGCTTTTTTAAAAAAAAGTCAGTCTAGACGCAGATCCTTTGAAAATACAACCCTTTTTCGAAAGATCCTGTAAACCTCATTTTATGAGGGATAAGGAATCTTTCAAAAAAGGGTTGTATTTTCAAAAGATCTGCGTCTAGACTGCTTTTTTTTAAAAAAAGCTCCATTTCGAAAAAAGCGGCTGCCATGTTTATGCTAATGAAGCACAAGATATTTAAATCCCCGCTTCATTAGCAATTTTGAGGTGCTTTATCTACATCTCTCTGTTGACAAAGGTGTAGTCTAGACACAGCCTAAAACTATTGTCCTATACTAAAGATTAAAAATGGAAAAAAAGTTATCTTCATTAGATTGTTTTCCAAAATAAAGATCTTTGTACAGTAAAACAAAAATCCTGGAAATCTCCCTCTCCTTTCTTTATTCTTTTTGTTTGGTGCCTAATTTATGGTAATTGTATACAATTTTCAAAAACAAGGAGTTTATAAAGTGAATATTCTAGAACAGAAAGCAGCAAGAAATCTCCTTGGATATTTTTCTAAAAACACTTTATTTCTTGTCTTTTAAACTTGGAAAATACCAAAAAAAAAAAAGATGCTAGTTACTTTTAAAAGGACTTCATTGTATCTTGGAGCAAGAAAGAGTTCTAAAGGTTAAAAAAGAAGCAATGAACACATCTAATTTAGGAAAAAAATATTTTAAAAAACATTGAGGCATGCTGCCAAGCACTAACAACCTGAATCCAAGCTGAGCTAACAAGTCTCTTCAGAAAGTTCACAAAGGTTATCTAGCAATCTTTATGTAGGTAAACAAAATAAAGGGAATTTGACTGTTTACCTGTGCCTGTTTGACAGTTGGTGACTGCCTGATTTTGTGTGGGTTAAGCCCACAATTCTAAAAGCTGTAAGAATTGACAAAGATCTGTAAGCTGACAATGTTACCTGAAAGTTTGCCTTTGTGACTTTATTTGTTCCTCTCTCTCTTTTACAGGTGTCACAGTAAGTATTACTTCCAAGACATGTATAATGAAGCTTCTCTTCAGAGGTTAGTGAAAGGACTAATGAAAATCTGCTTCTTAACATAAGGTGTCCTCTAATAATGTGCTGAAAAAAAATCAGTTCAGATACTTTTGGAGTGAATTCTTAAGGCAGAAGTGTGCTTAATTGTTTCATCTTGATTACATAAAACACTTTTGGGGAAACTGTATATTTCTTACTTGAGTAAATCCATCTGAATTTGTCACACTTGTGATTTACCTGATCATTAAAAAATTATTGTTGTACCTATAAACATATTGTCCCATATTCTTTGCATAACAAATAAATCCAGTTGAAGAAATAGAGGATACGGTCCAGAGAAATCAATTACTTGTATAGTGTGTTTATTATGATTTATATAGTGGGTCCCTGAGTTACAAACGTATCGATTTACGACCGTTCGTATTTACGACCAACCTCCTATACAGCCGGAACCCGAGTTACGAATGAAATCCGCACTTATGAACAGCGCAGCTGTATGTCAGTGAATGTACTGTTACATACTTTTAACCTTGCTCTCCGCAGAGAATGAGATACATATACGTTGAAATTATAATAAACAGAAGCCACAATTCTTAATGATTTATGACATGAAAGAACTAGGGGAAGCATACAAACTATCTGGCAGGATCTGGACAGAATCCTATTTAAAAAGCCAAAAAAGATCTGTAATTGTTAGCAGAATTCTCTAACTGTCCTGCAAAACCAAATCCAGGGAAGAGGATTTAAACACCCCAGATCCCTTGTCACTTCTTCATATGAGGAATGGGGATTTACATTACAGAAACCCTATTCCTGTGGTGTCCTGGCCCTGCAGTCACTGCAAAGGGCCAATGAGATATAAGAGATAATTCCCCTGGCAGCAATGGTAACTGTGGTTCTTTTGTTACCTCTATGAACCCCTATGGCACCAAAAATTGTAAAACTGCCATACAATCACTGGGCACAAATCCCACCCTGATGTCTGGAAGTTACATAACATTGAAAAAGTCCTCCATGTCCCCTTGAAAAACTAAAGCTAAACCTAAACGCTGAAACAAAGTGAAGACGCTAGCTACAACTAATGAAACTCAACAGAATGGAATCTGGGTAAGAAAAAAAACAGGTTCAGAATAGAGATTCATGCTCAGGGGAAATGTGTAAATTGGAACAATAAGGTGTGTTGCAGCCCTGCCGTGGGTCAGTTAGACGGTAGAGGTGGGACTAAGAAAACCGAGGCTACTCCTGCATCCAGGACAAAGCTGACATAGAGGTACTCCTGAGGCCAGACCTTAGAATCTTTATTTTCTGCTAGTCTGACCAATCCCCTTATCCCTACGGATATAAACTTGAGCCTGAATGCAAATGGACTCTGTTTATAATCAGTCAAACCAAGATCCATGGTGTAAACCAGGGCTACTCAATTTTGGAAGCCCCGGGGGCCACAATGATACTAAAGCACATGCCAAGGGCCACAACTTAAGTGTGGTTATATATACATGCATATATATATATGTGAATATATGCAAATAGTTTTATGTAGTTTCTGTCATGTACGCTTAGCAGCTCTTTAAAATTAAGCCATAGCAAAAGCACAGACAGCTATGTTTAACAGGAAGTAGCCTAACCGCAAACTACATTGATTGCCTTTTTTGCTGTTAAGAAGGAGTGTATTAGGAAATGTGTTATGAAACATGATAATTTAGGATAAGCAGTAAAATTTGTAAGAGTAAAAATCCTCATCTAATTCGCTAGCTCTTAAGCAACACACCAAATATGGTTTAAGAGAAAAAAAAATTGCATCTAATTACAAGATCTCCATCCAATTTGCCAGCCCTTAAGCAACACACCAAATTTGGTCTAAGAGGAAAAAATGTTTTGCATCTACTTACAAGATCCTCAGCTAATTTGCTAGCCCTTAGGAGAAATTTTTTTTTTTTGCAGCTCAAATTAACCATAGAACTGAATAGACAATGAGAGATCAGGCCATATATACCCTGCAGTAATGACTGCAGGTACCTCATCATCTACAACTCATTCTGGAAACTGAACTCACGTGTTGCTCTCTGACGACAAGAGGCAGGAGGTCCATACCGAGGCAGGCCTCGTAACAGCATTCGTCGTCCTCTACCTGGCCAGTAGAGAGATGCTTCTACACCTGATTGGGTGAGTCAAAAAGCTTAACAAAAGACTCTGAAAAACTTAACAAAAAGAGTAAAAAAATCTAACAAAAAGAGTCAAAAAATCAAATCAAGAAAAACAAACTAATCTTGATAAGCTATAAGATCAAGGATCCTCATAGTTGCAGTTCTTTTAAAAATTAATCTAGAAGAAATTAAAAAACTAGATAACGAGTTAGCTGATATCACTAAATAACCTTGTAATCACACTAGCAGAACTAATTTTCTTTTATTCATTTTCTTTTAATTCTTAGCTGTTATCTTTTAACTTTGTTATTCATTAAGTGGCAACATCAATAAAGTTATGCTTATAGATTAAGACACAAATTGGTATTTGGTCTAAATTTATTGATGATTTCCCTGGTAAGCAAGGGGCAGATTAGAGTTTTGCACATCCTAGCGAACCCAAAGGAAGGGGGTGGTTTGCTTAATCGTGACCACTCACGGCAGTTTCTTTAACACTGACGGACATGAATGCAAAGATTAAAGCAAGACTACACAATATGCAGGCCCCATTTAAGTCAGTTCTGCTGATATT
>CM057846.1:141222561-141249425 GCA_030068395.1 Apalone spinifera
TCCAGCTCCCATCCAGAACACACCATATGATCCATCGTCTATAGCCAAGCTCTTTGATACAACAGCATCTGCTCTAATCCCATTGACAGAGACCAGAAACTTCAGGATCTCTACCAAGCATTTATAAACCTCAACTACCCACCCGGAGAAATAAAAAAACAAATTGAAAGAGCCAGACGAATACCTAGAAACCATCTACTTCAAGACAGACCCAAGAAAACCAACAATAGTACACCACTTGTCATCACCTACAGCCCCCAACTTAAACCTGTCCAACACATTATCAATAAACTACAACCCATACTGGAACAGATACTAAACTCTGAGAGGCTCTGGGAAACATACTCATAGTCTCCTATAGACAACCACCTAACCTCAAGATGATTCTTACCAACAACCACAGTGCAAAACCACTAGCAATAAAAAAAAAGTTTTGTAAGAGGTAGTTATCAGTATATCCTATTTTCTGCATTCCATAAGTTTAGATAGTCTCATTATAACTATGGGAACATAATAAATAGTCTTAATTTGTTCTGCATGACCTTTTCCTTTTTTGTATATTATTTCCTTTAGGATTATATCATGCTGCATAAAAATGGAAGGCATGCCTTCATGTGACCTGAACTAATGATTTTTTTCAGGATTCCATGGAATTCATAATGTATTTCAAGTAAAATACAGGGCCAATTTGAAGCCTAAAAATGCTCACTGAGAAGATTATTGTTAGGAAGGATTTCTGAAGGAATTCTGGCTGATATTAAGATGGCGGAGCATGCAGCCACTCATATCTTGACTCAGCTGTACAGGTTGGCCCAGCGATAAAGGTAGGTCTGTGGCTCTGCTGTGCTTATCCTATCCCTGCTCCCTCTGAGGAGTGCAACTGTGACAGCTACATTAGATTAAAGCAGAGCCTGTACTTCCCACAGCAGCCATGATTGGATGGGAACACAGGGATTCAAAGAACATAAAAACCACTATACCACAGCAGTGGTCCACTAGATCCTATATCTTGTCACTGACTATGATCAGTAACAGTGGTTTCAGAGGAAGGAGTAAGGAACATTGATACGGTCAAATGTTTCTTTCCTTGCCTCTGATCGTGGATCAAAGGTTGGCTCATAACATGAAGCAAGTTAAGTGAAAATCCTTCTATTTTTTTTAATATCCTTCCTAATATCCATTCTGTATAGTCTAGTTCTCTATATGAATGTCCAACTATGCTTCTGATCTCAATACTGTAGTACAACAATGATTTCCCCAGGCTGATTGTGCATTGTATATTTGAAAAGAATCTATCAATTTTAAGTGTGCTACATTTCAATTTAATGTTCCCTTGTTTATCCCCCACCCCTCACCACCACCACCACCACATCCTCTGCACACAAGCATTCACAATCTGGGCCACAAGCAATATTTTAGCTCAGTAGAAATATAATGGGTAAAATCCTGACCCCATTGAAATTAAAGGCAAAAATCTCATTGACTTCCATGGGAACAGAGTATCATCCAGTGTTTTAACTGGACCTTAAATATATAACTGAGATAGTTTACTAATCCAGGTTTGTATTAAAATCATCACCCTCTATCTGAACAATTATCCTATATTTTAAACACCTATACTGGAAAAATGCGTTCAGTAATTATTTGAATTTTACAGAGCATACAGGAAGTATATAAAATAGTTATAGATATCATACATTCCCTGCTCAGAGAGACTAAATTGGACTTCTTTATTATTACTTCAATGAATTCCCATATAGTTGGATTTGCTTTCAATAATCCTCATCATTCCATTCATTATATATTATGCTGCACATTAAGTATCCCATTTATCCTTTTCAGCTAATAAGAGTTGTTTCACTTCTGTTTTTCTGCTATATGTTTCATCATATTTACTTTTTTATTGAACAAATTATGGCACAGTTTGCCATCTGTTGTGATTTTTGTGCTAGATTTTTCTCCCCTCTGCAACTTGCTAATAACTCTTATCTCCCTCTACGGAATTTTTTTTTCTGTCTGCTTCAAGCTTGGGAGGAAAAAAAAAGACTTTGACTTTTTCACTCTGTCTCCCCACTGGCTACTGTATGATCGTGGGCTGCTCCCTTAACCTCTCCATGCCTCAGTATGGCAACTTATGAGGTGTGTATCACAATAATAGTGATTGCCAAGACATTCTGTTAGGTTTAATAAACTGATGCTTATAAACAATGAGCTAAACAAGTGTCTATATAAAACATTCCCCTGGAAAGATTAAATTACGTCATTCAGGGTTTATCTACACTTAAAATGCTACAACAGCACAGTCACAGGAAGGTCCTTCCATCAGTGTAGGAAATCCTCTTTCCCAAGAAGTGGAAGCTAGGTTGACAGAAGAATTCCTTGGGCAGTCTGTCACTCTCTACATTGTCCAGAAGCATTGTGAATTAGCAGTAGAGCTGGGACTGGATTCTATACAGAATCCACAAGCACTTTGGCAGGTTCTGGAAATTGTTTATCATCTCATTCCCATTCAGCAATGACTGGGATCCTCCTGCAGCTTTAAAAGATGGGGTAAGATTTGGTCTATCAGGCATTAAAACATCACCCTATTCTGATCTATCTGAATTTTGATATTGGTTTAACATTATCAACATGTGGCCTTCAATGGTATATAACCCCTTCATAGTAATTAATACAGTCACATGTTCCATTGCATTACATTTCATAATTCATGCTCTGTTTATCTATTTTCCTTCAGTTCCTATCCACTGAATGAAAACTAGGGCATCATGTAGTGAAGTGGTCAGTAAGATAATTATATTTAATGCATGCTGAATTAAAAATGAAGAGGGTCTAGGATTAATTTTCTTTTAATTTCCTAGGTTACAATAACTGTTTTTGTTATGACAAGTATTTTATACACATTCATAACCTTTAGCATGATTCTAACATTCTGTTTGATATAATTAATAAGCATATTTCTCATAAAATGAATAATCCCCTACATTCAGCAGAAAGAATTTTCAAATATGCTCATTTTGTATGTTTTTCTGACTGTGACAAAGAAGCTGTAAATTAAACTTTTTCATACATCACATACCAAATTCTCACGAACCTTACTCATCTGGAGTGGTTTCTTGTTTCATGGATAGTTACATTAAAATAATAGACTAGCATAAAGGCTGGCTGACTCCCATTTGCTTGAGTGGCTCCTTTGGATCAGTTTGTAAGATCCAGACCTACAAAGAAATAAAAGCACCAAACTTATTGAAATCAAAGGGTGTTAGGCACCAAGCTACCTTTGATGAACTTGCCAAAGTGAGAAATGCTTCTACAATTAAGCCCTAAATCAGTATTACTATTTAATCCAGTATTATCTGGAAAATGCAAGTGGAAATTACAGTCAATGGAATTACTCCTGATTTATAAAGGTGTATAGCTGAGAACAGAATTTTGCCACCAAAAACAGCTTGCAGGATAAATTTAGAACTATTCTCAGTTCATCAGGAACTTAAAGTTGAGTGACAACGAGAAAATGAAATTCATTTCACTGCTGATGTTCTAATAAACATTTGAGAGCAATGTTGGCTTTTGTTAGTTTCTGATGCATATAATGTCTTCTATCTGGGGAGGTCAGAAAACTCAGACATTAGTTAGTTAACTCACAACATCCCCCTAAGTTAGGTAAATAATCTGTATGATTCCCATTTTACAGTTGGGGAATCCGAGAAGGGTTTGGGACATTACATTTGGGGCATTTACAACTATGATTATATTAGCCATTTATGTTATCTGAAGTTGACTGAAGAATGAGGTTAGTTTCATGCATATAGATGACTTGTTTTGTTCATGTATGTTATAAATGGTACCCACTTTAGATTAATTTATTGTTTCTGGGGTCAATTTTCTAAAGCTCTGTTTCCTTCTTATATACAATACTAGAAGATTTACCCAGTGCTGCCTGGATCATTAACTCAATTTTTTTTAAATAAATTGAAAATGTGCATGTTGCATTTAAATCAGTGCTCTGGGGTGGGGCTGGAGATGAGGGGTTCAGTATGCAGACTGCCCCAGGGAGAGAGGACTGCCCCAGCCTTCTCTCACTGCAGCAGCTTAGGGCCAGGTGAGATGCACCTCTCCATGGTCGCTGGAGCTCCAGTGGCCCTGCAGGGAGGGGTGCATGTCCTCCTACCAGGGCAAGTCCAGGTTTGTTTGCCCCCTGCACTACACAGCCAGAATGAAGAATGAAGGAAATTGTGTATGTTCCCCTTGCTCCATGATGAATGGGAACAACCAGGAATGTTCCCGTATGAATGGGGGGACGGTGGCGGCGCTTCAGTCTCTCCACCCTCCTTAAAGGATGCCTGGGAGGTTTGGGGTTAGCACAGTCCCTGATGAGGCTGAGGGGTACATCCCCTGCAAGCTTCTCTCACCTGCAAGATTCTGTCTCTTTTCTGTATGGATTTCTGAGAAGCAATCCCATTCCAGGCACATACCACTTTCCTGCCACAACCAAACCTTTACCTTGCTTTAAGTTATAATAAAAAGAAGCTGTTTACAGCATTTGGTGGTCCTAGCTGTTACGGAAGTTCTTGAACAAACGGACAGACAGACAGACAGGCTATTTCAAATATATAGTATACGTCAGGGGAAGGAAAATTCTGATGCAGGGGTTGGGAACCTATGGCCAGTGGATCGAATGTGGCCCCCAGTTTTCCTGGATCCAGACCCTGAGGTTCAGGGAACCCCCCTCCCCAGCAACACTGGGTAGCTGGTGCTCCAGTCCTGTGACCTCCCTCCTGCCCAGACCCCATTCCCCCACTCTGCTCCAGGTTCCTATCACCTTCCTCAGGACCAGGGGCAGCCCGTGAGCCTAGGCAAACTAGGCAGTTGCCCAGAGCACCGCTGGCCTGGGCACCCGATGTTGATGTCACGGGGTGCCAGGGTGCCCTGTGATGACGTCACGGCCATTGACGGGCATGTGGCGGGTGGGGGGGAGGGTGCCAATTGCGCTGCCCGCCTGGAGCGCCGGCTGTTGCAGCCGGCCTTGGGCCACTCCTGCTCAGGACCCATCAACCACCAACCCACTCCTTCACCATTCCTTCTGCCCAGACCCTACACCCGAAGCCCACTTCACAGCAGTCCCCTCCCACACATCAAACTCCTCATTTTGGCCCCATTCCAGAGTGATGAGGGCCCTACAAAAACTACTACTAAATTGGACCCCCAAAGGCTCTGGTGTGAGAGGGGAATGTGGGTTTTTGATTTTTGTTTGTTGTTTGCTTCTCACTTTTGTGCAGCCCCCGACTCATTTTTCTGATTTGGCCCCAACCCAGAAAAGGTTCCCCACCCCTGCTGTAATCAGTAAATTGCATTCTAGGTAAGAACCTCTAGGTGCCATGAGTCATTTTATGGGTACATCCATTTTTTAACTAAGTCCATCTGTTCTGTACTTTAATTACAACTTCAGCCACAAATATAATTTACAATCATATCACAAGAAAGTTAGTTGGAAGTGATTTATATCCGTGTGTCCTGTATGTTCTTTATTCTGCACAGCATGCAGCTGTTACATTTGCTGAATGTTCCAAATTCAAATTGGGGGCAAACTAGTGAATTTGCTGAGGTTATTTATAGTAAACCAAGGATGGCATGTGTGGTTATACAAAGATATATATTTGTCACATTTGGAAAGTGGTTTGAAGGACAGGATTGAAGACTGAATGCATTAATGCTGATTTGAAATCAACCAAAATTATGGGTATGCAGATTTACTCAGCGTATGTTACTGTGTTTTATAAAAAAAAAAGTTTTATAACCAATGTCCTCCTAACACTTTCCATTTGCAATTTGTTTAATTGTAATTTGCCTAATTGTTTAAACATTTAGAGAATAACAGTGACAGTAATGATGCTTTTAGTTAAAGTACCACAAAACATCTTACAAATTTGGACATTATTCTCAATGTGAAGATAAGGGAACATAGGCACAGGGAGGTTTAATCATATGTCCATGCTTACAAAGTGAGTCAGTGACAGAAATTCTGACCCAAACCTCATCACCACTAAACTATGATGAATCCCTTAAAAAAAACTCTAGAGCATCCATTTGATGATCCTATAAGATGGCTGTACAATTCACTTTTTTATAAGCAGGCAATATTCATAACAAATCTTGAAGCTTCTAGGGCTAGAGTTTTTCGAAAGTACTCAGCTTCCATGATTAGAAATAGATTTTCATTGGTTTGCAGTGGATTTCAGTGAGGCAATGAAAGATACTACCTCATCAAACTCACCTTTTAAAAATTCTTTAAAATGAGTGAAATTACACCTCCAATTTCAATTTTTTCCAGGACAAAATAACCCATCAATCCCCCTCATTTTGTTCCCATTGATCCTCATTTAATTTTTGTACGTGGCTGTAGTCCTGATTTTCATTCTTCTGTACCACTACATGTCCATTTAGGGTTGCAGACATCATTCTTAAAGGTTTTATGCTCAACATAATGGGACAAATTCAACTCTAATATTACTTTACACTAGAGATGTGTTTGGATCGTTATATCTCACTTGCTTTTCCCAGGTAATAACTTCCAATCCATTTTGCCCCTTCATCTCATTATTACTTTGAGACCACAGCATTTTATGATTCATTATTTACTCTTCTATATAACACATTATCAGTTAGATTCAAACAATCAAAGGATTTCAGGTATCTCTTTAAGCATATGTTTGGGTATTATGTGATTTTTTTTTCTTAAGCCAATATGAATGTTGTTGTTGTAGCAGGCAATAAACAACAACTCTTACTGCATAGAAGTAAGCTCTGTCTCAAGAAGACTTTTTTTCTTAGTTTACTCATTGTAGTAAGACAGGATAAACTGTCTAGGAGAGAAGGCCAAAACTTTGACATAGACTGTTAGACAAAATGGACAGATATACTTGTGACAGGTGTGGAAGACTTTATTGAAACATGTTTAAATATTTTGGGAGTCCATTGTATTACATTAATATTTTATATAGTATAGTGGACTTGTGTTGAACCTTTCAAGGAGGAAGATGTGACAGATGCGAGTCCTGAGAATCAAAGAACTGTATTGAATCATGATGGCTCAAGTCCCCAGGGGTCATCCTATTTATCCTCAGAGTCCAGCTGATTGGAAAAACTTGGAGCTAACTTCCTGGAGGCAAACAAGGAAGAGGCTGATAGAAGCAGAAACCCTGTCACATGGGGATATAATGCAGAACCGCAACAGGAACTGCAGACAGTTTGATAACTAGAACTGGAGTAGTTATAGAAGAACAGACAGTGTTTGGAAATGCAGCTGCTGGTAGACTGGCAGTACCTGTGCTAGTATAAGAGAAAAAAGGAAAGCCAGTATCATTGTCTGCATGAAGAGAGAGAGCATCAGCAGAACCACAGTCTGGTAGGTAAAGTCAGACATCTCTCTCTCCCTCTTGGGAGAGCGGTGACAGGGGTGTGTTTCTAAAGGCGTTTGAAATTGGATGTGAATTGAGCAAGGTGGGGCAGGAGGACATAGTTTGGTGTTTGACTCCATTGCCATCTGAGACCAAAGCTTTGGACATTTTTACCTCTCTGGACAGAGAGAACTATAAAGATTATGAGCAATGCAAATAAGCAGTGTTGCAAAAGTTTAAACTGATCCCTGAAGTGAATAGGAGATGGTTTCCGGAATTCAGAAAACAGTAGCTGTTCTGATATTTCATCTTACATTAAGGAGTTACATAAGAAATTGGGGAATTGGTTGGGGTTACCACAGTCAGTGAGGCCTGCATGTTCATGGGCTTAGAACTAGTCTATACATTCTAACACCTTGACCTGCAATCAGGGTTAATAGACACAGATCCTAGCGGTATAATTATATCTGGGAAATTGGCAGAAGTTTGTGTAGAGAGTTGGCCTAGGTTTGATAGCAAATCCAACAGGGAATCAGAAGACAGGGATTGGATCCAAGCAGAGACCAACACCCAAGGACGAGGGAAGTCACAACAAAATAGCCCTGGAAGGGGCAGGGAAAAAAGTATTTTTCATATGAGTTAAGTAGGGTCACTTTGCCCAGGATTGCCACCTGTTCTGACTGACTCACAGCGGAAGATATTCCAGAAAGAAGACAATTACACCATTGCTGGAATTGATGTAATGGTGTTTTTCAGGATACTTTAATAGACATGAGTGATGTTTTGGCAGGTAGTTGAAATAACCCTAGATATCTCATTGCATTACCGACTATATCCTAATCTCATGTACTGTATCTTGGGCTCAGGTCTAAAATTGAAATAGTCTTATGCTGCAGTATATTAAGAAATGACATTTTTGTCATCACATTTTTCTAATGATTCGAGAGGGATGGAAATCAGTTGAAAAGTGTCTGGTGAAAGGTGTCTGGTGTAAACTGAGATCATTTTGAAAGGACAGAAGTATTTGGAGAGAGTCCAGATTTTTTTTTTAATAATAGATTCTAAACTTAAGTCTTAAATATTTATTTAGGCACCTAAGTGGCTGTATTTCAAAATGGCTGAGCACTCAGCAATTATTTCTCTTGAAATTAAATATTTGGAAAATGTTTATACAATAAATATATTCACAAAAATGTATTAACCATTTGCAGGAAGAGAAAGGGGAGCATATTATTCACTATGAATAATTTGACTGGCTCTCACCTAAACACTGATTTCTGGAAGATTTTTGAAGAGATTTGCAATATATGTGGAAAAAAAATCTCTCAGGCAACCGGATGTTCTACAGACAAAAGGAAAAGTAGAATTTCAGGTTAAGTGTTTTACTAATGGCCAGGCTGGTCACAATGCTGTAATTACAGTAATCAAACACTATTTATGTATACCACATCTCTTTTGCACTAATCTCAGGCAAACTCAATATTTACAATTCAATCTGCAGTTTAGAGCTTCATATTGGCAGTGGCTTCTTTGAATATTTAATAAACTACTCCACTTAGCAACTTATATTTATATAGTATACAGGAATAATGCAATAGAATTGCTGGCAATTACACCACCTCCTGTGGTACTTTATTCCAGAACAAACCTGACTGTTATTGGTGTAATCAGTTTTATGACTGTATGCAACATTTGAGATCATGCAGAATGTTTTTGCTTAGTGTTATGATTAGCAATGAAGTTGAGGCTGGATACTCCCCTCCATTACGCCAGTTTTATTGGAGTTATACCAGTTTAAAGCTGGTGTAACATGGTGGAGAATCAGACCATCTGTTTTGGCTTATAGTTGCATTTTTGTTCTTAACCTGCTATTTGTGATGCTTTTATTAAGGAAGCTATGACCAAGTTTTCCAGTTTTAAAGTTACTTTAAAGCAATTGTGTTGTTTAGGGATTCACCCAGGCCACTGTGGGTGCAGCAACATGGCACCCGTAGCTCAAAATAAACCACACAATTTCAGCTATGCAAATTGCATAGTTTATTTTGAATCAATTTCAAAATAGCTTATTTCATAATTTGGTGCTGTCTACGCAGTACCAGATTTTGAAGTAACCCGCTGTTCTGAAACATCCCTTATTCCTTGTAGTATGAGGTTTATTGGGACATCGAAATAGCCAGCCAGTTATATTTTGAAAAAAATGGGTGCGCTGTTAAGATGCAGGATAGCTACTTTGGAATACTTAGAAATGGATTTGGATAGTCTAATGGATTTGGTCACTGTTTGCCTTGTAACTGAAGGTGTGTTATGCCTCTGCAGCTTTGGTCCAGAACTCTGACCCCAGCAGCTCACGAGCCTAGCTCTGGTTCTGTTCAATCTGGTTACTCCTCACAGTCTGACCTTACTACCCTTCCAGCCCTAAATTTGCATCAAAATTCTGCTGTTGTAAGGCCAGTCCCTCTCACTAGACCTTCGTAAAAAAAAGTTAGGTTTACTCTGCCTTTGCAGAGACAATAAAAACGTCAACTAGCTTTCTAGAAGCTCACACTTTATTCAATATACACAGCACTGATGTTTTATAATGAAAGCAACATAATTTTAGTAACAATGGAACATGGCTTGCCTTTTGTGATGCCAAGTGAAAGAGTAAAAGGAGAGATGGTTTCAAGCGAATAACAGTGAAAAGGTGCATCTCACAATCTAAAATATAATCTAGCAAAACACAGTCTCTGTTCAAAGTGGTTTCTCTCACCTCCAGTCTCCTTTCCAGCTTTTTGCTGGATAAAGATGGAGTCTTTTTCTCTGTTCCTGTATCCACAAAAGGAGGTCTTTGCTTGGGAAAAAATAAGTGACAAATTGTAAATCATTTTGTTGTTATTTTTAAAGCTACTTTTCAAATAAAAGTAGCAAATTACTTTAAAACAAGAAAACAGGGATGAGTCCTGCTAAATCCCCTAAATAATAATGTTTTCTGAAGCTGTAGATTTCTTAGGCTCCTAAAAAAGGTTTTGCTTCTGAATTGAAAGCACCACATAATGAAAACCATTGTTTAGTAAAGCTAGCTTTAAAATGGAAATTTGTGAATATTTTCATGAAGAAGTCTTCCTTTATTTCTGTTGAAAATTTTTGAAATTTGGAATTTCCCCTTTAGCTCTATTGCTAAAGTTCATGAAAGAAATGTTGCTGATCGTTTCAAAGTCTCTTTCTCTACATCTACACTACGAGCTTCTTCCGCAAGAGGAAATGCAAATGGAGCACTCATTTGCATATGCCACAGTGTCATTTGCATTTCCTCCTCTGATCCCTTTTTGCACAAAAAAGCGCTATGGAGATGGTTCCTTTTTGCGCAATTCCCCTCATTTGCACAAGAGCCATTCTTCCTCATTTTTTCAGGAAGAATGGCTCTTGCACAAAAGAGTTTTTTTGAGCAAAAATGAGCCATCTACACAGAACTTTTTTGCACAAAAACCTCTTGTGCAAAAGAGATCCAAGGAGGAGATGCAAATGAGAGCACGACATATGCAAAGAGTGCTCTCTTTGCATTTCCTCTTGCGGAAGAGGCTTGTAGTATAGACATAGTGGGGCCCCGAAAGAGATCCCATTCTCCAAAAGTGATGACTTTTAGCATTGGATATGACCCTTTAGTAAGTTATAAGGAAAGTTTAAAAAAAATGTGGATTGTCCACAGACTTTCACAAGATATTAGTACTCTCTAAAAGAATCATGAACACAAAGAGGACCAGGAAGACTTGCAAATGCACTAAGAATAATTCTGTTTGAGAGGGCAAAAAGAAACATACAAAACAATTCAGATATTTCTTTTCATCTTTATGAGTCATGTAAGTCTATAAATCCATTAATGTACAAGTTTATCAGTCTCTGTTGACTAAAACACACTATAAGCTAATTTAGAAGGACAGAATTCTCTGAATTCTCTCTTTAACAGATATATAAAAGGTTTTCTGTTTTTTCCCCTGTCCAAAGGACAGATGTTTTGAGACATGAACAGAATGCTGAGTTTCATGAGAGAATTACACAATAATGAAGTGGTTTCAATAAAGTAACTCTTAGTCAAATTGGCCATGCATCTCCTGTTTCAGCAATGAGGCATTTGAGGGTGATGACATTGTTTGTGTCTAAAAAAGTCATTATAGGGACATTTTTTTCCCATTTTATCAGGAGAAAAAATATCTCCCTCATGGTTCATTTTCTGTCACTTTCTGACTCTTTCCTTTGGTCGGATGAGATTTGTTGGAAACTGATAATAACTGAAAGCAGTTTCCTCAGTCTCTGAAACTATATGAAAGTCAGCAAAGGTTTGCAAGAAGGATGCACCAACCACTGTTAAGTTTTGGCATGCATGATTTTTCAAGGTTAAACTAAAAAAATCAGGCTTGTCCAGATTTGGATTACTGATCTGGCTTGTCTGATATATAGGCATTGGCCATGACATTTGAACAACTTTACAAACATTATAAGCATCCATAGCCAGGGTTACAATTCAGGCCTTTTTCTTGTTTTGTGTTTGGATAAACACAGAAGCTCAGAATTTGACTTAGCTCCACACCAGAAGGTCACATCAGCCTTACTCAAATACTGGTCCAAGGTGGCTTGATTTTCAGACCACATTCAAGAACATCAATAAATGTTTTAGCAAGCCTGATCTGAGTTTCAGAATTGCAACATACAGTTTTCCTTGAAGATAATATATTTGTAACAATATTTGTAGCTTCACCTAATTATGAAAGGCGAACAGCAAATTATAAGTCACAATATTGTGTGTTATGCACTTAAAATTATAGGTATGATAGTTTTGGATAGCTATTCCCCCCCACTCCTCCAATTTTAAATATACTCATATAATTTGCTGCATTTTGGAAATTATAGATTAATATCATTTAATGGAGAAAACACCCAGGGATATATTCAAAGGTTATATGTCCAATACAGCTAGCTGGGTGAAAAGTAATGATCTGTGGTACATTATAGGAGGTATGGTCAGATGATCCAGTGATCCCTTGTGGCCTTAAAATTCAATAAATATATGAATCAGAATCTTGTAGATTAATACAGAGATTCCTTGATATTCAGTGAAGTCTACTATCACCCGCTCACACATATGTAAAGAAATGAAAATTGGAGTAACCTACATAGGATTTTCACCTTTTTATATCCTCTTTGTAGGATTTGTTTATTTCTATCTCATATGTCTTGGTTTAGGAGTGAAATCAGCTTTGTCCCTCTTACTCTGGGACTGATTGGGCCAACTTCAGAACTGTGCAAGTTACATATTGATAAACTGATGAAAGCTTAAACAAGTGACTAAGTCTAAGGGAACCCAGGGAACTCTAAAAACAGTCTAGAGGGGGTTTATATTATTGTAATACACACATTCGTGTGATGGAAGAAAATACAAAGTTATGCTAATTTTGGAGGCTTCTGGATTCTTTTAGGCTCATTTCTTTATTTGGTTCCTAGTGGGCAAAGTTAATTGAAGAAACAGAAAAGCTCTCCAGGTTACACAATGGAAGGAGAACACAATTAATCTCTCTTGCTCAATGAGCCTGCTTCTTCTTTTGTTAGTGCATCCCATTCTTACATCAAACCAAGTAGAGGCTGAGCACGTTGTAAGGTGCAGTCCAAATACAGTTCACATAAAACTAATATATTAAAAACAGCTTTAACACTTATATCAGAACAAACAACACCATAATATATAGTGGCCACTATTGTGGAGCTGATATACATATGACAGGAGCTTCAGGGGGTAGCCGAGTTAGTCTGTTACAGAAAAAACAGCAAATGGTCTGGTAGCACTTTATAGACTAACAAAACATGTAGATGGTATTATAAGCTTTCATGGGAACAGCCCACTTCTTCAGTCATTTTCAGACTGAGGAGTTAAAAGACAGTAATCTGAAATTCTGCTTTTCAAAAACCATTGATAAATACTGACTTTATAATGTTGATTCCTGGACCTGATATAGCAATGTGATATATTTTTAAAAAAATTAAAGCTCCTTTTTTAGGTACTGGATGGTTCATTTAATGGGGTCATAGTTTTTCAGTTCTTGGTTGCTACTTTCAATCTGTCTCAGAGTGTTGGTGGCTGAAAATTGTTAGCGTGTGATGACAGTTTGGTGATTTATGTGAAATGAGTCTTAGTCCAGGTCACAGCTGGGAAGAATTATTTTTGACAAATTTTGCAAATTCTAAATTGCTTTTAGATTCAAGGCAATTCTAGTTGTGGCTCTAGAATATTCTTGTGCAAGAGTTTTTCTTCACATGATTTCTGGGAAATACTTGTTTTTCATGTCAATATCTTTGTGCACATGAAAACCAGAGTATCTGAGTGAGAATAAGGTAGTTCACCATTTCTGGTTTTATATAAAGCTTCAGCTATCCAGTCAAGGAGAAGCAATAATACCATGGGTACAGCTAGACTGCAAGCTAACTTCATCATGATCCTCTTTACCGTATTAAAATTAATCCCGCTAAACAGTTGATAGGTCTGCTGTGAAACATGGAGTTACAACATTTTAAAATGAGATTATTTTTTTCCCCAGAACCTCCACGACATTAATGGACATTCCACGAGGAGTAACGGCAGTTCGAATTAGGATCTTTAATTCGAACTATCTACTCCGTGCCGTGTGTAGCCGCGGGCACAGAGTTCAGACTAAGGGGGATTTTAAAATGGCGGCGCCCGGGAACATGCAAATGAAGCCCAGGATATTTAAATCCCGGGTTTCATTTGCAACTCTGCTTTCCCTCATTACCCTACTTAGCTCGAACTAATGAGCTAGTGTAGACGTATCCATAGTTTGCAACAGTTTCTAGGCTGAAAGGAGTTGCATAAAAACATTTGTTGAATAATTGTGAGGAACCAATAAATGCTTGACTTTAAATTAGAAAGAAACCAGATTGGTGAAGAGGTTCTGGGGGAAAAAATAACCTCATTTTAAAATGTTGTAACTCCATGTTTCACAGCAGACCTATCGACTCTTTAGCAGGATTAATTTTAACACGGTAAAGAGGATCATGATGAAGTTAGCTTGCTTTGCTGAATAAATATGCTTTTAAACCAGAACATTTTATGTATTCCACAAGAACCTATAAGAAACAGAAGCCAACAGGTCTGGCATATCAATTTTATTAGAACTACTGTATAATATCTACTTTAGATTATATTTAGACTCCTGAGCCAAAACAAGGCTTCTAAATTTAGGCTACCGAATCTATGTTTAGGATCCTTTATAAGTGACATAAATTTGGAAAGTGCTTGTAACCTGGAATCTCCCATTTTACAATGAAGTAGCAGTTTGTAATTAGTAAGGTTTCTTGCTTGTCATTTCATGTTTTCATGTGTTTCCTCATGAGACACTGGAACAAACCTACCACTAGATTGTTTTTTAACTGCTTGTCAGTGTTTGTATTAACATAATTGATATAAAGTGCAATTGCTATTAAAATTCATATATTTGGGTATCATCACTGCATTACTCTATTGTTATAGCAAGGTATATGAGTAGCTCTTTTGATAATAGTTTATCAAAACTATAAATAGTTTATAATACTTTTGATAATAGCTTATTGGAACCAAGTGAATTAATGGTAAGTCAACAATCACTTCTCCACTGCAGATATCCCTTCCACAAGTGGAAATGCTTCTGGTTCTTTATAGTTTCCATTGCCCTTTTTGGGATTATTTCTGTTTCTCTGATACTGATAATTCAATGTAACACAAAAAGCCTTTTTCCTCCCTTTTCATACTCACAGTTTGCTTCTGTGAGGGACTGTTGCCTCCATTTTGTGGAAGCAATTGTTTTGGGGTAAAATCCCGCTATCTTGTTGTGGGAACTTAGTGCTGATGAAAGCTGCAAGACCTTGTATCCTTGGGGGAGGAATGCTGCTTAATCTGTGGAGCAAGTACAGCACAGAAAGGTACAAGGAAAGCTTCCATTTGCAGTGCTACTTTTTTTCCTGCACAGGACTAACACTGAATGACTTGTCTTGCACATAGACCTTTGAATAGCCACCAGGAGTAATGACTTTTGATGCCTGCCGAGCTGGGACTTGATTCAGCTCCATAACCTGATGTGACTCAGGGCTAAGAGATTGTGGAACTGGAAAACCTAGCAAGGGGGTGGGGGATCTCAGAACCTCTGTAAGGACCATGACAAAAGTACACAAGGGATATACTACTTAGTGAATTCCCTGGATATCTTATGGCACTTAGGCTCCCATGGAGCCTTAGATGTAATTTAAAAGTACCCTAATCTGCTCGAACAGTGTAATGACACTAGCTCCACATGCCTTCCTTTAGAAGGGGGGAATTTCCTTTGCAGCGAAAAAACTTGAATCATCTGAGAATATTGTAGCTATTCCATTGTACAGTCTTAATATTATTTAACCTTTTTAAATCTTAGTATTCTATGAAAAGAGAGACAGAAGCTTTCTGTAAAAATCATGTTTTTCACAGATATAATATGGGAACATATGGCCAGATTATAACTTTTAGCTTTGTTAGTCCTATTCATGTTGTACTGAAAAAACTAATGTATTTTAATTCCCATGTCACTGGTTTCAGAAGGGAAATGGAACTCTAAATGTCACCATAAAACGGTACAATTAGATTCATAACAAAGCTTCAGCTGTCTTCTTTATAAATCTAGTCAACAGAAAACAAAATAGTAATAGAACATAAATAAAATGGAATTATACAACTCTGTATGTCATAAAATGCACAGACTAGAAGAAGGAGAGTTAAATGAGACAACTGCAAGTGTGCTAATATAGTAAAAGCTCTGTTATCTGGTACTCAACCAGAGAGCTTGATTTGCTGGCATTTCTGGTATCTCCCAATAAATCTTCAGTCTAGTAACCAGGACTAGTATATTGCCCAGCACGTTATGTAATTGTTATGCAAAAGAGGCAGAAGAGAAGCAAGCAGAAGTGAGGGATTTATTCAAAAAAGAATCTTCCAGTATGTGTCAGGGGGTCAGTACAGATTCAGCCCAATTTACTACACCTTCTACAGCTACAATGATAATTGATGGTGATAATGATGACCTTGGGACACTGCAAGATCCTAAAGTGCCTTCAGAATAATCAAGGTAAGATTAAATTGTTAGTTTTGGTGTTAAGTGTACTTTTTAGTATGCCATGCACTCACCATAGGGATATTTAGTGTCATAAGATAACCTACTGTATGGAAAACATTGCTGGTATACACCTGAGTACTTGAAGAAACCTGAAACTCTGTAATTCAGTACTACTACTAGACTGGTATGTACCTGTATACTATATTATACTTTATTAATTTTCTTTTATTCTTGAAAATCGGTATTCTATCGGTAAAGTATCACTCTCAGTTAACCAGAATATTCAATTCACTCCTCCATCTCCCTGCCCCAACATGACGAATAACAGAGCTTTTCCTGTGTATATAAAGATAGAAAATAATCAAGCAGCAAACAAATCTGTGTGTCATTAAATAAAGGAAAAAGGAAATGTTAAAAAACAGTTTTGATCAATGAATTTTAAAAGAGTATTCAGTCAAGTAAATCCCACTAAATCAATTAGGTTCACCGAGCTTAAACTACATCACAACACAACACATTGAGACCGTGGGTATATGGGGAGGGAAGGGAACTTTCAGCTGAAGATTCTTGTGTGTAATGCCATTTTCAGCAAATCTCTCTCTGATCACCATTAGTTCACCAGAAGAGATGAGAATATATCAGGGGTTGTGACATTAAAGCTACAAAAGTATATAGGCTAGATTTACTGCTGGCCAAATTCCATTGGTGTAAGTGAAATTCCAGTGACAAAGTCATGGGTAGCTAGCAATGACCACAACAAAGAAGAAAGAACTCATGGCATCAATTAAACTAGCATTATTGAATGCTAATTAAAAGTGATCCCTAAAAAAAGTTAGGGACTGTAGTGGAGCAGCTGTCCCCCTCTGGCAATAAATAGAAAGATTAAATGCAGGATGGAGGAAGCCTGTGCAAATGCAGCGAGTCAGGGCCAGACTATAAAAAAGAGTGTAAGGCAAAGAGGAGTTCATTCTTGCTCTTACCAGCTAGATCCCAACAAGGGAGAGAATCAGCAGCACCTTGGACAGAGCTGGCTGGGAAAGGCTCAGGAGGGCAGTAAAGGCAGAGCTCCAGCCTGACCTCTGCCAGCCTGTGCCACCTGATAAAAGGGGCAAAGAAGGAGCCAAAGGCTAAAAGGAAGTGGTCCACGGTATGTTTTTAGATAAGGGAAGTGAGGGAAGAGCAAGAGAAGGCTGCCACTGGAGGGTCCCTGGGTCAGGACCAAGAGCTTTGGGTCTCTCTCTCTCTCTTTGACCTTGTGTGTCAGGGCTACTCCCCAGTCTGGCACTCCAAGTGCAGAAAGCCCACAAGAGACCTTAAAAATACCTTGCCTCTATAAGCTCTGCTTACAAAAACTCCCTAGAGTCCTATACACTGGCCCTGGGAGATAGACAGAGACCATCAAGTGAATTAAAATCCTGAAAACCAGGAAGAAAGACTTGAACTTCTTCCGAGGGGGGTACCCCAAGCTCTTTTGCCACAAGAGATATTGAAGAAAAAACACAGGAAACAAACTGCAATACCTGATAGCTGATCTTTTAGTCTAGGCAGGCACACACACAAACTTCCTATTACTTTCTAGGATACAAGAATCAAATCATCACTTTAAAAAAAGTGAATTTATTAACAAAACAAAAGATATACTTGATAAAGCATATTTGGTTGCTAGGTGTAACAGAGCAACTGAGAAAAGAACACAGAGCAACATAATCTCTCTGGGCTGCAGCTTAGATATGGGGAAGGGAAGACACAGCGAATTCACACATAGAAGCTTAAGCAAACAACAAAACAAGAAAATAACCTGATCTCAACTAAATATACATGTTTTCCCTATTTACTCATGATCCCTTCATGGTCTAGTTCATTTCCATGCCCCAAATTCCTTGTAGTCCTGCCTGGATTTTAGTCATCCTGTTTCTTCAGCTTCTAGTTTAAAAAACTCTCACAAAGAGAAATGGCAGCAGGTATATATTTACAATTTAAATTTCAGCACTTTATCCCATTGATTCTTCTTGCTCACTGCCTACACCTTTAGCTGCTGGAGTTTAACCCTTTAGTCACCAAATGCTGGACAGCGCTCCTCCTATCCATCACACCATTGTGCTACACCTTGCCACACACCTTCAAGTGTGCTGAAGCAGAAACCACGGTCCAAAGGAGTCACGTAGGTCCAGAGAGAGACAGTGGAGAAAGCAGCATAGAGTGATTACTGATGAGGTACCACCTGAAGAGGGTGCTAAGCTGACTAACTGAACTAATTCCGGGATGAATCCCAGTTCATCCAAGCCACAAGCTCAACTAGATAATACAAGATGAAAATTCCATATGCTGGAACTTGTGAAAAAGGGACGCACAACTGTACATTCTCAGCATGTTGAATACATTGCAGTCTAATCTACCTCATCAGCTCATCCATTAGCATTTTATATACGACAAACAGGAGAAAGTTCGGACTAAGGTAGAGAGAAAATGCCCAAAACAGAAGCACAACATGAATAACTCCCTGCTACCAATGTTTTCTCCTCTAAACGAAGGGCACATTGGCTATAGACGCCTCAATTGATTTGGCAGTATTGTTTGGGTCAAGAGGGAGTCAGTTTACAAGCCATGTATTATTTTTAGGTCAAAACCAACACCTAAAATATTCACAGAATAGCCAATGAGTGCAGAATACAGAGCATGTTTTCAATAAGATACTTCACCAAACAAAACAGGAGACTAACTGAAGTTACGTATCTTAATTCAACTTTTGCCCAGCAGTGTAGACGTGCCCTGAAGCTATGTCTACACTACAAGGTTATTTTTAAATATGTTATTTCAAAATGATAACTCCCAACATAGCTATTTTGAAATAAGCTTACTTCTCTTCACAAGCACGAGTTATTATTTTGAAATAACAAGCCTATTATTTTGAAACAAAAGGCTTGGCTTGAGGATGCCCATCTTGTTATTTCAAAATAAGGGAGTTATTTTGAAACAACTCACTAGTGCAGACATGCACTGAAGTCCACGTTTCCTCTCTAGCCATATTAACAAACACTTAGGCTATGTCTCCACAGAACCGTTATTTCAGCAAATTGACATTATTTAGAAATAACATTATTTAGAAATGTGAGTCTACATACAAGCAATTATTTCAACATACTTGGACTGTTGAAATAATCTCCAGCTAGAAGACTCCTTACTCTGATTCCTGTAACCCTCATTTTACGATGATTAAGGGAAGTCAGCGGAAAAGTGCTCTATTTTGAAATAAGTGATGTGTAGATGCACCCAAATTCGAAATAAGCTATTTTGACTTAAGGTACGCAATTAGTGTAGCATAACTTGTGTAGCTTATTTCGAGTTTAGCTCTGCTGTGTAGACAGACCCATATAGAATGAATCAGTCTGGGTCTCTATTGCTGTGTGTGTTCATCACTGAGCAGCTAAAGAAGCACTGAAGCTCCAAAAGTAAAAAATGGACATCACAAGATATGCTCCTCCAAATCAAGTGTGATATTATATTCTCCCCATCTCTGCCAGTGGCTTCCCCCAACCTATCAAAATCACCCCAGTCTTATCTGGATTGAGCCTCTACTAGTTGGACCATTTCATAGGTTTGGAATTCAGTCAAGAGTCTATATAGATCTGAGTATTGCCTACATTCCTATCTAGCCATCTTAACAATAACCTATAGACAACTTGAACAAAAGAAGTGAGATGATGGAATTGTATGGAAACCTCCAAGAGACACCCTTTAGGATCTAAAACAATTGCACAATAAAATCTACTGGGATAACTTAGAAAGCAAATAAAAGGATCATTCAAAAGGATGTTCATTACAGCCGGTCTCCGAGTTACGAATGGTTGATTTACTACCATTTGCATTTATGACCAAACATCCCATTAAGCGGTCCTAAAGGCGGTCCCTGAGTTACGAACGCGACTCGCGCTTACGAACAGCACGGTCACAGTTTAACTCAACGGGGGTCCGACTTACGAACATTTCGAGTTACGGCCAAGTGTTTGGTCTGTAACCTGTTCGTAACTTGGGGACCAGCTGTATTCTATTACAACTATTTGTTTGAGTTTTCAGTATTAGTTTGTGACTGTCTAGATGTCTGATGTCAGTGAGAGTCATGGAAATATATTGTCAGGGAACTGGTTAACATAAGGTACTGTAACCAACAAAGCTTTTAAATGACTAGTTTTGATATTCCATTGAAATTAAATCTGAGAACCGGAAAAAGCTGTAGACAGATAACTGAACTTGTGACACCCAGAAGGCTCTCACAACATTCTTCCCTTGTTTGTATAAATCTGGTATTTATTACTGCACAATATTTTTAAAAGGAGGTGATAGTAAGTAATACATTAATTCAAATTTACAGAAGTCCACAGAAACTGATGAAAACCAAACATACCTGTGCTACCTAGAGATTGCCAGATAGCCCCACTCTCTGACTACTTCTGTTATTGTTTAGATAATTTAACTATTCCCTCGTGACTTCCTGAATGACGAGAGCGGTGCAGGCAATGCACTGAACATCGGATAGGAAGTATGTGAACTCTTTAGCACACCAAAATAGCTAAAAGCCTTTGCTAGGGTGACTGTCATTCATTTTATGAATTAGACACAGCTTTCAGGTTCCCAGAGTACAAAAATGCTGATCTGAAAAGACAACTCATAAAGTTAGCTTGATAATACTTATCTGAATCGGATGATTCCCTGGATCTGTTTTTATGAATAGGGATGGAACACAGTACTTAGGAGTTTCAAATAATAAGTGCCAGCATAACCACAGTTGCTGTGCAGATGGATGTTTTGTCTTCATAAAGAAAAACAAGAGTATTTATTTTGGGGATGAGATAGTTGAGCCATAAAATGTTATCGATATAGTTTCTGGAAAAAGTGCCTCACTGCATGCAAAGTATCCTTGCTGTAATAACTAAGAGGAGGCAGGAAATTTTAGTCTCAGGACTTCTAAATCAGAAGCTCTTGTAGCTCAAGTAGTTAAAAAAAGAGATATTTTGGAGCAGGTTAGCTATTAAGATATATTCCACACATGGCACACAGATTAAAAAAAAAGAGAGGGAGGGTTATTTTATTGTTTTGGGGAGGAAATTGTTTTGTTTACTTCAAAGAACACTATTTAATAGATAAAGGAAGTTGTTCCAAGAGCTGGATAACAAACTGTACAATTTCTTGTCCATACCAGTCAGATATATTAAGAGAGGGAAGAAGGAGACCCACAGACTCAATAAAAGGAGGTATGTAATAATAAATAATATGCAATCATAAATAATTATGCGTCTGTAAATAAAATACCTCACAAACAGCCTTGACCATGCTTCTTGCCATTTCAACAATTTAAAATCCAAGTCCAATACAAATCATGAATCTGGAAAGTGATATGTGGCATCACATTACAGGATAATCCTACATAAGAGCTGAAAGGAATAAAACTAAAACAAAGCTAAACAAAATTGGATTATCATATACATATTTTAAAACTGCCCTTTTTAAAAAGTAGCAAGGGCTGAACAGATGCATATACTAAAGCAGTGTAAGTTCCACACCCTAGTTCTTACCACAACAAAAGTACAATATCCTGCTGAGATAATTTGCATAAGCATAATATGTAATGCATGGGAGGTGAGCACAGATTCTCAAAACATTGCTGAAGGAGGAAGTCTTGAATATAATTAATCATGGCCTTGCACTATCAAGAGCTTTAAACTCAAAAAGGCTAGCTTCACAGAGAGAGTACAGTACTTAATATATGCATAGAACATCATGTTGCAGTCTCTGAGAAATTGTGGAACTGCTCCATGCACCAATTGCAAGCAGAAACAGAACCCTACTGAGAGCTATACAATTAAAATATTTCACCTTTGTGGTAATGAAGGCTTGTGATATTGTTTCAAGAACACCCTGAGAAAGATTAAAAAAGAGGCAGAACAAACCACACGGACAAGGAGAAAAAAAAGCAGCCTCAAATCTACAGGTCTTTTCTCAGAAAGACCATCATCAAATATAACAGCAAAATTCTATTGTACAAAGGGAGAAAGAACCTTCTTGTACTAATTAGCCCTAGACACCAGTAAGATTCCTGTCTACCAGACTGAAGACAAAGCTTCTATAAATGCACTAAGGGTCAGAACTGGTATTTTTCTATGTCATTTTGTACTGTTTAGAAGAATGGGACCATTTCTTTGAACAGTTTGAAAATGTGTAGTCTGTGAATATGAATTTTGCGTGTATTAATTGTACTCATGCACAAAACCCGTTGACAGTCCAAATTGAAAAAATTCTGAGGGCCTTTTGATGCACCACAATATAAATAAATAGACCATAACTAATAATGATGTCCCAGCGTTATTATATAATTGAAGTCAAGCTAATGGGGCCCACAGGACAAAGCATGAAAAATTGTATATTATCAGCATACTGTGCCTTGCAACTAGAAATGATATTACCAAGAGCCTTCATGCATATGTATTATGTAGAGTACCCTTGCTTATTGTTAATTTAGACCCCAGTTTCAGCAAGCTACTGAAACATGTGTAGCTGTATGCTTCAACAGGACTATTCATATGATTAAAGTGACACAGCTGGTTAAAAACAGCTTGCTAAAATAGAAATACAGTGAGTAAATCTAGTAAAAGTCACTTAATATGAATGTACTGCAGATAGAAGATCTATGGATGAAAAGCATCTAATTTGTCCTCGTCTCATGCCTGACCAATCCACCAGCATTAAGCATTAATACCAGAATTAAGGGGAATTCAGTGGGTATAGTGTACTTAGATCTCTAAGAGTCTTTGGCAAGTCCCCCACCAAAGACTCTTAAACAAAATGAGCTACCAGTGGGTAAGAGAGAAGGTCCTCTCATTGATTGGTAATCGGTTAAAACAAAAGGTAGGTATAAATGGTTAGTTATAAGAATGCACAGAGGTAATTTGTGGTGTCACCCATGGGTCTCTTTTGGGACCAGTTCTATTCAACATATTCATAAATGATTTGGAAAAATGGGTAAACAGTGAAGTGGAAAAAATAACAGATTATACAAAACTATGCAAGGGAGTTAAGTCACAGGTAGACCACAAAGAGCTACAAAAGGATCTCTCAAAATGTAACAACTAGCGAATAAAATAGCAGATGAAATTTAATGTTGATAAATTCAAAGTAATGTACATTGGAAAACATAATCCCAACTATACATACCAAATGATGAGGTCTTTCAGTCATCATGGCTAGTTCTCTGAAAACATCCACTCAGTGTGCAGCAGTAATCAAAAACATGAATAGAATGTTAGAAATCATTAGAAAGAGATAGATAGTAAGACAGAAAATGTCATATTGTCTCTATATAAATCCATGGTATGCCCACATACTGAATATTGCATGCAGATGTGGTTGCCTCATCTCAAAAAAAGATATCTTGGCACTGGGAAAAATGCAGAGAAGAGTAAAAAAAAAAAAAAAACAACTTAGGGGTATGGAATGGCTTCTGTTTGAAGAGAGATGAATAAGATGGGGATTTTTCATCTTGTAAAAGATAATTCTGGGCAGATATGACTGAGGTGTAGAGAAAGTAGATAAGGAAGTGTTGTTTACTCTTCACAGAGCTAAGGACAGAAATGCTGTGCCTCTCAGAAAGTTAGGGAGGCAGCTCTGGGCCCTCATGCAAGGGGTAGTACTTCAGGTGGAAGGGACAGATCAGAGCTAGCCTCCCCCCACCAGCCCTTCTGTGCTTTCTTAACCACGTGGTCAGGGACTCCAGCAGCAATTTAAATGGTCCAGAGGTCTGGCTGATGCTGCTGTGGCTGCACTGGTGGCCAGTAGCCCCAGATCCTTTTAAATTGCCAGGCCCCAGGGCAGCTGTCCCGTTTCTCTCCCCCTCCATCAATGGCCCTGCCTTCTCATAACACAAAAACTAGGGGATCACCAAATGAAATGAATGGGCAGAAGGCTTAAGAAAATAAAAGGAAGGCAACATCCTTTGCCAGAGGATGTTGTGAAGGCCAATACAATAGCAGAGTTCAAAAAAAGAACCAGATAAAATCATAGAGGATGAGCCCATCAATACTTATAAGCCAGGATGGGTAGGGGTGGTATCCCTAGCCTCTGTTTATCAGAGGCTGGAAATGAATGACACAGGAAGAACACTTGATGATTACCTCTTCTGTTCACTCACTCTGGGGCACCTGGCACTGGCCACGGTCGGCAGACAGGATACTGGGCTAGATGGACCTTTGGTCTGACCCAATATGACCATTCTTATGATATTTGTTCTTCTTTTGTAAATGGTTCACTTGTATGTTAAGACATTCTAAAAGTAGGTGCACAGAACAACTGCTAATAAGATTGCTAAGCTGTGATGTACATAGTCAGAAATTGCTATCTAGGCATTAGCTAAATAATACACTGATTTTTTTGGTAGAGTTGCTAATGTTGTTATAGAGAGTTTGGTGCCCAGACATTTAGGGCAACATTATCGTGTTCCAGTAGGATCTAGCTTTGTGCTTTTCAGCTATGATACCATGTTATGGTTATCCAAATGGCACATTTTTGTGATGCTAGTCATTCTGTAGGGAACATTTCCATCATTTGCATATATCTACTATATATTTGAGAGCGTTTGTGCCTCTGTCTATCTGTCTATGTGTCCGTCCATATGCCTGTGAGTCCATTTGTTTGATAACTCCTAAACGGTAAAAGTGAGGGCCACCACATTTGGTATGCAGTTTCCTCTTATAACTTAAAGCAAGATCAGGGTTTGGTTGTGGCAGGACAATGGGATGTGCATAGACTCAGATTGTTTCTCATCAAACAGAAAGGGAGGGATGAGACAGCGGGGACAGTGATACTCATGAATGACCACAGGGAGGAGCAAGCACAGAAGACACACTTCTAAGCAAGTGTGTTTAAAAGACAGCTATACCTCAGAATGACCACAGGAGAGTAGCAAGAGCCCCAGCCATGGTGAGCAGCAACTGGCCAGCCAGCACAGCCTTGGCTGCCCTTGAGGAGAGGCCGGCAGGTGGGCTATGTGGCCCCACGACGGCCTCACCACCTGCCCTGAATCCCCACCCCTTTGTTTGTGCTTCCCACACCTCCTAATCCACTACTTTGCCTCCTGAATACCTACCCACATCACCCCGCAACCCTGATTCCTGCATCCCCCATCTTTCAGCCCTCTACTGCCTACTCTGAACCACTCCTCACTCTCCAACCCTGACTTCTGTACCCTCCCAAGTCCCTAGCCTCTTGCCCTGACTCCTGTACTTCCCACACCCCTCAGCCTTCTGCTCTAGAGGACCCAATGATGGGTAAGTCTTCTAATTTAAACATAGTTAATTTGGCTACATTCCAGATTAGCAATCAAAGATATGCAAACTTTTAATTAGTTCTTTAAAAGAGCACAGTTGATGTGGAGTAATCAATTTTTTATGTGCCAGTAAAAGCCCAGAACAGAATGACAGATGGGAAGTCAGAATGATTCTCGTAGCTAAATACTCACTGTCATTGTTAACCGAGAGAGTGACAACTTTGGTGTCATACTGTACAGTTGGTAAGAGTTTTCTTTTAGATAAAACTAGCTGTTCAGAACTGCATGACTGACTCTAGTGTGGTACATTTGAACATGAAAACATCTAACTGACATATCAATGTGAGGTGTCCTATAAATACTCTGGTTTCAACAAGACATGGCATGAGATTGGTGCCAGTGTCACCAGGCCATATCTAACTTGCTAATTGTCTGAGCTAGCACATATGTGTGTTCTTATCATTTAATCTTGTCAGAAATAAACCATCAGTAGCCAGTTCATTGGCTCACACTCAGGAGAAATGTCAGTTACCCAGTTATGATGGGAGAGGAGAACAATTCTTGATAGAGCTGCTTAACATTCCAATCAAAGTAGTCTTATAGAATGGGAGTCCTGGCTTCCTCTTTACTGTATTTTTTTCATCTTCTATGTATGTTTTTCATCTTTTAAGTATAACTTTTTCAAAGAGTCAAAAACCTTGTTTCAGAAAGTCTCAGGAAAATTTACACTTCAAACTCCTGAACCTTGATATGTCCATGAATGATGAAACTGCATTTTTATTGTCTTGTGCAATATATCAAACATTACTGTGAAGATATGTTATTGTTTCACTTTGGGGTCCTCAATGACTCATTATAGGAAATGGAGTCTATCACATCCAGGAGTGTGTCTACATAGCAGGGTTCAACTCAAAATAAGCTACGCAAATTGAGCTACATCAATTGCATAGCTTATTTCTAAATAGCTTATTTCAAAATTGGGAGTGTCTATATAGCATAGCTGTTTCTAGACTGGCCCCCTTTGCCGGAAAAGTCATGCAAAGGAGGCCAGTC
>CM057846.1:141257901-141299300 GCA_030068395.1 Apalone spinifera
TTGCTCCCCCACAGTGGCCCATCTGAGCGGTGCAGAAGACAGCCAAGCGCCACAGTGGGAGGTGAAGAACATGACTCAGGTAACAGTGCCGCCCAGAAGGAACAGCCAGGGAGGCAACAGCGCCGCCCAGAGGGAACAGCCAACATTTCAGGCAACAGCGCCGCCCAGAGGGAACAGCCAGCATTTCAGCGTTACAGACTCAGACATTGGGCTACTATAAATACAATAAGCTTATTCCTCTTCACAAGCAGGGGTTATTATTTTGAAATAATAAGTCCTTTATTTCAAAATAACAGGCTTAGTAGTGTGGACGCTTGCCTTGTTATTTTAAAATAAGGGGATTTATTTTGAAATAACTCCCCAGTGTATACATGCCCTTACATTGCTTTACAAATTTTAATGAAGGGTGCTTCATAACATTTATATATCCTATAGATAACTATAATATGTACATTACAGAGAGCTGTGATGAGGCAGGTAGAGATGACATGATGTTTCTATGGCCACATATTGTGAACACCACATTTCAGGAAAGATGTGGAGAAACTGGAGAAGGTCTAGAGAAGAGCAACAAAAATTATTAAAGCTCTGAAAGCATGACCACTGAGGGAAGATTGAATGGATTGAGTTTGTTTAGTCTGGAAAAGAGAAGACTGAGAGGGGACATGCTCCTAAAAAGGAGTTACAAGAATGAAGGAGAAAAATATTCTCCTTTACCTCTGATGATAGGACAAGAAACAATGGGCTTAAATTGCAGCAAGGAAGGTTTTGGTTGGACATTAGGAAAAACTTCCTAACTGCCAAGTGGTTAAGTACTAGAATAAATTGCCATAGGAGGTTGTGGAATCTCCATCACTAGAGCTATTTAAGAGCAGGTTAGATAGACATCTGGTCTAGATGGTGCTTGGTCCTGCCATAAGTACAGGGGACTAGACGTAATGATCTCTTGAGATTCCTTCCATTTCTAGAATTCTGTGATTCTATGACAAATCAGGATTGGAACCCAAGTATCCTAATTGCCAGTCACCAGCTCTAACCATCAGCTTTCAGTCTCTCCCTCCCCCAAAATGGCAACATTATTTTCCTTTAAGTTACACTTGCAGATTTCTTCCAACAGTAACAAGATACTGATTCTGACTTGCACACCTTATTTTCATGCAAAACAGCAGCAAGTGATGGGGTGAGAATGTGTCTTACCACAATTGATCAACAGCAGCTGAAACAGCTTATCAACAGGCAGAGATTGGAAACAAGAAGAATGATTTGCCCAGCAGGTTTCAGAATTCCGTCAGGGCACATCTATCTAACCTGCTCTTAAATAGCTCTAGTGATGGAGATTCCACAACCTCCTAAGGCAATTTATTCCAGGGCCAACATTGAATTAAACTATACAACTTCAGCTACTAATGTAGCTGAAGTTGAAATAGCTTAATTCACCTTTTGGTGCTGTCTACACAGCAGGAAGTCAAAGGAAGAACACTCTTCCTTCGACTTCCCTTACTCCTCATGAAATGAGGGTTACAGGAGTTGAAATAAGAAATCCTCCATCTTAGCATTATTTTGAAATAATGGCTTGCCATGTAGACATGCTCTTTGTTATTTGGGAATACAGAATAACGTGAGTTATTCTGAAATAACGCTGCTGTGTAGCAATAGACTCAGTTACCTCTGCCTAGATATTCATGCTCATACTGAGTTGTCATCTAACAGAGATGCAACTAAAATTAGCAAAAAGCTGGATCTAGGCAATACAACATTTAATGGTTTCTATTCAAGAAATTAAACCGTTAGAGCCTTTTTAAAAGATAAATAGTATGTTTGGTCTTAAATGCAATGGTGGCAATACTAATGCATTCTGATAGGTAGATTCCTTTATGTAAAGCAGGAAAACAGTGCTCCGAAAGAGATAAGAATTCATAATGAGTTGCCAAGAACTTTTGAACACCACATTCAGGGACTGCAGTGATGGTAGAACTTAGAAGGTAAGGTGATTTTGTATTTAATCCATTATGCACCAGGACATTTCAAGGCATGTCTGGAGGACCATTTCATTGTTGCATATTCTTTGACTGGGCACTCTATTTTGTATGAGCCACTCACTGATTTAAAAGCATACTGACTGAGGTCACTTCTGCCATGAATACAAATTCCATGAAAACTTTTAGTGCACTGGAAATGAATATCTGTCCCAAGTGTCACACCTCTTCTCTCAATCTCTTCCTGCTTTTTCAGGAAGGTTACAGAGCAGAATTCATTTATTATAGAAGATGAACTACTGACAGAAAATACCCCGCATGTTTCATACAGAAAAAACATATTTTTCACATCCTGGAATATAATATCATGTGGTATTGTTCTGAGTTGTATAAGAAGGTCTCTTTTCCCACAAAATGGTGGGCCGATGTCAAAAGTGTTGAACAGTTACCCAAATGTCATATGCTTTTCTGCAGCTTACCCAAATTATTCACATTTTCTTAAGGGGCACTCAAATGGTGCAGCTTCCCTGCTGTAGTTCCCAATCCAACCAGTTCTCACAACAAGCCATCTATTTCTCTTATGTGGTAGTAGTGCTTTTTGTGATCTGTTTCTCCATCTGAGCCTCATCTGAGTTCACAGTGACTTCCGTTTCCTCCTTTGATTTCAGGAGACCAGCTAAGAGCTCAAGTGTCTCTATACCTGGGGAGAAGGGGGGGGGGGGGGGGGGGGGGGGGGGGAAGTGGTTCTGCTTCTGGGACCATTAGGTTTACTCCTCTTGATTAACTATTGCCTTTTGTCATGACTAGGAGTACCTCAAAAGGAACTTTTCTTACTTAATTTCAGCTTTGTGAGTTCCAGCCCAAGTGGAAACTGGAAATGAGGAGAGAAAAATCTTAAAAGATCAAATTTGATTCTAAAAATGAATGCAGTTTCACACATGCTCACATCTTATCCCAAACAACTCACTCTGCCTTCAGTCAGTCCATTCCAAATCTATTCTTTTCTACACTCACCTCTATGTACACAAAGGGTATGTCTACACCACAGAGAAGATCAAAACTGCTGTTGTCAATCTTCCAGGGTTTGAATTAGCAGGTCTAGTGAAGACACACTAATTTGAACTGAGGGGGCACTCAGGTCGATGTCAGTAGTCCTGCTTCAGTGAGGAGTAACAGAATTGAAGGGAGAATGTTCTTCCTTCAACTTCCTGCAGTGTGGACAGTGCCAAAAGTTGAGTTAAGGTACTTTGACTTCAGCTATGCAATCTTTTCCCTGTAGTGTAGACATATCCAAATTGATTTCAGTGGGAACCAAGAGAGGCTAACTTACATTGCTTTTGAAAATAACAAGTATGTATATTCCCACACAAATAAGATTAGTTTTAAGATTAGAGTTAAGAGTGCTAGGGGATATATCTTGCCACCTTAAATTGTAGAAAGCCAGGAAATAAGCATGAAACATTTTCTGCATTCTTTTTCACCACTTTAACTTTCTCCTTCTACCATCACAGTACATATATTTCCACCTTCCTCCTCATCCATCACCGGTCACCTCTCTGTGCACTGCTTTCATAGAAATACATGTGGGTAGGGTATGGTTAAATTATGTCCTTTATTAAATCTTTCCTAAAAGAGTCCGTTTACTTTGAAGGGTGGATTAATTTCTTGGCTGGCTCCTTTTTTCCAAAACTGTTTCTTTCATTCTTAGCTAAAACTCTAAGGGTGCATCTACATTGCAACCATAGCTTGAAATAAGCTACTCAATTTGAGTTTTGTAAATTGCGTATCTTATTTTGAGTCAATTTCAAAACAGCTTATTTTGAAATTTGGCGCTGTCTACACAGCACTTATTTTGAAATAAACCACTATTCTGAAATGTCCCTTACTCCTTGTAGAATGACGTTTACAGGGACATTGCAATAGAGAGCCCGTTATATTTCAAAATAATGGACACGCTCAAAAGATGCAGAATAGCTATTTTGGGATATCTCTGGTATCCTGAAATAACACTGCAGTGTGGATGTAGCCTAAGAATGGATCTACTAACCAGTTGTGAGGATGGGAGAAAAAAAACTCTGTAATTATACACCCTTCGTGTCCCCTAAAAAGTCTGGTTTCTGCTTGAACATAGATCAGGGAAATATATATGACATTCTATATAATATTAAGAAAATGTTTTAAGTATATTGCTTAGCTCTTGAAAGAAGTGATATTTTTAATTGAAGTCTATGAAAATATACATTGTTTCCCATTGAATTAGTCTTGTCAACTTGTATTCTTCTCCTTAGAAATTCAGTCAGAGAACATTGGTTATTATACAAAGGGAAGGGAGAATTAGACTTAATTAAATAAGCCATGTAAGATAATATATACAGCTATAAAAAGGCTGAAGTTTTGTTGACTTTGGTATTGCCAAAGTTTTTTTTTAATTAGCTAATGTATGTATAAAAGGTACTTTTAATTCAGCTGAAACAGCAAAAAATGGACTTTTTTACTTTTGAAACCAAACGTTGCAAAACTACAGATAATATTAATATTGAGAAGAGTTTATCTCTCTAGTATGTAAATTACTGTATTATACTGTGTACTGAGTGCTAGCAATCAGTAGATGAAATTGGAGAGTAAGTTTTGGTATTGGTAGATAGATAGGGAACAGAGTGAAATCTACTTTTTAAGGACCAGATTGTGACAGTCTTAATCATGCTGTTTAATCGCTTACAACTTAAGTCCCATTCACTTCAGTGGGACTACTGGAAAAGTAAGGGATTTCTCAATATGAGTAAGGGCACATCAGCACAGCAGGGCTAAACTCAAAATAAACCTCTCACGGGTGTTTGTCTATTCTTCTCTTAAAAGTCTCCAATGATGGAGATTCCACAAACTCATTGGGCAATATATTTCAGTACTTAACTGTCCTAACCATAAGGAAGTTTCTCCTACTATGCAACCTAAAACATCCTTCCTGTAATTTTAGGCCATTTCTTCTTGTCCTATACTCAGAAATTAAGGAGAAAATTTTCCAACTACCTCCTTGTTAATAACCTTTTATATACTTCAAAACTGTTACCATGTCCCTACTCAGTTTTCTTTTCCCCAGACTAAACCACCCAATTTTTTTCAGTCTTCCCTCATAGGTCATGTTTTCTAGAACTTTAATAATTTTTGTTGCTCTTCTCAGGGTGATTCATCATTAGCACACCAAGATGTTTCCCTTTCCCTAAATCACAGTCTGATGATCTAGCCCTTTATGGGGTCATGCAGTTAAAGGAACCACATAAGAAGATTGGTTCCTTATGTGAAGAAGGAACCACATAAGAAAACTGCTAGTCATGAAGATGGTTTTAAAAAAATATAAGGTATTTAGGCACATCCACCCCATTAAATGGTAATGGGATTGGTGCATCTAAATCCAGTAGGGGCTTTTGAAAAGTTTTCCCCACAGTGTTTAATGCATTGCAAGAAGGTGCTCAAATCTCATATTAAGGGGTTCAGTATAAGAATCTAACTAAAACAGAATCAAATATATATACATATATATATATTGTAGAGTTAGTGCAGATTAAACTGATAGGGTAAGTATTTTACAAGTCCTTTGTAAATAAATCTCCCAAAATTCCCCATTAAACAAATATAAATACATTTTGTTTTTATCAATGAGAAGGTTACTAAGAAAATATCCATTATACATACTTAAACCTAAACATACTCTTTGGCTCTGCATTTAATTAGCGCACTCACTTACTGTTTAGAGAAGATGTTATTGGTGCACTATTACCAGTTATGAAAGAGAACTGACTTTCTTGTGGCTTGTTGTATCATTTTTGTGCATTACACTAAAAAGCCCAGATCAGACAGGAAGGCATCTCATCTGAGAGAAGAGCTTAGCATTTTCTTGAGGATTCTTAGTCAAGGGAAAAGAAATGCATATGTGCTACCTGGAACAAGGGTGTGGTGGGCACTGCAGTGTGGCCTGATTTGAAGTAGTGTCCATTATATACAGGATCTAGAATTTGGCTCAATAGCTAACAGCACCCCTACTATAATAATTATGTTATAATTTTTATTAGCACCCTTGATTAAATGTCACATTTAAAAAATGTACTGGTCATTGCAAGAAAGGGGAGAAATTCCTCATTACCTCCATCCCCTTCTACAACAGCACTGAACAATCAGGGATTTAAGTGGAGAGTGTCAGACCCATTTAAAAAAAGACTGAGCTGGTTTGCTAAGGAGCACACTTCAATCACCATTTTACTTCTGCTTCTGGATTTGGAGGGAAACCTTATCACCCCTGCCATAAACACTTTTTTCAGACTACTGCAAACACTCTGAACAATTGACTGGGCTCAGTCTGGCAAGGTGTTATGTGCTCTGCCTCAAGCCCACTGAAACATGAGGGGCTGAGCCATCTCTTACTGATGTCAGTAGAAGCTTTTCCTCTGCAGGAGTTGGATCAGACCCTTAGAGCATGTGAATAATTTAAAGCAAATGAATAGTCTCAGTAACTTCAAAAGTTGAACACCTGTTGCTCAAGTGTTGCACTGGATCGGGGCCAGATTGCCCAACATCTTGCTGTATGGATTACATTAAAGGGACACTGGACTGACCTACCCTCTGATCCAATATGGCTTACGCAATGATCCAAGAACACCAAAAGGGAGTGTTGTCTCACTTGACATAGACTTAGAATGACTCCAGTCAAATTCTGCTCTCATTTACTCCTATGCAGGCCCATTAACACCAACGACCTTAAGAAAATGTAACTGAGGGAACAATCTGTCCAGTAACCTCTTGTCTGTCTCAGTTCACTAATCTACACAATAGATATAATAATACATATATACTTTTCAGCAGTTTTGGGGGATTTAATTAACTCGTGTTGAGGCTCCTCCGAGTATAGACACTCTGTGGGAACAGACCCAACAATTTGGATCCATATAGACAGATTCACTGAGTAAACTAAGGTCTGTACAGATCTGGGGTCTTCCCACACTGATCTAATTACAGAATAGGGCCAATGGCCAATACTCTCAAAAATGATGAGATTTTGGCTGTGCCACTGTTTTGGGTGCCCAGCTTCAGATCCCCAAATGTACTGAGGACCCACCATCTGAAAATCAAATCCCTCAGAAGTACCCCATAAACTCAGGCATGTATACAATAGTTACAAAAAGCTTCTAACCATTATATTTAGAGTCTATATTAAAAGCAGATTATAACCATTGATTTATTGTATTCATAGACCTTAAAAGGTCACAAAACAAGTGCTAGCTTTTTGCATCAGTTATTAATCTACTAAAAGGTTTGCAAATGAAACTCCCTGCTTTTGTATTAGTATACACTGGTTATGAAGTCTCGACATTGGGCTGCAGTTCTCTTGCTGCACTATTAGAACTTATCTTTAAAAGTGCTATTTGGATTGGGAGGTCTACTTACCCTTGGTAATTGCCAGGCTTCTACTGAGAACAAAAATCGGAATTATGAATACACACTGATAGGAAGATATACTCCTCATCCTTAATGAAACACAGAACTCTGTGTTTCCCAATGAGAAAAGTAATGACTGCTTTTGGCAGCCTAATAATTTACCTCCTAAATGTGAGTAAAAAAAAGCTAATGAAATGCTTGAATCCCTACCCAAACTATTCACGCTCGTGGTGCTCACAGTTAGCTTTCAGAGCACAGATAAACATCTTTGTTAAAAGGTATAGAATTCAATACATATTATATCATTACCATTCATCTAGTAATTATGAAAACTGGACAACTTTCACACCCCTTAAATGTATAAGAAAAGTCAAAAGAGATTTGCCTTTTTGTTATAAACTGATAGTGCAATGTGAGAGGAGTTAAATAAGATAATACTACTACTTACTTTATCATAGATCTTATGGCATTAGTCAAAGGAAGGTAAATATCATTAGAATCATTTGATGAGGTAGACTCATCACAATGACCCCAAAAGGTGAATTAGGCCAGGAAGGCCCAATAAAGCTATTAAGCAGCAAATAGGGTGGGCGAGGGGGGAGATTTGGGCTTTGAGGAGGCTGTTAGTTGGAAGAAATCCTTGTGAGGGAACATGTGGGTCTTACATAAAGCCAGGAGACTAGCAACAGAGGAAGGCTGAGGGATGATCAGTGGCAGTTGCTCTCCCTCAGGTAAGGGAGAGGAAAGGAAGGGTAGTAATCCCTGAAACCTGGTAGATCCTATGATAGAGGGGTCTGACTAGGAAAAGTGGAAGCAGTCCAGGGGTGAGAATAAGGTTTGGGAAGCTGCAGACCTTGACTGCTTGGTAGAGGGATTTGGACTGGAACCCAGAGTAGAGGATGGCCCTGCGTTCCCCTGTCAAGTACTGCCGAGTGATACTGTTTGGGGTAAGTAAATCAGACTGACTGTATCACCACAGGAGGGACAGGATTGTGGGGGAAGGGAGAGGGCAGACATGAAGACTGCTTGAATCCACTTGAACAAAAAGATTTTAAAGTATTCCACTGCAGAAGGGAGAACCACTGAGTGAACTGGATAGAGGGCCACAGAGTAATGAAGACTCCTGGAGCAAGAGAGGAACTGCAGAGTGAGTGTGTGTGTGTGTGAGAGAGAGAGAGAGAGAGAGAGAAACAGAAGAAAGGGAAGGGTTTGTCTGGCAGAGGTAAGAGCTAGTTCTCGGAACAGCAGGGGGAGGTGCTGTTGATGGTGAGTAGCAATGGTGCCCCATGATACACTCCAGTTTTAAGAAGGAAAGATATTTTGAAATGGAGAAATTTCTTTCACCTCTCCCTTTAGCAATTCCAATGTACAAGACTCTCAAACTCTACAATGAGTCTAGAAAATTCAACTGATAAGATAATGTTTAAGTAATAGTAGTAGCATTTTATTTAGAATTTGCCTATATTAAGAACTGATGTAACTAAATCCATTAGAGCTATTAGAAAAAAATGTAAGAATATTAAAGAATTCTGATTATTTTAATTTTTTTCACCTACTTGCTTTTTTGTGAAAAATCACAAATTTCCTCCAAATTTGGTTTGAGGAAAAAAAGGAAAGGAAAGGAAAAAGAACAAAAGAAAATGTTTCAATTTACAGTTTTTGAATTAGGAATTACCTTCCCCAGTCTCTTTTTTTTTCTTCCTTTGAAAAATGGAGAAAAATGGGAAAAAAAGGAAGATGGAAAAGGGACAGAAAAAGGATTAAATAAAACAACTAGTTTTTTGACTGTTTTTCAGGGTTTTTTTCTTTTTTATTGGAAAAAATAGCTTAAATGAAACATTACATTTTTGAAAGGACTATTTTTTTCACTGAAAAAATTAATTTCCAATGAATTTTTTTCACCAGCTCCAAAATTGCTGTAATGCAAACCCCTAATTGTACAAAGATTTCATGCACAAGAATTTGGATTTAAAGAGAGTTAGTTTAATTTGGAAATGTATGGATTTGCATATGAGTAAGTAAATCAATTTTACAGGATTCTTTAATGTACACAAAGCCTCGCAATGTTTTAAAACAATTCCCTAGGTATTGTTTGAATATATCTTCAAAATAACTTTTTAACCTGTAAAACAAAACAGATAAGGAAAAAATGGAAATAGAAACTATTTTTCCCAAATAACAAATAGCCTCCTGAATTGATTTAGCACACAGACAATAAGAATAGCATGAAATACACCAGGAAACACATCTATTGGGGTTCATATCTAGCATGATAAGCCAGGCAGCCTATAGTGACCCAAAAGAATATAAGATAACATGATTCAGGTAAGGAAGAATAAAATTCTGAAATAAGGCACCTGAAACTAAAGTCCATGTCTCTCACCGACTGATCCTCTAAAAAGGTCAAAAGGGAGAAAGAAAAATTTATGCAGAAATATGCTATTTTTATATTATATTATTGGACCTTGATGTGCTATTTCAATGAGCTTTCTATATAGATGAACTTTTGTAGAGTTTCAGTCCATCAGCTTGATTCTTATTTAAACTGAGGTTCATATTACATTACTCTGGCAGTATAAAAGGGACTTAAAGTGTACAGAACTTATATTTAAACTCACCCTTTTCTATCATGCTTCAGAGTAAAGGAACCTTAGTTTAGTTAAGAAGCAGCCTTTACCTGCATGTTTCCTTTGCTTTGGTGAGAGGTGCACTCCCTCCACAAAATCATATTTGCATACTGAAGAAATTTCAAAATTTGGTTTTGTCCAAAATTTGTATGAAAAACCAAAATATCAGAATCAAATTTTTATGGGAAATTATCAGAATGAAACATTTTGATTAGATCAATATGGTCTTGTGAAACAGTTTGACTTTCTGTAAACCACATTTTCAAATGAAAAACAATTCCCTTGGAAAAATTTTAAACAATTCTAGTTTTAGTCTGATTTTCTCTGTTGGAACATTAGATTTTCAACTAATGCAAATCAGTTTTTAATTAGTGCTGTGTTGACTTCCATTCAGACGGTCCCAAAGAGTTGAAAAGTCATGCTCTCAACACATGATGAAAGAAAAAGTAAAGGTAAGTTAACCTACCTGGGACACTCATCAAAAGAGAGATAGACTAAGGAGTGTTCTTTTACAAGGCATGTTTATTGCAACACTGTGGTTTGATGGACACATGCCAAATGCCTACAAATGAGAAATATGTTCAAAGGATTTAAGGGCAGAACATGATTCTCCATCTCTTTTTCTGTGATACTTTCTTAACCACCTATAAATCATAGTTCATTTGGAATGAAACAGGATTCTAGGACTGGGTCCGGATTTAATGCATTGGAGGTTGGCAAATGTCATTGCAGAGCCTTTGGCCATTATCTTTGAAAATGTGTGGAGATTGGGAAAGATCCCAGATGATTGGAAAAAGGCAAATGTAGTGCCCATCTTTAAAAAAGGAAAGAAGGACAATCCAGGGAACTACAGACCAGTCAGATTTACCTCATTCCCCAGAAAAATCCTAGAGGGGATCCTCAAGGAATACATTTTGAAGAAGTTGGAAGAGGGGAAAGTGATCAGGAATAGTCAACATGGATTCACCAAGGGCAAGTCGTGCCTGAACAATCTGATTAGCTTCTATGATGAGGTAATTGGCTCTGTGGAAATGGGAAAGTCAGTGGATGTGATATGTCTTGACTTTAGCAAAGCTTTTGATATGGTCTCCCACAATATTCTTGCCAGCAAGTTAAGGAAGTATGGACTGGATAAATGGACTGTAAGATGAATAGAAAGCTGGCTAGACTGTCAGGCCCAACAGGTAGTGATTAACATCTCAATGTCAGGTTGGCAGTTGGTTTCTAGCAGAGTGCCTCAAGGATCGGTTCCAGGTCCAGTTTTGTTTAACGTCTTTATTAATGACCTGGATGAGGGGATGGATTTCACCCTCAGCAAGTTCACAGATGACACTAACCTAGAGGGAGAGGGAGATATGTTGGAGGGCAGAGATAGAGTTCAGAGTGGCCTACATAGATTAGAGGATTGGGCCAAAAGAAATCTGATGAGGTTCAACAAGGACAAGTGTAGAGTCCTGCACTTGGGACGGAAGAATCCCAAGCATTGTTACAGGCTGGGAACCAAATGGCTAAGTAGCAGTTCCGCAGAAAAGGACCTGGGGATTACAGTGGATGAGAAGCTGGATATGAGTCAACAGTGTGCCCTTGTAGCCAAGAAGGCTAATGGCATATTAGGTTGCATTACGAGGAGCATTGCCAGAAGATCTAGAAAAGTAATTATTCTCCTTTATTGGGCTCTGGTGAGACCACATCTGGAGTATTGGGTCCAGTTCTGGGGCCCCCACTACAGGAAGGATGTGGATGCATTGGAGAGTGTCCAGTGTAGGGCAACCAAAATGATTAGGGGGCTGGAGCACATGACCTATGAGGAGAGGCTGAGGGATTTGGACAAATTTAGTCTGCAGAAGAGAAGAGTGAGGGGGGATTTGATAGCAGCCTTCAGTTTCCTGAAGGGAGGTTCCAAAGAGGATGGAGAGACGCTGATCTCAGGAATGACGGATGGCAGAGCAAGGAGCCAATGGTCTCAAGTTACAGCAGGAGAGATCTAGGTTGGATATTAGGAAAAACTATTTCACTAGATGGATGGTGAAGCACTGGAATAGGTTATCTAGGGAGGTAGTGGAATCTCTAGCCCTAGAGGTTTTTAAGTGTCGGCTTGACAAAGCCCTGGCTGGGTTGATTTAGTTGGGATTGGTCCTGCTTTGGGCAGGGGGCTGGACTCAATGACCTCCTGAGGTCTCGTCCAGCCATATGATTCTATGATTCTATGGCTGTATGGGTTCAGGAGGGTAACAGGCAATTTGACTGTAGACTACTTTTATACAGCTGTGGTTTAATGATTAAACTCAAAATGTTTCCATATCTTGGGAGAGCTGCCTTGGTTCAGATCCCTAAAGATATTTGGGCAACTGAGTTCCATTGATTTAAATGGAGGTTAGGAGCCTAAATTAATATGAGGATCTGGGCCTTTCTCTAGATACAATGAAGAATACCAGTAATGCTAGTATAGTTTTTCAAACCAGTAGAAGGGTTTTCTTTATGTATATGCCTACAGTATAAAGAATTCTACCTTAACCAAATCCCAACTATAATTATGACCTGAGTGAAATATTGTGAAAACAGCTGACTGACTGAATTGTTGATAGTTTAAAATAGAAAATATACCCAATGAACACATTTACGATAAACCAATAGCAGGTTGTTTACATAGTTTGTATCAAAGGCTATAGATCAATCCAAAAAAGATTCATTGACAATAGCAGTGATTTAGTCATCATATTTTCAATATTTAAAGCAATTTAATCAAATCATATTAAAAAAGGATAAAGTGAAACTAGCCCGCATTATAAACTTGATTTATGTACCTAAAAATGTTTTATGTTATACACAAGAACATAGCACTAATTTTGCTGGTACTATCTTCCATCAAAAGATTGTCATATTTGTCCATAAATTACAAGGGAAGCTTTTGTTTCAACTGACAGTATAATTGAGATTTTCATTTCTTAGATATTCTGTGGTTTACAGCTTCTATTATATTGTGACATGGTGCAGGAAAAGAAATGTCACTTAAAGGATATATCTGTGCTAGATTTCAATCACCAATATATATTAAAAGATGTAAACGGAGAGATGAAGGCACAAAACCCATTGTTTTGAGATACTTCAATATTTCAGTGACAGAGAACAAATTGTAAGTTTGCCTCACATAGTGTGAGGTTGCTATCACTATCATGACAGGATTTGGGGGAGGGGATGTTTTCCTCAAAACTAAGAGGATTAATGGCATTTTGTGAGATTAACAAAAACAAAAGGATGGAATTTTATCATATTAAAGATTTCCGATGGCTCTCTCTTTTACATGTCCTGTGATTTCACTATTGAGCTTTTTGGTGCATAACCACTTATCTCATTTATAATTTGCTCATTCACTTCTAAAGCTCTATGTAATAACTGTCCAAATAACTGTCCAAATAACTTGAACTGGAAGTTATGGTACAAATTCTTCAAAGATTTTCCAGACTGGTATCACCTGAGATGATTTTGGGGCACATATTAGGCTAGTCCAATATTTTACTGAGGTCATTGAAACAAATGTCTCTATAGGTAGAAATGGAAGGAGCTGCTCAAATGGTTTGTCAGCATTATGGAAGTTATGGTCAATAGAGCAAGGTCGGGGGTCAAAGGTGAGGAAACTCCCCAAAGGCTGCTACAAGGAAGCTGGCTATGTTCAGTTTGGTCAGAGAAGAGAACTGCCCAACTGCCCAAGAACTGAAAGAACTTGAAAGTTGCTAGTCCTTGTTAAACCTTCATATTTCCCTTTTTTTCTGAGAAACACATACTATTATATCATGTAAATTAAATGAGGTGCTTAATGTGAACTGTTCCTCTGAAGACGCCAAAGTCCAGTTGTTTTAGGTGTAATGGTGCCATATTTTGTAAAGTTGGCATTAATACAGAATATTATCTGCCAACACTTATCACTGTAACATTCTTGCTAATCACATGGTCAGTTTAAAGAACAGTGAAGAGGAGACAAATAATAACATCAATAGGGGTTCTGCCTGAGTGAAAAAAGAGGGCTAAATTTTGCCTGGCCCATAAGCCTGTGTGCAGGACAAAGAAAAATCATGTTTTCCCTCCCTAAAGGTCTGGCAGAATTGGAATCTATGGGGCTCTGTGGAGTGGAGGAACTACTCACTCCCTGCACCCCTGATGACACAGGTTGGTGGGTAGACGTTGGGATAACTCCTTATCTACCAACCCAGCAAGCTGTTTATTCAAGCAAATGATAATAAGGTGAAGCCTACAGTGATGTTGTAGACGGTGCAGAACCTCTGCATACTCAAATGAAATGTCTCTGCATGGACCAGTGTGGACACTTGCTACCTTGTGACTGCACCTACATGACCCAATTGGGCCAAGAGTAAGACCCACAGAAGCTGGCTCTACATAAATACTAACATGTTAACAGACTTGCCATTTTGCTGACGACATCTAGATTGGCTACAGCAGCTGTCAGAATGGATTAGTGCAGGTTCACACAATATCTTCATTCAGCAGCCAGAGAAAAAAGACAAAACAAAACACAACATAGAAACTGCTGTAGTAAACTAACAGTGAAGTGAGTCTTTATATAATTACGGCTAGGGCAGCGGTGCTCTGATTTCCATTTACATGCTGGTAGCACTTAGTTACCTATCATCAATAGAAACTAGCAGCAGGAGAATATGCAATTACTATTCTGTACAAAAATCATGTTACAATATCATATGGCTTATATGGAGAAAAGTGAATTCCTGCTTGCAATGTTGTCCAAATGGCATTCCATGTATATTTTTCCACTTTACTTATTTTCCATTTTACATGTTTATTAACCCAAACATTGTTTAACCTTTAGTAAAACAAGGTGTTCAACTTGTGAGGAACTTTTTACATTTGACACTTTGTAGGGGTATTATTATCTCTATTAATAGAATATTTAATGAGGCAATTTTTATGAAACTCATGTGCAGACTGATTAATATATTTAACATGTTTACCAAGAGCAGACGAAAGGAAGAGGAGATAATAAATGCTTGATGAAAATGCTCAGCTGCAACAATCAGTATGATTATTTCAACTTCATTAGATTATTGTTTTTCTTCACATGCTTGGTATCCAAATAATTCAAGTGCAAATTATATATCTGATTAATAAAGGAAGTAGTTAAAATAGTTTAAAATATTTTTCCGTTACTTTTTATAAAGATTAGAAAAGAAAAAATGAAAAGGTCACCTGAAAGGACATAACATTTTATTCAGTCAGGGGAAACTATTATAACATGCTGAAAACATGATCTTTGAGAGAAAGCAGGAAGAACAAAACAAGTAGGACAACAAAAAGTTCACCCATTATAAAGTAAATTAAAATCTGCACCCAATATCTGTTTCTAATAATGCCAATCTTGAGGGGTGTAGAATTTCATGCCTTTAATTTACTTTACAAATACTATCAAGGTGAACAAGACACTTGACAAAAATTTAGTCTATACTGAAACTTTTAAATATATTTTCAGCAAAACAGACTAAGACCCTTGTGCTTGCAAATTCATAGGCACCTCTATAACTTCACTCATGTAAATAGTCCCATTACAATCAATGCACCACTTGGCTTAAATTGGGCTTGCCACTTGAGTGATGTTATGCCTATGTTAAGTGTTTACAGAATTGTGGTTTAAATGCCATTACCCTACTAAATACAAATAAATTCCCTATACATATTTTGTTTCACTTACAACATACCCATGATGTAGAATCATCTACTGGGAACTGCATGGAGGAGTGGCTACTCTTACAATGTTTCCACAGTTCAAAAGTTTGTACTGTGTTTTCAATTTTTTTTGTTCATCCTCTCAACCTGCTGAGGCCCAAATGTAGAGCAAAATGTGTGACAAAGATACAAAATGAGGAACGTAAACAAGTATACACATAGGAAACTTAAAACACTTTAACAGTCACTCATTTAATTTATAAAACTCATTTTCTCACCTCAATTTCATGACTCTTTTTATTCCTGATATAAATTAGTCCCAACAATAAATGTGAAATGATACCAGAGTTGCATGGAACACAGATGACTTTGGGTAAGTCTACACTGCAACACTATTCCGAAATAACTTAGTCCGTGTCTACACAGCAGGCAGTTATTTTGAAATAGTGTCAAAATTTTGTCAAGCTGGAGGGCTTCTTACTCCGCCCCCCCCAAACCCTCATTGTATGAGGAATAAGGGAAGTTGAAGGAAGAGTGCTTTATTTCGGTATACGATATGCAATTGATGTAACTCAATTTGCATAGCTTATTTCGAGGTAAGTCCTGCAGTGCAGATGCACCCTTTGAGAATCAAATGAGTGGTGATCCCTGTAATCTTGTGTATGGTCTATGCATATAACAAAAATAGTGATAAAACTAGTACAAAGTTTCAAAGTGATAGAAACTAAGGGTGTCCACTCTAAAATTCCTTACCGTTTCACCTTTTTAACCTTGTTGCAGCATAAAAATTAGTTTCTGCAAGCTGCCCTCATGACCATGCAGGAACAGGACCCCCAGCTCATTGCGGGGCACCTCCTCTCCTCTCTCCATGCACTGCTCATGTGGTATGACCCCTTCCGTCCTTCCCTGTATACCATGCACCACCACTTCTGGTGACTGGATACCAGTTCTGACTTAACGGGGGATGGAGTAAGTAGGGACTAAGTAGTTGGTAGGGCTAAGTAGGGGGTTGGTCCTGGAGTGTCCGAGCTGGGGATTGGGCTCTGGGACCTCCCAAGAGCCCTGGCAATCCTGTGATTCTCTGTTTGTCTCATTCTAGAGTTGGTGAGGGCCATCACCATCCTGCTGCACCACCTCGTCCTCCTGGGTGACATGGACCCCATCTTTGCTGGCTTTGCTGCCCTGGGCTTCCCTAATTATGGGTGGGGGGAGCCATTGACGGCACCCATATCCCCATTTGGGCTCCTACCACCGGGCCTCCGAATACATCAACCACAAGGGGTAATTTTCAATCATAGCGCAGGCCCTCGTGGACCACCAAGGCCGGTTCATGGACATCAACAATGGGTGGTCAGGGAAAGATCACAACGCCCACATCTTGGGCAACTCCAGCCTCTAGGAAAAGATGCACATGGATAGTTCTTTCCCTGACTGCACGATAAGGGGCAGGGATGTGAACATGCCAATGTATATCATGGGGGATGCAGCCTACCCTCTGCTCCACTGGCTGATGAAGCACTACACAGGATGTCTGGACCAAGGCATTTCAATGCCAGGCTCAGCAGGGCCTGCACAGTTGTGGAGGGTGCCTTCGGACATCTGAAAAGGAGGTTCTGCTGCCTCTTCACCCACCTTGACTTTGGCGAGCAGAACGTCCCCCAAGTGGTGGCAGCCTGTTGTGTCCTGCACAATACATGTGAGAACAAAGAGGGGACATTCCTGCCAGGGTGGAGGCAGAGGTCACAATGAGTGTCTCCCACCCAGAGTTCACAACCGGGGGTAGGGACGGACCTCCCTACCAGAATGCAGTGGACCTGATCATAGTACTGGCAGGTCTGCAGTGCTGCCCCTGAGTGAGAGCTATGCTCCCTGGCCCTAGTATAGGCCTGCCTGAGCTCCTTGACCTTCATCTGCACCTGCTCCTGGGTGCAGATGTGTCTCCTCTGTCCCACACTGTTGGCCATCTGGCCATAAATTTCCACATTCCTGTGTCTTGTGCAGAGATCTTGGAGGTTTGCCTACTTTCCCCAGATCTCAATGAGATCCAGGATCTCTGCACCAGACCAGGATGATGCCCACCTCTTCTGCCCCTGGGCAGGGGCTTGGGAGCTGCCTACAGCTCTGCTGGTAGCTGTGGGGATTTCAGGTGCAGTACTGTAGTCTGCCATTACAGCTGGGTTGTCAGATCTGGGCACTGCTGTGTGGCACAGTACAAACAGGACCTGCTGTGTGCAACACACTGTTTCCCCTGAAGCTGCACCTTTAAAGCCTACAGGAGAAGGGGAATGATAGAGACTTGATGAGTGTGGACAGAGTGGCCAGCGGGAACTTGTGGGAAGCCACTTATTTCAAAATAACCATAACTGCGCTGTCTACACACTCCCTATTTAGAAGTAGGCAATATTCCTCATAAAACGAGGGATACGGATTTTGGAATAAGATGCCTGTTATTTTGAAATTATTTTGAAATAATGCTGCATAGACTATCGGTTTTGTCAACAGCGATAAACCTCATCCTACCAGGAATAACACCTTTTGTCAACAGAGTTATGTTGACAGAAGGCATTATTGCATCTACACTGTCCTTTGCATCTACACTCTCATGTCGACAAAGCGACTTGCTTTGTCAGCAGAACTGGATGTAGTCTAGATGCTCTTTGTCGACAGAAGCTTTGTCAATAGTATCTGTCGACAAAAGCCTGTAGTCTAGACATACCCTCACTGTGTTATTTTGAAAGGGGCACTTTCAAGTAGTTCAAGCTGGAAATTGTTTAAAAACAATAAAGTTATACATAATGCATACACAGTGACAGGGGGTCATGCACTATTAGGCCACAGCAGCAGCATAATTCCCCACAGGGTGAATCTGTAAAATGGCCACATAGGAGTCTATGAAGACCTGCTCAAAGGTGCCATATATTTGAGGAATGGATTTTTTTTTGGCACGGGAAGGCGTGCTACTTGATTGCTCTTACCAATTTTTTCAATCTTCAGGTTCAGCACCAGATTAAAGTAATCTTCACATTTACCACAGGCTGCTTTGTGAGGTCATTCTCTAATGGTTGGTTGACATACAGAATGGGAGCTTATTAATACTACATTTCCGTGGAGTTACTTCTTTGAGTTAAGTGGCCACAACCAATTCTTTTGGTGATAAAGAACTGAAGTTCAATACTCACATTGCAAATGGAACTGTCCTTTTGCCTTGTGGGTGGAAGACCTTGTTTTCTGTCCTTGCTGACACCTCATGAAGAATAGTCATTACAGAGAGCTTAGTGGAGAGGAGAGTCTTTCCTTCCATGGATTTTTCAATGCTTCATTTGAGATCCATTCATGTGGATTTACACCTACAAACTGAAACAATCTATTTTCAGCAAACGAAATGTAGTGTAAAAAAGTAAAGGCAAGATTTTTTTTAAAGCAAAGATTTCCATAGAAGGTACACATGTAGCATAGACATAGATAGTCCTCTTGGGATTTGGGTCATAGTCTTTGTCTTGACAGTGTCCTTTGAAAAATTCTATTTGAGTATTCTCCTTTGTAACATTTCAAAATTTGTATCTGTTAAAGGTGATATACTAATGAGCGCAGTGTGGAAAAGTAAATCTATCTGAAATGAAAAAGTAACTAGATAAACTATATTCCTCAAACTACTATAAGAGCACATATGGATGCAAAATATACACTCAGGATGTCATCCCTCAGGGATGACATCAGAACATCAATACTATTTTTTTCATCAGAAATCAATTTTTGGAAGAATTTAGTTCGATTGGTACAATGCTTTCTTTGACTGAAATTGTATAGACGGAACAGACAAATGAATTTTCCCTGTAGCAAATGAATCATGCATTTATCAATATTTGATATCTCCTTCAGAGGAAGGAGAAATAAATTTATTGCAAGAGATTAGATGGTGTTGTCATAAAAATGTGTATTTTAATAACAGTAACACACGTCTAAAAGGGTGCACTGGACCATGCATTTTAAGTAACTGACCCCATTGTACAAAGTGACTGCAGCCTAGTTAGATGTAATAATGTAAACGTATGAAAGAGAATAGAAACAAAAAAGAAAATTTCTCCTGCTTTACAAGCATGAGAGATTCCATTTTGTTTGTTAAAACTAAGGGTTTATGAAGCCTAAAAAGCTAAGTGAGCACAGAAATAATGTGCCAGAGTTGCTTGAAAAATCCAAATAACTTGCAGGAAATTTCCTTATTTAGCAGTGCTGTGGGGAGAGATGTTTATAACCCATGGCCTTGAACATCTTCTCATTCAGATGTAAAAACATTTTAGCGGTAAGTGTTTTTCCACACTTTTAATTGTACAATGGCGTTGTGGCCAGGGACTCTCTAAATCTGAGGTCCTCTATGTTTTGATGGGTTCATTTCAGGTCTGTTGAAGTAAAAGGTGCTTGGCTGGATTGTCTAAAGTGTAATGGAGACTTTGTGAAAAGCGCTGTTTTCTTCCCTCCAGTGTAAAGCTACTACCATATTTTTAATTGCACATAAATGTCAATGAAAAGCAATATGATGAGCTTCTGCTTGGATGTCTTGACAAAGGAAAGATCTTCCTACATTTTTTGGTACCTATGACATGGAAGAAGTCTATTGAGTATTTAGTGAACAGATACAATAATAACCCAAAATATGTGGGTTTTGGTAGTCAGTAAGCACATGCAACAACAGCGAGCAAATCTAATCCTTCAGGACGTAAACTAACTGGCACAGTGGGATTAAGGAGGCATTTTTTCTCCATACACAGACTGACAAAAGTCAGATGGACAGTTGTAAGTAAGTAGTCCTGTTGGGTTCCGGGAGATGGTTAGGCCCTTTTCCCTCTGAGCTGAAAGAGGCCAACTAGGGACACACGAGTCCAATTAAGACTGCCTAGGATCTTTAAAAAACACTTCTCCTAGTGTGACAGAGGGAGAGGAGAAGGGAGAAAAGGCTTTACTGGGGTGGAAATCTGCTTTCTTCCCTGTGAGGGAAACAACCAAGCTAACTGGCTATTTGGAGGAAAGACTCACATCCGGAGCCCAGTGTAATAATACAATACACCTCTAAGGGGTTAGGGAGAGGTATTCCCTTTTTTGTGTTAGGGATTCATTTCTTTGTCTGGATGAAAATTACTCCTGGAACACACCTTGCAAATACTGAAAAATTAAAATCTGTGTGAAAAAATAACCAAACCCTCTGCAGAGGGGGACTGATTCACATGATCTGAGTGCACTCTTGCAGCTGAAAAACCGGCAGAAACATAAAAAGGATTCATAGAATCATAGGTCTGGAAGAGATCTTAGGATGTCATCGAGTCCAGTCCGCTGCCCAAAGCAGGACCAGTCCCAACTAAATCATCATTCAACATATATTAGAGTTTTAAGCCAATCTCATAATTTTTGAACACTTGGGCTTTGCAGTGCGGGGTCTGATAATGGCAATATTTCTTAAAATGTTATTAAAAAGGCTTGAATACCAGTCCATCAGATTAGTTTATCTAATGGTCCTTTTCACCAATAGTCTATTGTGAATAATTTAAGCCTTGCTAAAAGGGGTTGAATGGTATGCAAATGGAGAAAGAGAGTGTTCTACTGAAGTTTCCATGCCATGTGGCCTAAATTCAAGGGACCCCATTAAGTAGACACATACAAAGTTTCTTATGAGCCAGACAACTTGCTTGATAGCATAGTATAGAGACATATTTCAAAGCTCTTTTATACCTATATATTCAGGAAAATAAATGTTATGTTTCCTCTACAAAACCTAAGGATCCATTCCTGCTTTCTGACAAGGGGTTCTCATTGTCACTGGAAATCAGATGGTTTTGTGGCTTGTGAAATGCCATGGTTTGAGGCCATAATGAGCTCTAAGGAGCTGATTGAAAAGCTAATTTCCTTCTTCCAGTATTCTAGTTGATGGAATGATCACTTTTACATGTAACATCTTTATGAGTGTACATGGGAAATTCACAAAATGTTTGTATTGTGATGTCACATTAAGGACCATTTTGTTTTGATAGGCCTTCTTGATCTCCTGACTGGAATCTCAAACAAACATTTTAACAGTTACAAAGCTAACTGTTAAGTATTACATTAGAGGATCTGATAAAGAAATTAAAAATTACATTAGTGCATACAGCAATTGACAAGCATTTCATAAAGTCTAAACACTAACCACATTGTTTTAAGTTCAATGCACAACTTAATCATAGTAATCCATGGGTGATATAGACTTTTTCCAGCAATGAATGTCAGTGCTTGTCTGAGTCCTAAAGACTAAACCTGGTCTGCCAGCATCACAGTATATTTTTAGGATCAAAGAATATATGCCATACTTACAGTACTGGAGACTTTATCCTGCAAGTATGTGACTCTTAGATGTGGTGGCTGTTATGCACAATCAGCTGAATGTGAGCTTCCACTATTACCAAAAGAAGTAATGCAATCCTGGGATACCATAATGGGAAACCACAAGTTAGAATAGAGAGGTTATTTTGCTGACGCAAAAAGTGCTAGAATACTGTGCCCAGCTGTGGTGCCTACAATTCAATAAGAAAATTCGAAAGGGTTCAGAGAAGAGCCATGAGAATAATGAAAGGATTAGAATGTTTTCTTCACATTGATTGATCCAAATAACTCAATTTATTTATTTTAACAAAGGGAAGGTTACAAGATGATTTTATTACAACCTATAACAGGGGTGGGGAACCTAAGGTGCAGGGACTGAGTGCGGCCCCCGTCTTGTCCAGCTACGGAGTCTTGTCCAGATCCGGACAGACTCCAAAGTTCAGGGCTCTCAGCATTGAAGAAGTTCAGCATGGGAAGTGCTCCAGCCCCCCGACAGCCTCCCTTAGAGCTGGAACACACAAAATCTACTAGCATGGGCTCCCCTAGGCTGATTTTTCTGTAGGTGAGCAACCCCCAACCCAAAAAAGATTCCCCACCCCTGATCTATAAATACATGGGGAACATATATTTAATACTGGGCTCTTTAGCATATTGGAGACAGGTATAACATGTTCCAATAGCTAGAAACTGAAACTAGACAAATTCAGACTGGAGATAAGGTGTACATTTTTAACACTGGGAATAATAAACCACTGGAACAATTTACCAAGGGTAACTGACAATTTTTAAATAAAGATTGGCTGTTTTATCTAAGACAAGCTTTGCTCTAAGAATTATTTTGGGGATGTTCTATGGCCTGTGTTATATAAGAAGCTAGACTAGATAAAGGGTGGGTAAATACTGGCCCACAGGCTGGATCCAGTCCACTAAGTTTAACCCTGGTGGGCCACCACTGCTATATTTACCTGCACACCTGCAGGTACGGGCAATTGCAGCTCGTGTTGGCCACAGATTGTCCTTCCCAGCCAATTGGACATGTAGAAGTGGTGTCTCAGCCTGCACAGCTTTCTGCAGCTCCCATTGGCTCAGAATGGCAATCCATGACCAATGGGAGCTGTGATTGTTGGCACCTGCAGAGGAGCAGATAAACATATTGGCAGTGGCCCGTCAGGGGCTAACCCTGGCAAACTGTCACCATTTTTTGTCCATTCCTGAGCTAGGTGATTATAATGGTCCCTTCAGACCTTGGGATTTATGAATCACAAAGCTAACCTGTCAATTTTAGGAGATTTTTATGTTATTTTTCAACATGCTATAAAGCTACATAGAAGCAGCAGAAGAAAATATTGACATTACAGAATGAGGCTTTAGTCCCATAATAAGTCTCATGCTGGGAGGACCCTAGAAGTCTATGGGGTTCTGGGAAGCTTGTAGGGTTACCTGAGGTGTCCAATATGAGTCACTGTTATCTGCTCAGAGTGTCAGAGTGTTGTCTGTGTCCACAAGCAGAAACCTTCCCCAGATTACTGGCTACACATAATGCAAGTGCTCTACTCTGAATGTTGTAGTAATCTATTCCTGCTTTCTTTCTCGCTCTTTCAGATAATTACACATCCCACTATGTTACACTTAGGTACCCAGTCCCTTATTTTCTATACACTCGTGATGCATACTATCTACCTCTTCTGTAGAATCAGGCTACCTCAATTCATTGGCTTTACTTCAGTTCAGTATTCACTTAGGCAAATTGAAATGTATTTAATGGGGCTTGAAATAAAGATTCAAATAAAGTAAGTATGAGATTTGGAAACATAATGTTACAGGTAAAAGAAAAACTGGAGATGTAAAAAGTACCCTAGACTTATAATTATGATTCTGTCTAATCTCTCACCAAAGGTCAGTCCTTTCAGTGTCGGTCCAATTCAAGGAGCTGGGATCCACCTTTCATGAGTCGTCCATTCTGGCAGAGTTTCTGTGCTGGAGAAAACCTTTCTTCTTCATTCAGGGTGCATCTACACAGCAGGGCTTAACTTGAAATAAGCTATGCAAATTGAGCTACGTCAATTGTGTAGCTTATTTCGAAATTGGGAGCATCTACACATCACTTCTTTTGAAATAGAGCACACTTCCTCCAACTTCCCTTACTCCTTGTACAATGGGGGTTACAGGAGTAAGAAGTCCTCTAGCTTGACCATATTTCAACATTATTTTGAACGAACTGCCTGCTGTGTAGATGAGGACTAAGTTAGTTCGAAATAACACTAGTTATTTTGAAATAATGTTGCTGTGTAGACGTACCCTAGTTTCAGACTATTGTTCCTTATGATAGGGGTCCTCTATTGAGAGATTTTTCTTGAAGTTCTTATGTTTTTGTAAATTCTCTAGCTGGCATCTGGTCTGGAGAGTAAATATAGACTGTCTCCATGGATGCTGATTGTTCCCAGTGTTGATTGAGATACCCCTGAGACCCAGCCTCATCACAGGTGACAGGTTTCACTTCAACCATTTTGAAACCCAATATTCTATATTTTACATAAATTACTTCCCGACAAACATCTTACAGTAATCATAAGCTAATTCTTAGTTTTCAACAGAGACCCCACAGGATCTTCCAGTGAAACCATGAAAAGATTGTCAGGCAGAGGAGTAATACATGTGCCTGGACATGTCTGTGTCACAGGTTCAGCCCTCAAATATGAGATGGCAGGTTAAACTTGAATGTTCACCTATTGCTCTGGTTTGTCGTAATGAAACCTTGGTTGGCTGCAGGAAGAAAGATTTATTTGTATTATGACTGCATGAAAATAATTTTTCATATCCAACTAGAATCCTATAGCATACAAATATAATGAGGGGACTCTAAGTGGACCAAAGGACAAAGCTAAGATAGACACTCTACTTCCAGATTTCAAAGAATACACGTGACTTTTATGAACTATTTCACTTAATATGAACTAAAAAAAATTGTCCTGTTATGTTTTCCTCATAACATATTTTAACTGTAGCATATTCTGGATTAACACAAGGCATCATATATATAGTAGCCCAGTGTCTGTGAGTCTGTAATGCCAAAATGCTGGCTGTTCCCTCTGGGGGCTGCTGTTGCCTGAAATGCTGGCTGTTCCCTATGGGGGGCGCTGTTGCCTGAAATGCTGGCTGTTCCCTCTGGGCGGCCCCTGGTGCATGGGGAGTGCGGGGCCCAAACGGCCACTTGCTCCCCCGCGGCAGCCCAGCTGAGCGGCGCAGAAGTCAGACGAGCGCCACAGTGGGAGGCGAAGGGGGACGGTGCGGTGACGTGCGGCGTGACAGTGGCTCCAGGCCCTGCCCCCTGGCCATGAACATCACTACCCCTTCCCCCTTTGCCTCCTGCCGTGGAGCTCAGCTGACTTCTGCGCTGCTCAGCCAGGCCGCTGCGTGGGAGCAAGTGGCACAAGCAGCCGTTTGGGCTCCGCAGTCCCCCGAGTGAGAGGCAGGAGCGGGAGGAAAAGAGAAAGAGAGAGGCAAGAGGCAGAGGAGAGCTGAGCGAGAGAGAGGGGGTGGCAGTAGGAAGAGGAGAGAGAGAGACCGGAGGCTCAGGAGAGAAGACCGACGTGGAGGAGAGACCTGAAAAGCCCGTCTTATGACAGGCTAATTGGCTAGTTGCTAATATTTGTCTGGACAAATGGGTATATAATTTACTATTTACCCTGTTATATTTTGTTAGTTGAGGCCTTCATTTGGTATGTTCATAAATTTGGCACCATGAGTAGGCCTGCAGGGTCAGATTTCTAGCCTATGGAAGTCAATAAGAAGCCATTGATTTCACTAAAGTTTAAACCAGATCCATAATGCTTAATTTTTTTGTTTAAGTAGTTTCATAAAGGCCTTTCCATTGTTATAGGGATGTTAAATCAATACATTAATTTTGATGGATTGATCTGATCATTTTAAATGAAATATCTAGAAAAGTTAAGACCTCATTGAGCCAGATTGCATCTAATAAATTGACTCAATTAAATATCTGATTTCTCTTCACTGCAAGTTGTATTTTCATTTGACACTGATGATGTATTTTTCACATTGGAAAACCATCTGCTGCTGATAAAAGGCATGTCACACTTACCAAAGAATCCTAATTTGGGTAAGCGGATAAGTGGTGGTTTTACTCTGAGGGCATGTCTACACTACAGAATTTTGTCAGAAAAATGGCCATTTTTCCGACAAAACTTGAGGAACGTCCACATTGCAATTGCGTTCTTTCGCAAGAAAATTGAAAGAACAGAGGGCACTGGTAATCCTTATTCTAAGAGGAAGAAGTCTTTTTGTGAAAGAAGAAGAAAGAGGAAAAAGCACAGGTGCCCTGGTGGCCATTCCATCCATAGCAATCACAGTTTACATGTGAGAGAGCGTCCATTCAGTCTGGATGCTCTCTTTCAAAAAAGCAGATCACTTTTTCGATGCACTTTTGCAGTGTGGATGCTCTCTTTCAGAAGAAGTTTTTTTGGAAGATCTCTTCCAAAAAAAAGCTTCTTCCAAAAGAAGCCTGTAGTCTAGACATAACCTGAGTTGTAACCCGTAGTCTCTTCACAGGTGGAAAAAAATGTCACTGAAAATCCCACATTTACTGCTAATCTCTGAGCAAAAAAGGTAACAAAGTTGTTTTCTTAGTTAGTTTCATAGTACTGTTCTTAAAAAAATCTGAAATAGAAATGGGAAATTTAACTTGAGAGAGAACAGAAATTCATCCAGTAGCTAACACTTTCTCATTTTTTTAGCTGAGAAAAATTGGTTGAATAATTTTACAGAATGTAAATTGTCTTAATACTGAACCTTTATGTATTACTGAACCTGTATGAACCTATTTTTTAATTTACCCTATGAAATTCACCAGAGGTCAGTGTACAAGATCATGACGAACCATGTAAATGCCTCTTTTATGCATACTCCTCGACTATTGCCAGCTTTTCACATCTAAGGAATCAGAGAGAGTTGAATTTCCTTTGTTTTTTGCATCCCAAATAATTTGAGAGTGTTCTGTTTAAGATTTGACAGTTTTTCAGACTTGTACATAATTAGAGAGCTATTGCCTCAGGCATTCTGCACTTGCACCTAAGACAGTTGATTGTTAGTGATTGCGGCATTTTTCAAGACCCAGTGTACTATGAGGTTGGGACCATGAGCAATGCATCACACACATTTAATTAGAACCTGAAAGAGCCTATGTTACTTTGCTGTCTGCAAACAAAGCTGCCTTTAACTATGGAACTGTCAAACCCTATAAAGTGCCCAAACCCTCTGCAGCTCCTACTAAATTTAGGCTGTTCTTTAGCTGTGTGAGAAATGGCTTATCTGCAAGCAGCGTCTGTACTTAAAATTTTGACCCAGGCAGGCAAAGAATAGTATATCTAGTGGGAGGAATAAAAGTGGCAGTGCACTTTTCACAATTGCTTTAGCTTCATACATTTAAACACCCTGATCTTTGAGGAGTAAAATCAGAGAACTGGGATTTTCAGGACAAATACAAATAAAGGTCAGAGAAAAACAAAAGGATTTTTTTAATGGTTTGATCATTTAGCTCGTGTTTAGAAGTGCCCTAGACTTTTGATTTCCCCTTCCCCATCAGCATAAAAGGAAACTCAGGCCCCTCTTTTTAAAAATTTAATGTTTTATTAATGTAATAAAGAAACTCAAGATGCAAATTTTGATTCCACATATAAGAGAAAAGAAGGGCATATAAAAATAATCCAAGCTGATACCATTATTGGACCTAACCAAGTGAGCTATAAGATCAAGAATACATATTCCTGCGCATCCAGAAGTATAATTTATGCTATCATGTGCCAAAAGTGTCCGTCTGCTTTGTACATTGGACAAACGTCTCAGACACTTTGCCAAAGGATCAATGCCCACAAAACAAATATTAGACAGGATCACAAAGAAAAAACAGTTTCTTGCCATTTCAACCAGAAAGGACACTGTCTCAATGACTTAATTACCTGCATCCTGCTTCAAAAGCCTTTTAAATCTGCACTTGAAAGGGAATCCTCTGAACTGTCATTCATGCTCAAATTCGACACTTTACGCGTCGGTCTCAACAAACATGCTAATTACCTTACCCATTACAAAGATAACTTCCCTACTTATCACCTCTAATACCATTAGCTCACAGACATTTACCTTTCCCCACCTCTAATACTATTAGCTCACAGACATTTACCTTCCCCCTTCGCCCCCTCTCTGCATCCCCCTTCTGTTCTGAAATGTGATTTGTCCTTTTCATAAGTGTTCATTTTTTTATTTGTATCCTTTGGCATATATGGTTGTGACTATTTTCTTCCACTATTTGATCTGAGGAAGTGGGTCTGACCCACGAAAGCTCATCATCTAATAAACCATCTTGTTAGTCTTTAAAGTGCTACATACTCCTGTTTTTTGTTTCAGCTACACCAGACTAACACGGCTACATTTCTATCTCTATCCTAAGATTGTCTTATGTAGAAGGGATCCTGGTACAATTCAGTTGTGTGATTGGGCAAGGGTATTTCTTGACACAAGCTTAGAGGTGTCATTCTCATCTTGGGTGGACATACACACAACTAGCCTATGAAGAGCTAGTTTGCTAAAAATAGCACGGCTATGGTGGCACAATGAGTTAGCCTCTTGCCAGTCTGCCAGTCACTGACAGATGCTCTCTAGGTCGTGTTTCCTGAACTTTTAAAGCTGAGGCCTTTTTTCAGAAATATGAACCCAATCAGCCATCCACTACCACCAGATAATTGCTATTGTAAGCCTCTGTATTTTAATTGATACCTCTTCCGTGTCACTGCCCTCAGCTAATCCTTTGTGTTCTTCTCTCCCACACGTGCTTTGGGATTCACTGGTTGTTGGTCTTACTTATGTGAGCCTTCCTCTCCTTTCTAACATGCTTTGAGCAGTGAAATATGTAAGAATGTTCACATTTCAAGTATAACCACTGGCACGTGAATGAACACCCAGTGAGTTTACACCTCAGAGTTATCAATTTGGGGTCTCTGCAAACTCAGGCAAATATTTCTGTGTCAAATATTTCTACACTTAAAAGGTTTTCTTTGCAAATATAAGAACTAGAGACTCTTTTTTTAATAGAAAATATTTTGCAGAACAACTGAAATGTTTTCCCCTTGTTCCTATTCCAGCTAACCCTTCACAATACTCCCCACCACTGCCATCCTGGAGGGACACTCCCTGTCCTCTTTGAGAAACTTTGCTCTAGGTAATGGGCAAAAGGGCCTCCGTGAGACGGATATGGCCTGCCAAGAGGCCAGCGGGGGAGCACACAAAGCCTCCTCCCTCCCTGCCAGGAGCACATGGAGCTTTGAAATGCTCTGTGCTGCTCGCAGGGCAGGGGGGAGAGCGGAGGAGGCTTTGCGTGCTCACCTGCCCCCAGGCAATCAGGGTCTGGGGGCAGGGGAGCTGCATGAAGCTTCCTTCGCCCTGCCCCAGCCCTGTGAGGAGCCTGTGGCATTTCAAAGTGCCATGGGCTCCTTACAGAGTGGGAGGAGGCTTTGTGCACTCCCCCACCCCCAGGCTTTGATTGGCCTGGGGATATGGGAGCATGCCAAGCCTCTTCCAGGGCATGGGTGCCCAGTGGGAAGAGGGAAAAAAGGGGCTCCCCCATTCCCAGACCAATCTTGGTCTGAGGTGGGATAGCCCCATCCCTTCCTGTTTAGGCCCTACCCCTTCCAGGGTGGCCCAGGGCTACTTCAAAGATGTTTGAAATGGCCCTCGGGCAAAAATTATTGCCCACCCCTGCTCTAGGTGATTGCTACTGTTTTAAACACATATTCCTTTTCCTGGTTGGCCTCATGGATATGAAATGAGTTTCTTGGAAACAACACTTAATCACAGTCTTGTCTAAAAAACTCTGCAATTTTGGAGGAAAAGTACATAATGGCTTTAGGTTTCTATTTAAATGTACCTCTGTTATTCTATTTGTATTATACGAGTCATACTTAAATTTACTTCTGTAGCTTCGTAACCTGTTCTCTGCAATATTCCTCTGCCCAGTGTTTGCAGAGAGGAAAGCACAGCAAAGTCCATGACAAAATTACAAGCTACGTTTACTCTTAAAGACTTGTCTAATATGCCATAAGTTATTCTGCTATCATTTCACTCGTAGATAAGTTTACTAGGTGAAGAAATTACCAGGTGAAGAATTTACAATTATAAAGGATGTGCGGTGAGTTTCATGCTCTGCAGAGAAAGTGACAAATTTTCTTTTCCTTGACCCCACTCAGTATCAACTTAGGTTTTATTTACCATGAAGGCAATGAAAACTTCTGAACTGGTTTCATACTGAACATGGAATTATTACTGCAGCAGATTGTAGTGCCATTTTAGAGACAGTCTACTATGTCAGTGTGGACAATAGCAAATCATGACACATTGTTGATGACTGCAAAATGACTCAATTTCCTGGATGCCTTTGTGCCTTGAACATTGTTGAAGGGAACACAGTGGCCTAGCTTGACTGCAATGCATATGCCAAATAAGTATGTTATTAGTTAGTATTATTGATATAGACAAACCTGAGCCAAATACTGTCTTGCAGAATTGGGAGTTAACTCCACTATGAAGTGTCAAAAAATCAGTTCCCACATGAATGTGAATTTTTCAAGTAGATCTCACATGTAGTTAGTTATTACATTAGAATTGGCTATAGTATTTCAATAGTGTTGACTGGTAACACTTAAAAATTTGAATGCTGCTATGTGTAATGCAGCATACACCCAAAGATCCATCACTCATATAGTTTTCAGGCATTCCATAATAAAACACTATGCCTTTGGAGGGGCTTTAAAAAAATCACATTGCAAAAATACATAACCAGTGAAATGACATTTAAGGCTATCACCTAACTTCAAAGACAAGTCTGACTGGAGGTTATATTTGATTGTAAAGTGAGGAAGCAAAGATATGGTAAAATAAACAAGCCTTGTCATATTAAATTTTTCCACAAATCTCAGTACTGGAGACTTGTCTTTCCTTTTCTGTCACCCAGGAAAAGGTTAATTGGGAATGCTGGTCATCAACAGCAAATGTCAAGACTCAAGTTAAAAATTAAACATTTTGACTGTGTCTAGACTGGTCTTGCGCAAAAACTTGCCAGCTGTCTACACTGGCCGCTTGAATTTGCGCAAGAACACTGACGATCTAATGTATGATTTTCAGTGTTCTTGCGCAAATACACTGACGCTTCTGCTCGGGAAAAAGCCCTCTTGCGCAAATGCTTTTGCGCAAGAGGGCCAGTGTAGACAGGTAAAAAACTGTTTTGCGCAAAAAAGCCCCGATGGCGAAAATGGTGATCGGGGCTTTCTTGCGCAAAACTGCATCTAGATTGGCATGGATGCTTTTTGCGCAAAAGCACTTTTTGCGCAAAAGCATCCATGCCAATCTAGACGCTCTTTTCCGCAAATACTTTTAACGGAAAAATTTTTCCGTTAAAAGTATTTGCGGAAAATCATGCCAGTCTAGATGCAGCCTTTGAGTGGGGAGAGGAGAGAAACTGCATAAGATCAAGAAGGATTCACCATAGCTGCAGCAGCCAATTTTACTGTTAACAGAATGCTCTCTTTCTCATTATTGTGGTGGAAACTGAAAGTGTGTTGGTCATGATTTCAGCTAATAAGCTTAGCAAATGTTCTGTGTTTCTGATAAAAGGGAGCCTGAAAACACCTTTTTTTTGTTTTGTTTTGTTTTTTTTACTTAAAAAGAATTAGGTGTGCTCTTGAAAGGTCACTCAGATATCTTTGCTTTAAGCTGTCAGATGTAAGTTTCACAGTCACACACTAAAACCTTGCCCTTTCTTTTCAAGAAATGTTCTGTAGTGCAACCTTGATTTCACTTTCTGCGGGTTCATTATGTTAACTGATTTCACTTTAAAAAAATTGGTAATTTCTTTTAAGAAGTTTGCATTTCAGATATCATTTGAGTCATAAATGTATCATAATGGGAATGGTTCTGTTCTCATAGCAGTGTAAGGGAGAGATGAACGTAGCCCACTGCAATGCATTTTTTTTTATTGCTTGAGCTTAAATGTTATTTCCCAGACATGAAGAGCATTACCTCTGATGACTTGTATTAATGTCCTGAAGACCCCTATATGAATGTACTGTGAAGATCCACAAAGCAAGAGACATCCTTATATATCTCCACCACCAGCTGCAGCCTGGTCAGAGGAGAACTTCCTCTTCTTCCACTTATCCACTATTCTAGTTATGACCTTAAAAAAAACCCCAAGGAATTATGTGGGGCAAAGAAAACTAAATCTGTGATTAGACAGCAAGAAAGTGGAGCAGAGAGAGAAAGTACTAAAAGATTAACTCAGCCTGACTAGGAAGATGACGACAAAGAGACCATCTCAGGGAACATAGCAGGGGCATGACCTAGAAAAGAACATGGACTGTAGCTGGAGAAAAGTTACATAGGAACCCATAAGAGCAGAGGCAGCAATACTATCTGTGAAGTTAAGATGACTTTAGCTCTTGATTCTCCAATTCCTAGAAAGGATGTTGAATGATAGTTTACTAAACCTGGGTACACCTGAATAGAAGGTTATTCTCTAGCACTCTGCAGAAGCACAGGGCATCACTTATCTCTGATTGTATAATATAATATCAGAAGCTGCTGAATACTTCTCTCCAGCTTTGAATGAGACCTCAGGGAAAGATGGAACCTGGCCAGGTATGGGCTAAGGCTAGGGGAGATATGTTGGAAAAATGCCACAGTGATTTCAATGGGACTGTTCTGCAAACAAGGCACTTCCCCCAGGCACAAGAATATCACAATCTGCCATTTATTTACTTTTATTCCCTAAGATACCAGTTTTGATCTAAAGAACTACTTGACCAGGCTGGGACTTCTCCTGAGCTTCAAAACATGCACTACTACACCCAGTCTTTTGTGGAGAGGTTTGTTACTATAACAGGTTAAAATATGAACACTAAATCAATCTTAACTCATTCCTTGGCTTCAGGACCACCATTCCCTGGGATCTCTTGAACTTCTACTCCTAGCATTTTCCCATCTTCAGACAGTTCTACTCCCTTCTGGGAAAAACAATATCAGAACAGCTTCCCTGGTCCCTTCCTTCAGGGACCTCTGACAGAACTTAAATTTGCTCAGACGTGACTATTTCTTCCTAGACTGCACTCTACTTCAGTTCCTTCTCCAGCTGTCCACTAGCAGTCCTTTACAGGCCCAGGTGCACCCTCTCCCTCTTTAATTGGCAGGATTGGCCTCACCTGCCATGCTGTGAGAGGCAGTGGACTTAGTCTATTCACGGGGAGTAGCAGTCCTGTGACAAACTGCTATACAGGGTGGCGACATCTAGACTGGCATGATTTTCCACAAATGCTTTTAACGGAAAAGTTTTTCACTTAAATTCCTTAGCTGTGCCATGTAGCATGGCAGTCCACCGCATCAAGTAGTCCTTTTGGCTAGTGCATTTCTATGTGTGTTAATCCCATTACTCTACCAGTAAATGTAATGGAATAAAGGGATTTAGAAGGAGAAGAAACAACAATGTTGTGAAAGAAAATAATATTAATGTGGGAAGTTCATGGTTTCTTTCTTCCTTGTTATAGAACATAGGAGCAAGTTTATTTACTTTTAATAAAACTTAAGTAAGTCATAGACTTCACAGTGCAGGAATATATTTTTGTCCTAAATTGGGTTGGGATTCTTTTTTTTTTTTTTTTAATTTCAAGTAGTCTCACAGGATGGGAAGACAATTTCCTAGCCAGGTGCACTAATAAGTTAAAGTAACCAAACAAATCTCTTAGAACATGGTTATATCCAAAAAAACCATACAAGCAGAGCATATTCAGTTGCTAGATGTGGGAGAAATAAGTAGCAGAGTGATTGAATATATTTATGTTCCTTCTTTTGCTGCATACAAAGGATTATACCAAACATGGCTGGACAAAATAAATTTGAAATGCAGTACATTTGCTTGGGCTTTAGACAGATTTTTTAAATTTATTGAACAGTTATCTTTTGGTCAGCCTCACTAGCAAAATGTGGGGCCATGGTAGCTATGATCCCCCTCCTTCATCCCAGTCCCTGTTGTTTTGATGCTTCTAGAGTTTCTCTGCAGTGGAATCTGCCTTCCAGACCTCTCATAATTTGAAATAGGAATGTGACCTGCACAACTGGCTCTCAAAAGTGTCATGATGCTGCTGAAATATCTACAACACAAGCTACCCATAAGTAGTCAGTATTGGAGGTGGTAACACAAGGAGGAGAGATGTGTATCTACACTACATTTAAAAGCCTGCAACTGGCCCAGGCCCACTGCCTCAGGCTTGCAGAGCTTGGGTTAAGGGAAGGTTTAACTGTAGTGTAGATGTTTAGGCTTGGGCTGTGGCCTGGGCTCTGAAATCCTGCAAGGTGGCCCTGCATGACAATGAAGCAGTGCCTTAGCTCAAGCCCCACAAGCTCGAGTCAATTGGCATGGGCCAGCCCTGGGTTCTTAATTGAAGTGTAGGATTACCACATGAGTCCACGCCAGGTCAGTACTTATGACTACTTCTGCCATTCTTCTCACCATCTTTCTGTAATCACAATGGCCTGGTCTACACTAGGACCCTAGTCTGAAACTAGCCCTCCAAGGCTAGTTTTCTAAGTGATGCATCCATGCTACCAAGGTAGTTGTTCTGGAATAAGGGGCCACAGAATTCAGACTCTGAAGTCCTGCTTTTCATGAGGAGTAACGCTATTCCTGAACTTGTAAATATGAAATAATGTTAATGTAGATGCTCCACTGTCACTAATTTGAACTAATTGGCCTCCAAGAAGCTTCACACAGCTCCCCAGAGTGCTTCTTGGGGCCCTGACTCCGAGGCAGGCTCCATTAATGTGGATGTGCTACCTCGGACTAAATTTGATTCTTCCTCTGTAGTGGGGACATGGAACTTTGAATTTGTAAAATTGGATGCCCAGAAGTCAAAGTCTGTAAATTGAAAATAATTACCTAGTGTAGCCATGGCCTATGAGAATCTCTGTGCTTCTCTGCTACTGGAATGGAATATAAATGTGGAATTTGATGGAGTCAGATATCTAAAAACTGACAAGTAAAAGATAAGCCAGTGGGTTCTTTTGCTCCTGCCAAAAGGCAACTTGTATGTATCATTGTTTAGTTACCCACATTTTCCCTAACATATTGGGATAATTTCTATAGGGGCAATGGGAAACGATTTGTATCACTTGAATTCACAAACTAGTGATGGAGGTTGTTTTTTGGTATTCAGATAAATGATGACTTACAAATTGTTTGGTTTTGTTTCTGAATGTGTATAATAGAAATTATCCTTGAATATTGCCCAGGGCTTTTATGTTCCTGGCATAGGGTTTCTCCAGACATTGCTATAACACAAGGGAAGGCTATTAATATTTCATTTGCTATCAAATGATCATTTGCTAATTTCTAAAGATTATACTATCATCTGCCTTAATTTCTATATTGATTACCTGAAAGGTATTTAATAAAATATATAAATATATAGGTTATCTGAACAATAGCATTCATACTCCCTAAAATGCCAGTGATTCCCAGTTGCTAGTTTGTAATAATTGCAAACATTAATCTACATCACCACTCTAATAAGATTTATTTTAGCTGTCTCAGAGAAGATGGAGGCAATGCAACAGTAAGCTCAAATTCATTTCCAACTGTGATGTGTCAGAGGGTTCCTATATATTTTAGTTCTTCAGAATGTATTAGCCCTTATTGACTAGTATTATCAAATGTACTCTATCTGAGATGCTCTGAATTAGAAATATGTAATACATCCGATAACTGGAAAAATGCCTAATTTCTCCCGGCCCTCCCCCCACCCCAAATTGCTTTGTTTATTAAATGCAGATTAGGATAGCTCAGCCTAACTGGCACAATCTGCTTACAAATACAGACTTCAAAAGAAAACATTTGGAACAAAAAAATCAGATTGGATTAAATAAATTACTTTTACTAAAACCTAAACAGGTTACAAAGTAGCTAGTCCCAGTAGTATTTTCAGATGCTTATTGGAAGCAGGTAAACTAGTATAATCAATTTATTTCTGTTGGGATATGGGTGTTCTACATAACACAATGTGGAAACCTTCTCAATCCATGCTGACTTTGAGCATTCAACATCTGACCTCCTACTGATTTGTCATACACCATCTATCTATCTCCTTGCTGATTCTAATACAACAACCCTCCACCATTCCTGTAATGACAACTTTATCAAGTTTATTTCCATCTGGACAAAGGATGTGACCAAAATATAGTTTGCAACTATTGATTTTCAATATTAATTCTAACAAACATTCATTGTGGTTTGTTTTTTTTATCCAGAAAATATTCAAAGGTTTTCACCAGCATCATGATTCAAAGCCCCAAATTTCTTCTTCTAATCAGAATTAACTTTTTCACAGTTTACACCCACAAGTCACTATACATAAAATTAAACTTCACTAATCGAACATTTGTACATGTTGAGATGCTATATTTTCCCCCCAAACCTACATAAAAGAAGTCATTGGTTATGTGAGCCATTTCTAGTCATCTGACTTCTTATGTAACAACCTTCTTGGTTGGCTGTGTATGAACCCAGATAACTGAATTCATCTACCGCTTTTACAAGTCAACTATGAATTGTCAGGCCCCCTTGTATTTTGTTTTTGATAATTTTGTCAGCATGCATTCATTTCATTTTTATCACATTCAGAGGTAGTCCACATTCCTCACTTTTTTTAACAGATTCTAAAAAATGTTTTGCAATGCATAAGTCATCACACATTGTTGCATAAGTGTGGAAATTCTAGCTCTTCCTGCTTTGTCAAAATGTTCAGGATTTGTATGCAGCATTTATTATGAAATCCATTGAAAAAAATTAGGGACAGAATGCACCATTTCTCATCTTGCCCAATACATAACCTCTCACTGTTGTTTGCACTGTAGCGTGTTGTTGACAGTAGAGACTTAAGAGAGTTCAACGGAGTGTTTTGTAATCCCCAGGTGTGCAAGTATCCTCCAAAGACATCACATCAGATTATTTCAAATGCTTTTGAGTAGTCAATGAAATGCATGATCAGTGGCTGATTATATTGCCTACCTTTTTCAATGATGTGAGAGGTGCTAGCAATTTAATCATGTGTGCTTTGTCCTCTCTAAAGCCAGTTTGTTGTGCTGTTATCATTCACTTCATGCAGTCCTGAATATGTGAAGCAGAATTTTGCTCATGTGAAGTATCAGAGAAATGGAGTGATGTTTATTGATCTCTGTGTCCTTCTTTGGTAAGGACAGAAATATTCCCTTTCTCTAGTCAGCCAGCTAATTTCTAGTTATTCATACATCATTACAAATTTCCCATGTGAGATCAATTCTGTGGTCACTAATTACTTCTAATGATTCTCTGGTATGTTACGTACCTCTGGTGCTTTCTTGGCTTCATTTTTCATAATAGTGCATACCTCTTGCTCTTGTAGGCAGGGGTGAGAGTAAATTACCTTTATTTTGGGTATTGTCATATTGCAACCCTCACTTGAGGGGGGAAGAGGAGGGGCCTCAGGGCAGCGTGTGGGGCCTGTAGGAGTAAGGGAAGGGCAGGGTGGTAGAGCCCATGCTACTCAGATGCCTGATTCTCCCCTCCTCCTCTCCCCCCTCCAGGACTGGACAAGGTGGTAGGTACCATGGTGCCTGATTGCTAGATTTCCCGGGGCTGGCCAGTATCATGGAGACCATGCTGCCCATCCATCAGATCCCCCAGGACTGGCTGGGGTGGTGAGGACTGAGCTGCCCAAATACTTGAGCACTAGGGCTGGAGCCTGGTGTCCAGGAATTGTGAGTGCTGGCTTAGGCCCACCAGTATGCAGTGGCTAGTAGCATCCATAACCTCACCCCCAACTGGCCTCTCTCTTACTGATGTGACTTTGCTTGTAGGAATGATGGTACTGACTGTACTCTCCTTTCTATCATTCTGTATTGTTAGTGTATGTAATGAGGCACAGTAATCTCTCCACCAGCATTTGATATCCTCACCCTCCATAGGAATTCTGCCAACATGCTCCATTATTATGTTTGATTACATGGAAACTTTTAGGTAAGAAATTTGACTACTATTGACCTATCTTTTGTATTATTATGGTATTTGTAATTCTGAAATTCTGCACATTTTGCCCTTTTGTATTCCCTTTTATTTTGTCCAATATGCCTCTAATCTGAGTGTAAACAGTGTCTGAATGCATGATTCCATTACAGCCAACTCAAATGGGAAAGAAATCCTGGGTGTGTTTATGTAAATACAGTTTGCCCCTGCTTCACTTAGATGTGTTAGATATTTGTCTGTTACAATGGTGCTTTGCTCATTGCAATCAACTTGGCTGTTGTGGGGTCACAAATTGTGTTATCTCACAATTCCTACATTTAGTGTTATGATCACCGGCGCTTGCATTTATTGTGGGAATACAGAAAAGTCAGATTGTTTGACTCAGTTCAAAAAGAGAGACTCTGTCAATGTAAATACACTTGAATGGACAGAGGATCAGTTTCTAAAGCCCTGTGAGATTAAGCTGGGAAGGGGGTGTCACGGCTCTGTTCCCCCATATCTACACTCAAACCTGGCACTTTGAGTGTAGATATGGGGGAGTGGGGGCAGCTAGCTGAATAACCTCTATAAGAACCTGTCTCTATAACTCCCAGAGACAAACTTGTCCAGTCTCAGTTTCCCTGAGACCCAAAAGAAAGAAGATGGATCACTGCCACCACCAAAGTGTAATTAAAATATATATAAAATAAACCCTTTTCCAGGGAAAAGATCACTTGGGAAACCACCTTCCTGAGGCAAAGCTCTTCCCCCACCCCAAATTCCATTTTGCTTGGAGTTGGGAAAACAAACCGAGGGAATCCACATAAAACAATGAAGCTCTGCTCCTCCTGGGTAATTTAGGCATGTAGGTTTAAGGACACAAAAATCAATCAATACCAGTTAATCAAAACAAAAAGGAAAACACTTTTATTATCAAAATAAGACTACTGTTGCAATAACAGTAAATGACTGGGTGTTAAAAGCAATGGAGTGAAATAGACTCAGGGGAAATCCCTGGGTTGTAATCTTAGTTACAAAAAGAAAATCAATTAACTAGGTCAGACATGCTTTCCAAAACCCCAAAAAAGGAAAACAAGAAAACTTGGTGGACTATCTAAACTTTTCCCTATTTACACATTTCAAGGAACCCATTCCTGTCTCCCTTATTACCTGGGGAATACTTCTCTGATCCCAAAAACCAAGGAAGAGAGAGAGGGAAAAAAAACCCTCCCTGTTTGAAATTCCTATCCTCATTTCATTGGCTGAATGCCCAAAGCCCCCTCCCTCAGGTGTATCTCCAGAGTTGCTTAACCCTTTCCTCACTCTCCAGGTAAGTCAGACTGTCCTTAGCAGCTCCTATTCATGACAGTAGAACTCTGAGTAAGCAGGCTATGTGCTCACCAGGTATAAACTGTAAGACTGGTTCATCCTGTTTCTTCCCACTGTTTCAATGATAGAGCTAAAGAAAAGCTCCAAAAGGAGTCTCTTTAGTATTTAAATTTACTCCATTGGATGCTAGATCTTGTGGCTGGACTGTGCTTTGGGACAAGGGCTGAAATCACTAGGTTTGGCCCACAGCCAAATCCACCACAAGCCAGCAGAAGATGTGATGAATAGCAGTAGCATGATGAATAGCCAACAGTGCAGCAGTGGAAAGGTATAAGGAGCAGCCAGCAGAGCAGTGGCAACAAGTGGTGATGAATGGCCAGCAGAGAAGTGTCAGAGAGCAGTGAGCAGGTGGATGGCGAGTGATCAGAGGAGTAGGATACCTCCTATGCAACCCAGGATGGGTGGTAAACTGTCCAGGTAGGAGTGAGTTTGTGAGTGGGGTGCAGAGAAGGGTTGGGCATGCAAAGGGGGCATTTACATTGCTGGACTTAAGAACCTGAGAGGAAAAGGACACTGCCCAACATACTTGAGCTGGGACACATATTCATGGTTTTGGTTATGAACTCTGTGGTGTTTTCCTACATTAATGCCACACCACTTCCCTCCCCTTTTATTAAAAGTTTCTTTTTTATACACAGACTCTGTGCTTTCAAGTTGGAAAGCATTGCCTCTCAGAGGTGCCCAGGGGTGGGTATAGTGTGAATTTTCCAGGTTAGTGGGGGGGGGGAGGGCTTTAACCAGTTCTGTGTTGGATGGATGGAGTGTAACCCCTAGATATTGAACCCAGCCCTGGCTGTTGCTGGTTTTACCTGGCAGAATGGTTGGTTACATGAGTAAGTAAGTTTTGCTCATGAAAGCTCATGGTACTATATATATTAGTCTCAGAGGGTACGTCTAGACTACAGGCATTTGTCGACAGAGCCTTTGTCAACGGATACTGTCGACAAAGCTTCTGTTGACAAAGAGTGTCTAGACTACATCCAGTTCTGTCGACAAAGCAAGCTGCTTTGTCGACATGATAGTGTAGACACAAAGGACAGTGTAGATGCAATAACGCCTTCTGTCGACAGAACTCTGTTGACAAAAGGGGTTATTCCTCATAGAATGAGGTTTACTGCCATCAACAAATCTGCTGAGTTCTGTCAACGTTATGTCGACAGAACTCGGCGGCAGTGTAGACGCAGGTATAGTTTTGTCGACAAAAGTCCACTTTTGTTGACAAAACCCTGTAGTCTAGACGCACCCTAAGGTGCTACAGAACTACTTGTTGTTGTTTTAATTAGACTAACACAGTTACCTATCAGGACTAATATGTCTTTAGATCAGTCTACTCAATTCCTTGTGTTCTTTCCTGTGTTCTTTGAGCTGCAGAACATTTTTTTTCCACTTTGTGTCTTTTTTGCCAATTCAAACACCTTCTCAGTCACCAAGGTGCAGTCTGATGCTCCCTTTTTAGAATGTGTGCTTCGATTTGGGCATGATATTTTTCACTTTTATTCTAAAGTTCACTTGAGTGGTTCTCCCCTTTCACCTCTGACACCTTCTGAACTGAAACCTTGTAGTCATGGTTGATTCTGGAGATGTCTGGGCATAGAGCACTTGCCGAATATCTTATTTTTAAAGGTTTAATTTTGTTGATGTAGTCTTTGTCTACTTAATGTTCAGTCTCCAGCACTGTTCTGCAGCTCAAAGAACACAGGAAAGAACACAAGGAATTGAGTAGACTGATCTGATTAACAGATGGCAGTAGCTAGCTCACCCTGACCAGTCATTAACCATAGTCATGGACTCACCCTACATTGTCTCTATGTTTCTCTGATGACCTGTGACAAAAAAAGGAGGGTGGAAAGG
>CM057846.1:141325468-141341677 GCA_030068395.1 Apalone spinifera
TATAAGAACTAGGGGTCACCAAATGAAATTAATAGGCATCAGGTTTAAAACAAATAAAAGTAAGTTTTTGTTCACTCAACACATAGTCAACCTGTGGAACTCCTTGCCAGAGAATGTGGTGAAGGCTAGAATATTAACAGGGTTCAAAAAAGAGCTAGATAGATTCATGGAGGTTAGATCTATCAATGGCTATTAGCCAGGTTGGGTAGGAATGGTGTCCCTATCCTCTGTTTCTCTGGAGGTGGGTGACAGGGGAGGGATCACATGAGGATTACTTGTTGTGATCCCTCCCTCTGGGGCATCTGGTATTGGCCACTGTCAGCAGACAGGACACTGGGCTAGAGGGACCTTTGGCCTGACGCAGTATGGCTGTCCTTATGTTATCTTGCTGCACCAGAGACTGATCTTCTGGTATTAGATTTAGTGAGTCTAGTTAAGACCTGCTAAATAGAATGCATAGGGTGGCTCCGGTTAGCACTGGTAATCCTCGGGTTCATGAGGAGTAAGAGAAGCTAATGGGAGCATTTGCTCCTCTCGGCCTTCCTCTGTGAAGATGGTTCTAAGCTCGGCTTAATGTAAGCTGACTCCAGCTATGTATTTTAAATAGCTGGAGTTGCGTATGTTACCCTGACCTTCCAGGTCTATTGTAAACCTGCCTTAAGAAAATAATCAAGCTATTCTCCCGGTCTAATTTATTCATAGTGAACTTGAACACCATGCATTATGCTACTCAAGAATGCACAAATAGATAAGAGGAGATAGTTTGTTTAGCCATTAATGTTTCCTACTCTGTTTTTGTGTTTCTCAAACAAAAGCTGCCATTCTGCAGATGTCAGGCCTTTCTGTAGCTGTTCTTCCTGAGGCACAATAAGTGCTTAGGTTAATTTCTTTCGTGGTTGCCCCTGTTCTTTTAAAATATACATCTAAGCAACCAATATACATCAAGGAACCATATTCATTAAAGGCCTGCAATGAAACGTGGAGCACCCCACCCCCTCTGTTCAAAACACAGTTTGTCATCAATGCAGAGCACAGGGTGTTCAGCACCTTGCAATAGATACTCTACCACTTGTAGGATCTATATTTATCTGGGTAACAGACCATTAAACAACAATATCTCCATGATCTAATCAGACTTTTACTTAGCTCACATCTCACTAGCAACCTTTAGTTTGCGATACCCTCAGCTGTTCAGCTTGGGTCTCTAAACGAAGTAAATGCTGCAACACTCATTTTTGTGTCATATTTATCAATATCTGATGCTCACAGCATACACAGCAGAATTGGACTCCCTCTGTCTCCAGGGGCAGTCAGAATCCTTGTGCTAGTTTGGTTGGTTCATACTGCAGATGGGATTTACTAAAATTCAAAAGTGGGCAGCCCTTCCCTCTGCTATATAGCAGTCCAGTTCCTTGACTCTGTCAGAATCATTTTGTAATCTGACAGCAAGCTGAAATTTTCATTTATTTCAGCAACTTGAGAATTGATTGCCTGGGTTGTGTGTCAAAGACCAATAGCTGTTTCCAATATGTTTAATATGATGAGGGTATAGATCCTTTTTTAGTAACTTAATCCAAACTCCAGTGTGTTAACAAATTCCCATCACTTGTGTTCCTCTTTTAATTCTGTGTAGAAAAAGGAACTGCTAATATGCATTAAAATTAGATTCAGTAAATACATATTCAGACAAGTCCAAAAATAAGAAGCATAATTATTTAATAGACAGAGGTATTTTGTTCAATGCAAATGGTCTTTAAAACAAAATGGGAAAGCTTTGCTTGTGCAGCCGGGAGAGGCAGTTATTTGGGTTCCACTTAGCACCTGTCAGCCTGCATATGTGTCTTTATTTTTTATTAATTTTAGTCTTCAGACTGCCTAACTGCAGAACTCATTGGATTCTAAAGTCCCGTCTTTGTTTTGAGTTGTCCTTTATGCACAAATCCCTAGGAGGTGCTGTTTAGAAACCCACTGCAAGAGATCTAATATGAGAAGCAGAATTTTTCAACCTATGAGCTCCCTGATGTGTCATCATTCATGGACTGATGTCCAAAACCAGGAGAATTCCCATTGGTACTAGGATGCAGAAGGAGTGAGGGAGAGAAATTTCCTCACTCACTTGCCTCTTTGCTTCCACTCTGTTTCCCTCAACCTCTCCTACAGTGCTTTCCTTTCCTACCTGCCAGCAAACAGTGATTGGCTCTGCCTCACTGCAGCCGGGAATAGAATGAAGTGGGAATAAGGAGAAGGTTAAGGCAAAGAGGATGGCCTCATTACTTCAGTAACCATATCATTTGCTACACCAGCTCCCTCTTTTCAGCCCTCTCACTCATTGCTTTTCCCAATGTGCCCCACCACACATTGTCAACCCTCCATTTAGCCCATTCTTCAATGCCCCAGCTCTTCCCATAAGCCCAAGACACCATAAACCAGTAACCCCAGAAGAGCCTACCGAGCATCCCCCTCCCATAACCTCCACACTACATTCACCAGTCTCTTGACCTATCCTGACTTTTGCCACAAGCCACAACACCCTCTAGCATCTTCTCATGACCCACAAAAGCAGCTGTGGTTTCTTGATTTGTCCTCAATTTCACATAGACTACAGCAAGAAACCAACCCTAAAAGTTCTCATAAAGAATGTGAATTTGTGACTTGGAAGGTGTATAGAAAGTGTAACGCAGAACTTTCTTTCAAAACACTGAGGTTCAGTCTTTTCTAGATCAGCAATAATGATCTAGATAAGTACCATGAAGGCATTTTAAGAATGAAATTAAATTGGGAGGAATTGCAAACACCACTTATGAAAGAAAAATAAAGCACAAGGACCTAGCAGTATTAGAAAGAGTCATGACATATGAACATGAATAGTGATGGAATAAAATGACAGCTAATATCTAGGGAAAATGAATCCAAGGAGTAAGTATTTAATGATGGGAAATGAACTGGAAAACATTGATACTGGAAAGAGATGTAGGTGTTACAATAAGCAATGAATTAAACATGAGTTTGCAATGAGTTATGCTAGTCATAGCCCAATTAACTTTGGGGCTTATGATAGGAGTCACATCACAAAGTAGAGAAGCTATATAGTCCTTCTCATTATGGCTCTGGAGCATCTGCAGCTGGAAAACTGCAATCAGTTCTGCACACTTCATTGCCTGAAAGGCACTGACAAACTCCAGGGATCATATAGAAAAGCAACACAAATGATTCAGGGCTTGCAGGATTGGTCTAGAAGGAAAGATCAGAGGATGAGATTCACAGCTGAAGTAAATCTGGGACTTCAGTATAACTACACAAATTTACTCCTGCTGAGAAGCTGGTCTATATTAAGCACTTCTATGGCTCTAACCTGAGAGTTTCACGATACTTTAATATTTTTACAACACCACATGAGGTAAGAAGTAGTAATCTCTACAGATGAGGAATTGAGGCTGAGTGATTGTCCAAGGTCAAAAAGCCGGTGATAGAGTGGGGATTCAACTCCCAAGTGCCAGACTAGTGCCCTACCCACTGGATTATGCTTTCACTCTTTAGAGATGTTAGTATGTTCAGCTTGCCTTAGTGATAACTAAGGTGGAGGTTATCATGATATATACTACAGGTTGAACCTCTCTGGTCTGGGACTCTCTGGTCTGGGAACATTCATGGTCCAACAGAACCATGGATGTTGCTGGACCAGGGAGCCCCTGGATCAGAGAGCCCCATCAGGGAGCAGCTGACCACAAAGTCCAACAGTTTAGCACTGCAAAACCCTGGTGGCCCCAGGGCAAACTATGGAACTAGCAGCTCAGACCTCATCTCCCCGCATCCGGCAAACTCCCTCCTTCAAGACTGATCAAGTCCTGAGTGTGCCAGATGATGGAAGTCTGTAGTCTACACATCTTTAAAAAGTACTAAGACCAAAGAAGAAAATGAATTATTTAGGATAGTGAAAAGGGTTGGTAGGAATCAAAGAATAAATCTGCCTAGATTTGGTATTTCTACAGTGCCCATTGCTGTTGTCTTGCAGACTGGGAGTTTGCAAGCAAGAAAACAGCCTGTTGTTGATTATTCCTCCTGCGTTCAGGGAAGATGGATTGTATGTGTTCTTGTAAATCAACAGTGTTGCACTAAAGACATAACTGACTCTATTAGTTTCCACTCATAATGGAATGTACCCAACAAAGCCCCAAATATTGGCTAACCACTTGGATAAGGTACATAAGCATTGAATGTAATACATAGGTAGAATATTGGGAAAAGTTATTTCAACCATGAGGCATATTAGACTATGAAACTGTCTCTTGAGGGAAGTAACACTTAAAACTAGATTTTTTCCAAAGCACTAGTACACGTACACTAGGAAGTAATCTATATGGATGTCAGGTGGACTAAGTCAGGGTTTTTCAAACTTTGGGTCACTTCTTAAAAGGGTAAGTCACTAGCTGGTCGTGAGATGCTTTGTTTACCTGAGCATTCACAGGTACAGCCACTGGTACTTCCCAGTAGCTGTGGTTTGTTATTCTTGCTCAATAGGAGCTGCAGAAAGTGGTAGTCTAGCCCACCCCATTTCCCGCAGATTCCATTGACCAAGAACGGTCCATTGCTGCCACTAGCGGGTGCAAACCCCTGGACAAGGTGACCTAATGCCACAGTTCAGTTCTGAAGTCTGTTTGTTATATACTGATTTCAGGAGTGTTCTGCATACAAAGTTGCATGGGTTTAACGATAGGTGTTGATTTAAACCAATTTAGCAGATCCGCCAAAAAAATATTTCTTGTGGTCGGGGTAACTAGAATCTCATCTTTTTCACCCTTGCAATTAGTGGTAGGGTGCCATGCCACTGACAAATGTGAATTTTCATTACCTGCTGCTGCCAGGGCTTCCAGCAGTCCCTTAAGATGAGTTTCCTGGATCCCAGGGAGCCTGGAAGCACAGGAAGACATGTGTCATTGGTAGCCCATCTAGTTGACTGACAGAAAGCCATGAGCTCCCAACTCTGAGGCTCTAAATTTCTGGAAGTTGACCAGCCTAGGGAGCATCTGTCTCTAGAGGCTGGAAAACCTGTGGTTACATAATCCAAGGCAAACTTCTTGAAGGGCTGCAGAAGATCTGGGTGAGCAAGCTAATAGGAAACCAGGCAAATTTGTATTGTATATTTGTCTGAGTTCCATCAAAAGTTAGTTGAAATTATATCGTTTCTGCAAAAATGTTTTGCTGGAATTTTTCTAACCCAGATTAATAATTGAGGACAAAAACCCATGTGGAAACTCTTATATAAAGATTAAAGTTGGGTTTATATTGCTTTAGTTTGCATCAGTAAATTTACAGGTGAAAGCTAAACCAGCCTATCTGCCACTGTGTCCTGACAGGCATATGTGCCATTTTAACTAAATTTTAACTTGAACTTTAAATATTTAATTTCATGTATATAGACAAGGTTTCACTTAAACTTCCATTTGTCTTTAAAGGACTTATTTGAGATACTTAAATTTTATAAAGATGACTAAAAAAATCAGGCCCCAGGATCCTGTTATGTATAAGTTATGTGTATAACTTCTGTTCTCTTTACAGTAAAATTGCATTTGAGGCTGCTAAATATGAAATAGCTTTATGGAGTTATTGAATAAATAATAACACTACAAAATGGTTTAGAAAAGTTTTTGTGTTATCCAACAGAATTATCCCCTCCCCTCCACCTATTCATTAATTTCATTATTCTAGTGTAGTTTCTGGTACAGTAGTAATGGTGTATTCTAGCTCACTGCTGCAGTATGGCTGATACAATTTTTCAGGGCCTACAAAGAAAGAGGAAGGGTTAGCTGAGAGAAATACGGACTAAATAGCCTGCATTCCTCAATTTCTTAATTTTGAGTATTTGCCACATAAGCATAGTATTAACCAGTTTTTCAAAACCTCATTGTGAGGGATTAGATGAACAAAGGCCTGGCATCCAGGGGTTAAAGAAAGCCTCTGAACCTAGTTAGCCCCATCCTGCTTTACCTGCAATCAATGCTAGGCCTGAAGGGAGGGAAAAAGGAAGGAGCCTGTCTCAGTTTGGGGTTGATTAGCAAGGAGGCAAGAGCCCAGGTCAGTAGTTTAAAGTGATTTTTTTTCAAAGTATGTGTTGCAACCCAGCACTGGGTCTCAAAAATTGAAGCACTGGGTTGCCTTGCTGTAGGTTGACCAGTGGGGGTGGTAAGGCCAGCGTCCTGCCTGTCCTGTGGACCACACTGTGCACTGGCAGCAGTGAGCAGCAGATCTGGCTCCTAGAGGGAGGCAAGTAGCCAACTCTCACAAGATAAAGCAAAACAAGCCAAAAATATGAAGCCAATCCCATTTCTAAACAAACCCAAAATGAGCTCTGCCCATTTTTGTTCTGCAGTGCCTGGTGACAAACCAAGAACTGGCCAATATGTGTGTGGAGCCAGATCTTGGGGCAGGGGCAGCTTGTGGAGCTGTACCTGCTGCTGGCCACTTCCAGGGTGCAGGACTACTCCACTGTGCCAGTACAGGCAGGAAGCTTGCCTTACCATCCCACTGCTTCATTGACCAGGAGCCACCAGAAGAAAGTTTGTGCCCCAACAATCCCCTGTCCCAGCCCTACAAACCCAGAGACCCCTCCTGCACTATAAACATCTCATTTCCAGCCCCATCCCATAAGCTGAACTCCCTGTACCTCGCCCCCATGCTTCAACCCAGTGTCTCTGCCTACATACTGAACCTCTGTGCTCCAACTCTTCTCCCCCAGGCTGTACCCTAAGTCCCTCTTCTGTGGCCCTCACCGCAGAGTCCACACTCTCAGGCAAAGCCTTCACCCCTGCAGTCTCAACCCCACATCCCTGTAGCCCCACTGTGAAGCCTGCACTCTGGTCAAAAGAAATAATTATGTTGGATCATGGGCATCAACAATTTTTTTCCAACTGGGCCATGAGGGGGAAAAAAAAACCATGGTCTAAATAAAACCACTGGTCACAAACCAGAGCCTCCCCGCTCAACAGCCATGGAAGCAAGTAAACCCCCACACCCACCCCTCTGAGAAAAGGGGGGACCCTACTGAGAAGCCCCAACTCACAGGAATCTGGACTCTTGGGGCCACACCCCAAAGTTAAGGACTTGGGTAGGAAGTGGTTTGAAATTCCTGGGCCAGGAGCGGAGACGGCAGGGGTCCAGCACCTTGCTTTTTTGCCTGCTTACACGCCATCGTAGCCACTGGCCTGCACTACTGCCAGGGCCCTGGCCTTACTCACATTATTCATCTTCAAAGAAATCTGGAAACTAGTGACATGGTGAAAAGACAGCAAAAATGTATAAACCGGTAGTATGTAACAATCTAACCATGAAACAGTTAATATTATTAAGTCCTTCTTACCTTAGTGATGCATGTCATGGTACAATAATGGCAATGAAACTGTATGCAAATGAGGCCATGGAGGGAGGGAGTTGCTAGGCAACTGGGAAGGATTGGAAAAGCACATTCTGTTAGTTCAGGGTGGCAATTGGTCTGAGGAGAGGCAGTTTTGTAAACAGTGTTGGTGGTTTGTTGGTGATCTGCCAAAAAAAAGCTATTTTAACTCAGAATAAATAGACTTAAAAGAATCAGCACACTTCTCAGCAGCTGTTAATTAGTTAAATCAGACCTTCTATACCACTGAGCTGTATAGTAGGGGACATATACTTCCACCTCCCACCTTTAAATTATTTTGGTTCAATAGGGATTTTGCAAATAGGCAATTTACAACTTTTCCAACTATTGCAAGCAAAACAGTTCTGGTGAAATGATCTATAGCAATGAAGAATGATGTGAAGGGTTATTGCTTTTTTTTCTAAGTCTACACATTTTCTTTCCCTTCAATTCTACCAGCTAATTTTTTTAAAATGTTTACATTCTTGCTGCGTATATAATTCCAAATTCTGGAACCAAATTGTATTTTATGGAAGAGTGGAAGTCAGCAAGTTAACACAGACTCTTGAAATATAAAAGATTTAATAAAACTACTTGATTGCATTTTTAGGCCTTGATTTAGCAAGGTATTTCAGCACATATCTAATTTTAAGCACATGAAAATATCATTACATTATATCCTATGGTTAAATATCTTACTGAATCAGGACCTTCATACTATAAGGCATCCTATATATGTAATACTATATATACTAACAGATTTATCTGAGTATTTTGTGAGCAAAGACCTACTTTGGGTAAGGTGCCACAGGACTCCTCAAGATTCAGACTAACACAGCTACCCCTGTGATACTGGCCTTAATACTGTTCTTTAAAAGTAAAATGTTAAATAACCTTTAACAATATTCATTGTTCTGGAAAAATTACATAGGTTGTGGTTCTGATCCAATGCCCTTTGAAGTCAAAGTCTTTTCATACTTTTCAATGTTTACTGGAATAAGGCCAGAGTGAAATTACTGCAGGAAACACCTAAATAATAGGGAATGTTCAGGGAAGAATTAACAAGTTGTTGGCTATTGTAAAACAAATTATGGGTTTCTGGGGTACTCACATAAGTCCTATTATGAAAGATAAGGATTGCTCAAGTAGAAAAACAGTTGCAGAATTGGGCCCCTTAATCCACTCTGGGCCATGCAATTATAAATATAATAAAAATACATTTATAAATATAAATATGAAAAGCAGTCCAAGTAAAATAGTATAAAAATATGTTTATGCTATAAAGTGCTTGGAATCCTCTTTCCCTGACTCAAACAAGCAAACACAGATACACACTTATGCACACAGCAAGGAAATATCCAATTTTTATGGGGTTTTATGTATTTGTATTTCTGTAGCAATGGGGAATTCTAGTCATAGATAAGGACTTCATTGTGAGTAGGCACCGCACAAATACAAAATTTAAGGGAGTAAATCATGAATGAACTATTAGGGTCTGGAGTAGGATCCACATGGACAATGAGCAGTAAGCTAATGTCAGGTTGATTTGAAACCCTGATTGCTACAAAATAGATGTTCATGTGGATGAGCCATTGGTGACATTCCATGGCTTATGTTATACAGAAGGTAGGACTAAAGGGTCATAATAGCCCTGTTTGTAGAATATGCACACAGGGAGGAAGCAGAGTTGTGATACTATTGCAGTTAGTCTCCCAGACAGTCTTTAGGCTGACAGCAGCATGGTTCAGAGGCCACAAATGACTCTTTGGGTCACCTGTGCAATGCGCCCGATGGCAAGAGATGAGTATAAAGATTTTTGTACTCAGGGACATGTGGCCCAGGACCTTAGGTCAATTACAGTGATGCTTGCATTCAGGAGAGCACAGACTAGTGGCCAGAGTCAATATAGTCTCCCCTCCCCCTTCCCCTCTTCCCCCGTTGAGTACGGAGACAGTGTTAACCAATGTCTAGAGTCAATATGGCAACCCTTAGATGTAGGGCAACACAGCCCCTTGACCAGTGCCAATATAACAGCCCTTAGGTACAGCACAGAGCGATCCAATGGCTAGTACCTGGAGTGGGGAGGAAGGGTCCATACCATTAATAGATTATATATTCCTTAATTGTCCACCACTTTTCCCAGTGCAGCAGGGTTTTTTTTTATCTATCTAAACTAAAATCCAAAGTGTCCATGCCATTGTGATGGGTGTTAGTGTTCCAAGGACTGTGAATCATCTTGTTACACCAGTGCCCTCTAATGAGCTGGATGTTTACTCCCTAACCCCATCCCATCTGTTTGTCATTTCACCCTACAGATTATCAATTGATACACTCCAATCCCTGAGACCTCCTTGAAACATTCCTCTGTGATATTCAGCCCCTGCTGCTAACTACTTGCAAAAATCCAAGAACCTCAGCCCCCAAATGGACAGTGTAACCCAGGTTACTACTTTTACCTTAAATCATCTCTCCAGTGCAATACACAGCATTTGTCAACATTTAAAATAAAACAAATTAGGGGTTTTTTAAAGAGAAAATAAGGGTTCCTCTAGAAACAGTGAGTGTTGCAATCAAATATTTACAATACAAAACAAAATCATAAAAAACAAAATCATAAAATAGGGCCTACACTTATTAACTGTTACCTTTCTAATAAAGTCAGTTTCTGCTCAGAGTTCAGTCCATTGTAGAGATGTCTGGTTTCACAGCAACCAAGATACAGTTTTTCATTACATATCAAGCAAGTGCCTTGTGTACGATGGATGAATGGATCTAGTGTGCCTGTCTCAGGCCTGTCAACAGTGGCAGGGCAAAGGGGGCAGTTGCCCTGTGACCTTGTGGCAGTGGCAGCAGCTGAAGCCATGGGTCCTTTAAATCACCAGCCAGAGTGCCATGCAGTGTGCCCCAGACAATTCTGAGGGCTGGGGGCGGGGGGAAACGGAGAGGGAGGGCAGCACTTCATGCAGTGCAGAGGGCTGACTGCCCCAATCCTGCCCATTCCAGTCCAGGCCTTGCCCCTTCCAGGAGCATGGAGTCCCCTCCTCGCCCCCCCCCAACCCTCCTGGAACCTTGTTCGGGGCCCACGCAGGCAGTTTGGCATTCTTGGCCTTTCTGTGCTCTGTATTACATTGAAACACTCTCAATTCATTGGCAGGATTATTCTCTGCAGTAAAATGGTTTTGATTGTTTGAAGTTGTCTCTGGTAAGTTTTACTTTGACAGTCTTAGAAAGCCTTGAAAGTGGAGCAAAGCTGGATGTAAGCTTTGCATTACATCATCAGCCAATCACAGCAGGAATGCTCTATTGCAGAGATGTATTCTTCCCTGGTGACTACTTTCTACTCCAAGTCCATAAAGCAAACTTTCAATATAGACACATTGCTTCTTAAATAATGCACACATCTCTCAATGGTTATAAAATTTGACAAGTTAAGGTACCTACAGAAACCATGTTAGTTAAAAAGTACATGTTACTTTTTAAGAATAAGTATCCTGCGAGACAAATATTTGGTGTAGTGAGTTTGTGAGGTCTGAGGAAAGAGTTGTTTGCAAGACACAGGGGGCCATTTCCCAAAGGTCCTCTGTGTCAGCTGTATGTGTAGCACTGCTGATTATATCATATGCTTTAGATATACCAGAAAATTTGCTTGGGGAGAGGGGAAATCTACATTGCACAATTAAGACTATAACTACACTACAAACTAATGGCTCTTGCGCACACACACATATTTGTACTAGTTTCATGAGAGCTAAAAAGAGCATAAATAGTATTTTTAGCATAGAAAAAAGGCTTAGTCATACTGTGTATGTGCTTGCCTGAACCCCGTAGGAAGGCTACTATCCTGGCTATACTACTATTTATACTTACTAATTCTCAAGATGCTTCAGGGGCTATGTGTATGTGAGCTGTGAATCACACCTCCATCTCGTACAGCAGTGCTCAGATTCTGTACTCTTTCATACTTTTTTTCTCTCTCCATCCTATTGCAGTAGTGCTGGATAACCAACATACCGTGTGATGTTTTCTAGCCAAATATCAGTGTCCTACTATGCCCCCATATTTTTATGGAAATGTGTTTTGAATATGAATATGCATAACTCGAATATGCTTTATGTAAAATGAGGCATATAAACTCTTGTTGAAGAGTTTGTATTCTGCTGAATGTGTATATCTGTGTGAATGTATCATTCTCATGTTAGGAATAAGAAGTATAAACCTGCTTATTAATCTAGGTCTTCTAGTGAAAGCTATTAGTTGTACTTAAGGAACTTAATGGTCAATGCTCAAGACAATGACCTGTAAATAGTTTTGTTTTTCCTGTAACCCCAAACTGTGGTTAGTCCTACAAAGACATGTGACCTGGTGCTGGAATCCATCTTGAATTTAGTATTTTTCTATTGGGGTAGGGAAGATGGAACAAAGGATTCCCACCCAGAGGAAAGTCTAGTTAAGTGAGAGAGAGCAAACAATGAGGGTCTTTAGCTGACTTCTGAAACTGCCTCTGCACTCTAAGAGGCTATACAAGAATACCTGGGGGAAAAACTGTAATAAGAGGGGTGAAGGAGCATTGCTGGGCCCAGATGAGAGAAAAAGATCCTCTATGATTTATGAGGAACTGAAGCTGAAGTAAGAACTAGGGTGAGAAATATGATTTGTATTAATGTCTCATAAGCCTGGTCTATACTACAATGGAAGGTTGAATTAAGATATGCAACTTTCGCTACATTAATTACATAGCTGGAGTCTATGTGCGCACATGAAGCTGATGGGAGCAAATGCTCCCATTGGCATCTCTTATTACTCACAAAAGGAGGAGTGCTGGATGCCAGTTGGAGATGCCCTCAGTATTTGATTTGTAGGTTTATACTAGACCTGCTAAATTGAATGCCAGAACATCAACCTCTGGAGCATCGATCTTCCACATAGCGTAGATGTTGCCTTAGTGTATTGGGCTTAACTGTTGTGTTTTATTTTTGCTTAGTAACTTACTTTGATCTGTTGGTTTTCATTTGCAATCACTGAAATACTATCAGGGGGTAGCCGTGTTAGTCTGAATCTGCAAAAGCGGCGAGGAGTCCTGTGGCACCTTATAGACTAACCAGTGTTGGAGCATAAGCTTTCGTGGGCAAAGACCCACTTTCATGGGCAAAGACATGCATCTGACGAAGTGGGTCTTTGCCCACGAAAGCTTATGCTCCAACACTTCGGTTAGTCTATAAGGTACCACAGGATTCCTCGCCGCTTTTACTGAAATTCTACTTTTTTAAACTTAATAAAATCACTTTTGTTTGATAAACCCAGTGTAAATAATTATCTGGGAGAGGAAGAACAACACCTATGCATATCTCTTTTCACAGATAACAATAATGCTGTGTTGCCAATCATTTTTTATTCCGAGAATCAAAAGCCCCTTCAAAAAGAGTATCGCTTTTGATCTTTAACTTTTATGAATATTGCAAGAAAATAAACATAACACGGACCCATCTAAATTATATAAATTGTGTGGGCCAGAGAAAACACCATGAGGTAATGTAGATCTTGAGCAATATTAAACATCTAATCCATCATTATTCGCTTCTAGTACCAAAGTACTATAAATAGATAAATACTGACACATTATTTGTTGTGGAAAGTGTCAGTATTACATTAGATGGGGGCACACTTCAAGTTCAATATATCTTAGGTACATGTAAAAGTCTTTCAATGGATTTCAGATTTCAACAGGATCTTTAACCAATGCTTGAACATTAATGTATACATGATAATTTGTGTATTCAGTGCTGTTGCACTCTTTCCATCAGAAAGAATTGTTCAAATCAATTGCTGTAAGATACAAAATTGAGCAAAATGGTTATATTTCTATCAAAGGAGGATTTTGTTCTTTCCCATTGTGTTCTTTAGTGTACCTGGTTTCCTCCTTTTTTAATGCTACCAAAAGTCTGTGTCTGTATTTTTTCAGGGTTCTGCACAAATAGGAACAGTAATATGCAAATATTTTGTGTCATTTTTTTCTTACCTATTTTGTTTGGAATAGCCTGTTTCAGTAACTTTACCAACTTTAGCTATACTTCATACCGCATATCTTCCCAAGAACTGTTGGGGCTTGGCTATTTCACTTTCCTCCCCTGGCCCATGAATCTGAGGATCTGCACAAAGTCCACGACAAAACTGGAAAGTTTGGGCCTGTGAGGCTCTGAGAATTCTAGCAAAGTTTTGACTGGCCATCTACTTCTACTGTATGGTGCTGGTCACTTTGCAGGTGTGCTCAGATTAGAACGCATGGACCAGAATCTCTGGTCTGTAAATGAATGCAGCTCCACAGTAGTCAATGAAACTGCACTCGTTTATATCAGGAAGTTGATCACTTTGTAGTTTCTGTAGGCTGAGCTAGTTGCACATACCAGGTCTCCTTGCAATCCTCCATTATCTCATAAGCTCCCTATGTGCCACCCTCCAGTCCCCATCTACTTCAGGGACTCCCTGCAAAGATTCTTAACAAAGTACTGCATCCATTACTACATGGAAATATTAGAATAATAATTAATAGTATTGCAGAAATGTTCAAGAAATGTGTGTTGTACTTGGGAAAAGAATGGTGTAAATTCATTTGATGACAACACTTTCCATTCCACAGTATCTCAGGAGTATGTTAAATAACAGGTAATAAAGTCAGACATTATAAAATCTGACCTGAAAAATTTGCCTCCAAGATTTAGAGAAGAGTTAGCTGTCAAGTTTGTTGGACCATTAAAGTATGTTTGATGTAGCTCTGTGGCCTTTTATGGGCAGCCTGGAGACAGTATCATTGATCCTGCTTACAGTTGTTGCAGGTTGATCTTGTCAGAGACCACTAGTGAATCCTTTTCTGAGCGATTTGCTCAACTTGCATGATATTGATGCTAGTCTACTGTAGACTGTGCTTTAGGCTATCTTTGAAGTGCTTATTTTCAAACAGGATGCCTCCTGTGATTTTATTTTTTCCTATGTCCTTCTTTCGTCTCAATTTCACAGTACAGATAACTCTGCTATTTCCTGCCCCTCTCCCTCTCACCATCTCCCACCCCCTATCTTAGCTGTCATATACAAGTCTCCATCTTTGTGGAGATGATGGTCTTTCATTCTGATGACATGTCTGATCCACTCATGGGCTTTCAGTTGCATTTCCTCAATGCTAGTCGAGTTTCCACTTTCAAGGGCCTTAATATTGGTGAATCTGTCCTGTCAACAAGTATTCATTACTGAGTGGAGGGAACACATGTGAAATTCCTCAAGCTGTTTAATGTACCATTTCTAAAGAATCCATATCTCAGATCCATACAGGAGGTACATTAGCACCACTGCACATTAGATCTTCAATTCAGTGAAGAAATGAATAGTGTATTAGTAAAGGACTTTTTTCAGAGCCAGCCAAGAGCCTGCCTGAATTTACTGATTCTGAAAGCAATTTCCTTAGCAGGGAACCATCCCTCTAGATGCTGCTGCACCAATACTTGACCTGATCCATTTTTTCAGTTGTGTGCCTTGGATGAATATGGCTGGTACTAGGGTATTGGAACAAAATGCTATTTGGAATTAAATTGTTAAATTGTTTATTGTTGAGGCAAAAAGTGCCTCAACAATAAACCTCTCTACCATCTTAGTTGTATCATTTTGTATATCCCCAGATCCAAATCCCTTGTAGCATGGCTGAGGACACAGCAAGGAACAAGCTGAACAGTATGAAAGTGAGTATGCAGCTTTGATTCAATCTGTTTGAGACTTCAATTGCATCAGAAGAGCAATCTTTTGGAAAGCATTTGCACTCTCGTCTGGCTATGGAACAGATGATTGGTATGAACCTTCTTGAGCAGCCAAGGTTATGTGGAGTAGCCCATAGACTCTGTTGACTGTATCTAAAAGCTCTGGTCAAGTCAATGAGGACTGCATACAGATCCAGTTGCTCATTTGAATGTTTTGTCTGGACCTTCTTTTCAACAAAAATCACACCAGAAATACTATGACCTGGTGTGAAATGACACTGTGCTTTTGGAAGATTCTCTTTAGGTATGTTTGCAATGAATCTGTTCAGTAAAGGTGAATTATTATCTTCCCTGCTGTACAGAGGAAAGAACTGCATCTATTTTTCCATAGTAAGCTTTGCTTCATTTGTTTTTGAATGGTGGTAAAATAATAGCATCTCTGAAGTCTTGTGTTACTTATTTTTCCTCCCAAATGCAATCAAAGATGTTGTGAAACACCTTGATAGCCTTTGGGCCTGCTACTTAATCCATTTCTGTTGGAATACCATCCTTTCCAGATGCATTGCCAGAGTTCGGTTATTTGATGGGTTTCAAAACCTTAATTTATCTTTTTAAGAGAGAAATCTAAGGAATTGTCCCTGACTGAGGTTTCATTAGAGAAGGCTTTGGAACAAATTGCTAAACTAAACAGTAACAAGACACAGGACCAGATGGCATTTACCCAAGAGTTCTGAAAAATCTCCAATGTAAAATTGTGGTGCTACTAAGTGTGGTATGTAACTTAGTCTTTAAATCAGCTTCTGTACCAAAAGTCTGGAAGATAGCTAATGTGATGCTGATCTATAAAAAGGGTTCTAGAGGTGATCCTAGTAATTACAGAGGGTGCGTCTACACATCAGGGCTTAACTTGAAATAAGCTATGCACATTGAGCTACATCAATTGTGTAGCTTATTTCAAAATTGGGACCAACTACACTAATTTTGAAATAGAGCACGTATCCTCCAACTTCACTTACTCCTTATACAATAAGGCTACGTCTACACAGGCACCCTTTTCTGGAAAAGGGATGCAAATGAAGAAAG
>CM057846.1:141341777-141356170 GCA_030068395.1 Apalone spinifera
CATTTGCATCCCTTTTCCGGAAAAGGGTGCCTGTGTAGACGTAGCCATCGGGTTACAGGAGTTGGAATAAGAAGTCTTCCAGCTTTATAGTATTTCAAAATAAGTGCCTGCTGTGTAGACACAGACCAAGTTATTTTGTAATAACGTTGCTGTATAGATGTACCCAGACCGATAAGCCTATAGTCAGTACCAGGCAAATTAGTTGAAATTCCAGAATTGTCAGGCACATAGATTAACATCATTTGTTGCACAAAAGTCAACATGGTTTCTGTAAAGCCTCACTCATCTATTAGAAACCATGCCTCACTCATCTATTAGAAATCATTGAGGGGTTCAACAAGCATTTGGACAAAGGGGATCCAGTGGATCTAGTGTAATTAGATTTCCAGAAAGTCTTTGACAATATCCCTCACCAAAGGCTTTTAAGTAAAGTAAACTGTCAAAGAAAAGGTCCTGTCATGTACTGAACACTAACTAAAAGATAGGAAACAAAGGCTAGGAATAAATAGTCCTCGGAATGGACAGAGGTAAGTATTGGTGCCCACAGGGGTCTGTACTGGGATCAATCCTATTCAACATATTCATAAATGATTTGGAGAAAGGGGTAAAAAGTGAGATGGCAAAATCTGCAGATGATACCAAACTGCTCAAGAAAGTTAGGACAACAGTGAAATGTGAAGAGCTTCTAAAGGATCTCACAACTAGGTAAATGGCAAATTAATTTTAATGTTGATAAATGCAAACTAACGCATATTGGAAAACATAATCTCAACTATATGTACAAAATGATGGGGGACTAAATTTACTATTACCAATTAAGAGAGATTGGAGTGATTGTGGATAGTTCTCTGAAAACATCCACTCAATGCGCAGCAGCAGCCAAAAAAAGAAAAGAAAACAGAACATTAGGAACTGTTTTTAAAGGGATGGAGAATAAGACAGAATATATCTTTTTGCCTCTGTATAAATCCACAGTATTTCCACATCTTGAATGCTGAGTACAGATGTGGTTGCCTCATCTCAAAAAAATCTCAACATGAGAAAAAATTCAGAAAAGGGCAACAAAAATGACTGGGGTTTGGAACGACTGCTATATGAACAGAGATAAAAAAAGACTGGGACTTTTCATCTTAGAAAAGTAGACTAAGGCGTGATATGATGGAAGTCAATACAATCATGACTAGTTTGAAGAAAGAGAATAAGGAAAATATTTACTTGTTCCCATAACATAAGAACTAGGGGTCACAAAATGAAATTAATGAGTAGCAGCTTTAAAACAAACATAAGGAAGTATTTCTTCACATAATGCACACTCAGCCTGTGTAAGTCCTTGCCAGGGGTATTGTGAAGACCAGGACTTTAACAGGATTAAAAAAAGAACTAGGAAAATTCATGGAGGATAGGGCTATCAATACGTATTAGCGAGGATGGGTAGAAAGGTTTGTCAGTGGCTGGGAATGGGTGATGGGAGGAATCACTTGAAGATTACTTATTTGATTAATTTTTCTTGGTCACCTGGCATTGTCTATTGTCAGAAGATAGGATATGGGGCTAGATGGACCTTTGTTCTGACACAGTAGGGCCATATTATGTTTATGATCTTATGAAGATTGACTAAGGTCCTCCTTTGATGGGTTTCTCCTGTAATTGGTCAAGGACGTGCCGATCAACTATGTACGATATATTGAGTAGACTACTGAAGTTTTCAGCCCATCTCTGTATAATTCCCTCCTTGTCTTAGATGAGTTTATGCCATCTACTGATTATAAGGGCATATTTAGATAGTCCATGAACTGCTTTGAGAGAGTCAAAGAACATCTTTGCAATGTTTGTATCTGCATAATGCTGAATTTCTGCTGCGTTCCTCTCCCACCACTCATCCTGCATTTTTCTCTGTTCAAATTGGGCCTAATTAAACTTATTTTTCTTTGAGATGGAAGTGAGATGATTCAACAAATATTTTGTGTTTGTCACCAACTATCCTTGTTCTTATCAAATCAATCCTGATGTCCCTTTTTCTTTGGCCCAAGCACTGATTTATCTTTGTTAATAATCACATCTTTGAACTGCTTGCATTTCTCTGTTGGGGTGCATGTGAATGGTAAGCATGAAAAAGCTGGTCATCCAGTGATTGCTGAAACTGCAGTTGAGAGTTGATGTGCTTGAGTTTTGCTATAGAATCATAGAATACTGGAACTGGAAAGGATGTAGAGAGATCCTCAAGTCCGGTCCCCTGCCCTCACAGCAGTACCAAGCCCTGTCTAGATTATCCCCGCTCTTAAATATATCTAGTGATAGGGATTCCACAACCTCCCTAGGCAATTTATTCCAGTGTTTAACCAACTTTACAGTTATGAAGTTTTTCCTAATATCCAACTTAAACCTGCCTTGCTGCAGTTGAAGCCCATTGCTAATTGTTCTATCATTAGAGGCCCAGGAGAATAATTTTTTTTCCTCCTCCTTACAACACCCTTTTAGATAATTGAAAACTGCTATCGTGTTCCCTCTGCCTGCTCTCCTCTAAACTAATCAAGCCCAATTCTTTCAGTATTCCCTCATAGGTCATGTTTTCTAGACCTTTAATAATTTATGTTGCTCTTCTCTGGGCCTTCTCCAATTTCTTCACATCTTTCTTGAAATATGGTGCCCAGAATTGGACACAATCCTCCAACTGAGGCCTAATAAGCACAGGATAGAGCAAAAGAATGACTTCTCATGTCTTGCTCAGAACACTTGTGTTAATTAATCCCAGAATCATGTTTGCCTTTTTTGCAATAGTGTCACATTGTTGACTCATATTTAGCTTGTGGTCCACTATGACCCCTAAATCCCTTTCTGTAGTACTCCTTCCTAGACAATCATTTATCATTCTGTATGTGTGAAACTGATTGTTCCTTCCTAAGTGGAGTACTTTGCATTTGTCCTTATTAAACTTCATCCTGTTCACCTCAGACCATTTCTCTAGTTTATCCAGATCATTTTGAATTATGACCCTATCCTCCAAAGCACTAGTAACACCTCCCATCTTAGTACCATTTCTGAACTAAATATGTGTACTTTCTATAACATCATCTAAATTGTTGATTAAAGATATTGAACAGAACAATCCCAAAACAGATTCCTGCAGAAACCCACTTGTTATGCCCTTCCAGCATGATTGTGAACCATTAATAACTACTTTCTGAGAACAGTTATCCAGCCAGTTATGCACCGGATTAGTAGTCCTATCTTAGTAGGATTTGCCTAGTTTATTGATAAGGTCATGTAAGACTATATAAAATGCTTTTCCTATGTATACCACATACACCACTTCTCCCTTATCCACAGTGCTTGATATCCTATCAAAGAAAGCTATCACATTGGTTTGACATGATTTGTTCTTTACAAATCCATGCTGGCTGTTACCTATCACCTTATCATCTTCCAGATGTTTGCAAATGAATTCATTAATTATTTGCTCCATTATCTTCCCTGGCATAGAAATTAAACTGACTGGTTTGTAGTTTCCTGGGTTGTTCTTATTTCTCTTTTTCTAGATGGGCACTATATTAGTTGAAAGCCTTCTTTTGTTGAGCTTGGGGCATTTGCATAGTAAGGGGAATAATATGGTGATTTACCACTGTTCTTATCAATCTATGGTCTGTCCAGAATCTTTTGCCATGTATGCCTCTGGTAATTCCGACATCCCAGCTGTTTCATTGGTGGGTGATGACATATTTGATCAGGTGCATCTATTTCATTGTATATTTATCATTTGTATAAAGATGTGCAAGTGATGGGAAGACTATGTTCTGCACACTTATCCACAAGTAGGAGTCTGTTGCTGTTCATCTTTCCAGTTCCATGTTGTCCCAACACACCTCTCCCTTTATTGTTGTCTCAGCAACCTTTAGTATTGATGTTTCCTAGAAGGATGAACTTGTGCTGTGCAGAAATTGATCTCAGGATAGACTCCAGGTCAGAGTAGAACTGCTGCTTGTTTCCCTTTGTGCTGGTCAGTGTGGGTGCATAGGCATTTATACAGAGGCAGTTGGGAACTGCATTGATGAATAAACTGCACATTCTTGAAACACTTTGGCTACGTCTACACTGCAGAGATTTTGCACAAAAACGGTAGTTTTTGCACAAACTCGCAGAGTGTCCACACTACATGCGCTTTCTTGCGGAAGAAAAAGTACAGTAGATCATAAGAACACAAGGCTTTTTGAGTAAGAATTATTCCTCTTTCTATGAGGAATAAGCCTTTTCCCACAGGAGCTCTTGAGCAAGAAGGCAGTGTGGACAGGCAACGGGGTTTCTTGTACAAGAAACCCCTATGGCTAAAATGGCCATCAGAACTTTCTTATGCAAGAGAGCATCCACACTGCCATGGATGCTCTTGCGCAAAAGCACATAGCAATGTGGACACGCTCTTGCGCCAGAGCTTTTTGTGCAAGAAGCCTGCAGTGTAGACATAGCCTTTGGGTATAGAGTGACCACACCAAGTCCCCCATTCCTACCTCTAGGGATTTTTTGTGATCCCCATTCTCCCCATACTAGTAGCTTATTTAGCACCTCTTTCACCCTCATACCAGAGTTCCTCATTCTCTACTGACTTTGGGTGCTGCCCCTTCCTTCACACATTCCTTCTGTGTGTGAAAATCATTTAGGATGTCAACTTATGAAACTCTATTGGAGGGATGGGCAGAGATGAGTTAAGGGTACTGTAATGCTGGAAGGTGTTAATTTATGTCAACCAGCACCTGGATCTACAGACAACTGCAGAGGTACTTTAAGCTTTAGTCCTGCTAAATAGCATCCAGTTCACCTAGTCTGGTATTCTGACTTTCTCAGAAATCAATGCCCATTGATGCCAAGAGTATTCCTCAAATATTTCAAATTGATTTGCTGCCATGATCAAAAACTGTCATGTTACGGACAAACATTCAAAAAGGTAAACAGAAATACATCAAGTTAAGAGCTCTGCTTGCTGATGTCTAGAACATTCCCTGAAATGTACGAATTAATGTAATGCAGCTTTCAAAGTTATTACACTGCCTTGATATGTCTGACTTTGTTTGTCTGCAATACAAGAGAACATAGAAATTGACCCACTGTGTCTTAAATGAAGAAGGTTTAATAGTAACTTTAAAAGATGTTGGGCACTGACAGCACAGGTGACTACAGTGCCTCCAATATATTGGTTGTATGAAGCAGCCACCACTTATACAGGGTTCTAGCCATGAAAGTGGACCCCAGAGTATTCTGATTTTTGCCAGAAGCATAAAGACTCTACAGCAATTAAATTCAATTCATCCTGCACACGACTACAACTAAATGTACAATATGTGAGGGAATTAGTCCATTCAGTCTGGGAGTCAGGACTTCTACAAAACACATGCTTATAAGGAATGTGTTCTCATCCAACGTGCATACAAGTAATTAAACACTACCCTCATTTTCTTAAGTGTAATTGAATTTCATGGTGCATGGAGTATTGTGGAGTTACCTGCCAGGGGGATTCAATAAGCTTTGGCAGCATTAGAGACAGCATATTTATAGCATCACGGTGGGGAGTTTAAAAAGTCAGTAATTCCCTACATGCTGAAATGTATAATGCACTTTTCTCTGGGTTTGTTTTGAGCAGTCAATTTGCATCACTACACAAATTCCCTTGGCATAACTATGCCTTTTCCAATATCTTCTCTTTGCTTTAAAAATGTGACAATTTCACTTCTGTGGAGAGACATTCCATTTACAGCTGGTGTCGTCAGCAGACAGTAACTCTTGAGGGATTTCAGTGCCCTTCTCCTGACACATCACTGAAATTGTATCTGTTCTCAAGGAGGCATATAAAAAGCTGGCTATAAAATGATTTATATATAGACAGGAGCACTCCATATCTCCCCCAAAAATGTAAAGGGAGTCTTCACCTTCTTTTTTATGATCTAGTTAAAACATGCTTATTAAATTTAAAACTTTATGAATTTCATGACACAAAACCTATGGACTTTGGAATTCTAAAGCATAGGGACAATGTTGTGGTACCTTCACTGGTCCCTCTGACTTTCAGCCTTTTAATTGTGAAACTCAAAATGTTGCCACTAAATTCTCATCTTTTTTTGGCTTTGTCTAAAATGATGCTGGACATGAATTAGGAAGAAAGTATTACAACACTTTAGGGATGACTATAAATTGAAGTAATTTGTAAGCAGCCAGTATGGCTATAATATCAGTAGGCACAATTTGCACATCATAGTGAATGGTGGCCACGAAGCAATACAATAAAATAAATTGTACCTTGTTAGTACTACTATTAATGATATTTCACCAGGACAGAGTGAATATAAAATGCTATTGGATAAAAAGGTAGCTTTCTTAAATCTACTTTGTTCTATTGGAAACATTGTTCATAGTGTAAGGTAATGAGGCATGAGACCTATATCAGACTGGGGGCAACAAGCAGCCCATGGGCCAGATGTGGCTCACTAGGATTAGCCCTTGACAGGTCACAGGATGCTTTATTTACCTCAGAGTCTGCAGGTGTGGCTGCTTACAGCTCCCAATGGCCAAGAACAGCAAACAGTGAACATGGGGAGCTGCAAGTGGCTGTACCTGTGGACGCACAGGTAAATGAAGCACCTGGCTGACCTAAGCGAATTGTGTCTGGCCTGCAAGCCACTATTGCCTAACCCGATATATATCCAACTATATCAAAATGTTTGACAAATTATTACAATTTTATAAGATATATCAAATATATTGCTAGAGCTGTAAAATATATTGCTAGAGTGGTTTTGTTTGTCATGTTTTCTTCAGGAAATGCCACTTCACTGAAAGTGAACCTTTTGGGGTAGCCTACCAGCTTCACTGAAATGTTCTGAAACTCCAGGAGAGAATTTCTGGGAAAAGGGAGAGAGAGAGATCCCAGAACAGCCAATAACCCCAGGATAGCCACATAGGATAGCCAAGGATAACTTGGGTCCCTCACATCCCCGGTGATTGTCTTGATCACTTACAGACTGATTTATCTGTTCCAAATCAGTAGCTTAGAATCATAGAATACTAGGACTGGAAGGGACCTTGAGAAGTCATCGAGTCCAGTCCCCTGCCCTCATGGCAGGACCAAATACTGTCTAAACCATCCCTGATAGACATTTATCTAACCTACTCTTAAATATCTCCAGAGATGGAGATTCCACAACCTCCCTGGGCAATTTATTCCAGTGTCTGACTACCCTGACAGTTAGGAACTTTTTCCTAATGTCTAAACTAAACCTCCCTTGCTGCAGTTTAAGCCCATTGCTTCTTGTTCTATCCTCAGAGGCCAAGATGAACAAGTTTTCTCCCTCGTCCTTATGACACCTTAAAGTCAAAGAATAAAAGTAAACTTAATTCCTTGAGGTTGGAGCTTCCAGGGCTATTCCAGATAACTGAATTTAGCAGAGGAGGGTGAAAGACTCAATGAGAATTAAAATTAAAGACTTGGCAAGATTTTTTTAAAATTATATACAGAAGTTACAATATAGCTATAAACTGTATTTATATTCCTGTTCAAACATGAAACTTTTCATTCAAGGGTGTGCAATCCCTCAATGAGGAGAATGGGTATAATACTTTCTTTAATGATACCTTGATGGTAGACGGATACTCCTAATCTAAAAATTGTGTATAGGTATTAACTTTTTAGAATCATGCTTCTTAATATTATTCCACCTTTTGCCATATCTGTCTTCCCTCTGCCATAATTGATTTTTTAAAATTTCTCATTGTGTATTTAACATTAAGCATCATTTAACATAATATCTGTCCGAATTCCATAACTACCAATACAGATAGCATTTTCCAAAATATTAACATCTTATTTATAACAATCATAAAATCAGTTTTTTGTACCATTTGTTTGCTCCACCAGCCCAGATGACTGAGGATAGTAAAGAATGTGAAGTTGCTCTCTGGCTCCCAACAGTGTCTTACAGGATTTAAAAATATTTCTGGTGAAAGAAAATCCTCTGGTCTGAATCCTCCCGCACTGTGAATTCCCAATAATAATACACATGTTCCATGAAAACCCTAGTTGCTGCTAATGCTCTGTTGGTTCACACTGGAAAAACTTCCACCTTTTTAGGAAAAGGATCAATAACAACTAACAATTGTTTTGTGTTTCTTTCTGAATAATTGATAGGACTTTACAGAATCAAGAGTATTCTAAGGACCTTTATGCATTTGTAATCTTAAATACGTATTTTTTCCTGGTTATTGGGATTATTTGAAGCACAAAACTGGCGATACCCATGAATATCTTCCTACATAATCAGTCACCAGTCTAGAATGGATAATCATTGGACAGTCTTCTCAGTTTCCTGATGAATCAAATAAATAAGCTTTCTTCTTAGACCTATGGGCATCACTCATAGAAAAAATACTATTTTTGATGTACATTTCAATCTCAACAATTTAAAAAAATTCTCCAGAACATTCGAAGGATGAATTTACAGGACAAAGATTATTCCCAATCCAATATTTTACTCCAGTGTAGGGGCACATTAACTCATGCATTTGTTGACTAGTCTAATTCAAAACATGATCCTGTTTTTGCAGTTTTCATATATCTGGAATAATAGATTGAACCTTTTCCTTTAAGGAGGTCACAGTGTCTGGATGGCTGCATCTAGACTGGCAAGATTTTGCACAAAAGCAGCTGCTTTTGCGCAAAAACTTGCCAGTTGTCTACACTGGCTGCTTGAATTTGCGCAAGAGCACTGACTTTGTAATGTACAAAATCAGTGCTTCTTGCGCAAATACTTTGACGCTCCTGCTCGGGCAAAAGCCCTCTTGTGCAAATGCTTTTACACAAGAGGGCCAGTGTAGACAACCCAGAACCGTATTGTGCAAAAAAGCCCCAATGGCTAAAATGGCGATCGGGGCTTTCTTGCGCAAAACCGCATCTAGATTGGCATGGATGCTTTTGCGCAAAAAGTGCTTTTGCGCAATAGCGTCCGTGCCAATCTAGACGCTCTTTTCCGCAAATGCTTTTAACGGAAAAACTTTTCCGTTAAAAGCATTTGCGGAAAATCATGCCGATCTAGATGCAGCTGATGTGTTTTTACTGTAATCTGATTATACACCTACTGATTGTTTCCTACTTCTCCTTACTTAGCTAATACATCGGCTTTCTTATCAGTTCCACTCTGAGCATTAACCTTGTTAACCAAAGGAGCTTTTGTAAATAAAAAGGGTAACTTCACTATATAAACTTCTAACAGAGTGTGCTTTAATGTGGAGCCATCGATAGAGGCAACTTCACTTCTAAGATACAAGGATAAAAATTCTACTAAGGAGTTTGTGACCCTAACAGCATCACAAAGCACAAGTTGGCTGCTTAACGAGTTTCAGCTGCTCTGACCAGTTCAGTGTACCTCATTCACTGTCATAACTTCTATGTAAAAGGTGTCATGGAAAATATCAATAGAAAGCTAATTACAAAATATTACTGAATGGTGTATGCACAGAGGACAAATTCATGGTAACAAATATTGGGGAATTATATTATCAAAGTGTGTTTGCTAGGCAGAGCTAAAGTTACTTCACCCTTGATAAAGGAATGTGAAGTAATGTGGTTCTGGAAGCTGAAAAGCATCTCCAATGCACATTAAGAGATAATGGGAATACAAATTAAAGAGAAGGTAAATAGGACTATGAAGAAGACAGCAAGGGGGAGGGGATTGCAGAGCAATTTGTATTTTAGCAAACACCAGCAGGGGAAGAAACCAGCATGAAAATTCCTTTTCCTGGAGGATCTGTGCACCTTCCTCACAACGTGAATAAACTTTATAGAGGGAAAGAGGGTTAGTTTAAGTTTCAAAATAATCCATTTCAAAGGTTCACCTGATTAGCTTCTATGACGAGGTAACTGGCTCTGTGGACATAGGGAAGTTGGTGGATGTGACATACCTTGACTTTAGCAGCTTTTGATATGGTCTCCCATAATATTCTTGCCAGCAAGTTAAGGAAGTATGGACTAGATAAAAAGACTGTAAGATGGATAGAAAGCTGGCTAGATTGCCGGGTCCAACGGGTAATGATCAATGCCTCAATGTCTGGTTGGTGGTCAGTTTCAAGCGGAATGTCCCAAGGACCAGATCTAGGGCCAGTTTTATTCGACATCTTTATTAATGACCTGTGTGAGGGGATGTATTTGCACCCTCAGCAAGTTTGCAGATGACACTAAGATAAGGGGAGAGGTAGATATGTTGGAGGGTAGGAATAGGGTCCAGAGTGGCCCAATCCTCCAATTTGTCTAGGTCAAAAGAAATCTGATGAGGTTCAATAAGGACAAGTGCAGAGTCCTGCACATGAGATGGAAGAATTCCAAGCACTGTTACAGGCTGGGGACAGACAGGCTAGGTAGCAGTTCAGCAGAAAAGGACTTGGGGATTACAGCATATGAGAGGCTAGATATGAGTCAACAGTGTGCCCTTGTAGCTAAGAAGGCTAACGGCATATTAGGGTGCATTAGGAGGAGCATTGCCAGCAGATGACCTCCTGAGGTCTCTTCCAGCCCTAGGATTCTATGATAAAAGAAATGAGGAGAGAACCCCAAGTGATTTACACCTACCCTATGTCTGGGACCTGAAGAGCTGGTAAAATTGCAGAACTCGTTTCAGCGTAAGCCCAATGCTGAATGGCTACATCGCAGTTAAACAGCAGTTCGGCTCATGCTCTGTGAGTCTTAGTCAGTTGGCACAGACTGGCGATGGGTGTCTTATTGCAGCATAGACATGCCCACAGAGTCAAAACATAGTATAATACAGAATCTTCCAGCTGTGCATATCTCTTAGGGATCCACTCAAGTAATTCTGAAATTCTTTGGCTTAACTTTTTACAATTATCTGTTAAACAAGAAAACGTACTCTCAGCAAGTTGTGTTGTTCTGGTAACTTAGCCACAGCAAACACATGAGTCCTGCATAAGTCTCCACTGCTGTGGATATGACAACCTTATTTTAACAAGCTGTCTTGCAAAAAAAACCAACAACAACAACAAAAACTTGGGAGACATGACTCCTCTCTCTGGCAATGGTGGCATGGCTGTATGAGCATCATATAATTTCGATGAACTTTCCCATGAATCACCAATAAACATCACTTCATGACCTCTAATGAGAGCAGAGACAGTTGCCATTATATGCCAAATGGGGACCTGATGGCATCATTGTGAATGTGTATCCTCTCCCCTGATTTACCTGGTTTCTGGATTCCAGGGGGCATGATCAATTGAGAAAATAAGGTATTACATCCCGTAGAGAGGAGACAGCTATTGCTTGTTGTTGTTATTGTTGTTGTTGTTTGAAATATCTTTGGACTTTTCATCAGAGTCTAATTGCCTGTGTAACCACCTCAGTGCCTTCCCTTGAGTTAGAAAATCATTGTTCATTATACAAATTTTTGCCTACATATCCCTCCATTGATTCAGTTAGTCATATTGGACAGGAACTCGTGGGTTCCCAGGACTTCCACTTATAGTGATGGAGGAGATTCTGAATCTCGATTTCATGAAGAAAACGGGTTTGGCAAGCCAAAGGTCTGATCTGGTACATGAAAGAGTTTCTGTGCCCTCAGCTACTGGTTTTTAAACCTTGACATAGGGCAGGGATGGGCAAGTACTGGCCCATGGGCTGGATCCAGTCTGCCAAGATTAGCCCCACCACTATAATTAGCTGCACCGGCACAGGTACAGGAGATCACAGTTCCTGTTGGCTGTGCATCACTGTTCCCAGACAATAGGAGCTGCAGAAAGCAGTGTTCTAGTCTGTGTCACTTCCCAAAGCTCCCGGGAATGGAAGTTGTGCTTGCCGGTACATGTGAAGGCACAGGTAAATATAGTGGTGGTGGCCTGCCATTTTTTTGTCAGGGGCTGTTTAGGAGAATCAGTCTGAGACTGATAGATGTCAAACAACTGCTCCATAGGTGATGATTTGGTGGCAGGGGAACAGCTGGGCCCTTCAACCTGAATAGCACCTACAGCTACCTCTTGTGTACTTGTCTCTTGTGGACTTCAGTGTCCTTGGCTATTGTCTCAGCAGCTTTAGTCCTCACCTCCAGTGCACGTTCAGTATTGATTCCTTGTTCACATGCAAATTTACCTTCTTTTAAATAAAAAAATATTAACTAATAAATCCATGTATTGAGGACAACCTGCATCTCCCTATATGCTAGTGGTCTTCCAGGCTGCAGATAATTTTTCATGCTAAGCAGGAGGAGACTCATCATTCTTTTATTTAATATCTGCTACCTATACAATCCTTGTCTACCCTGGTATAAAATCTGTTCCACTTTACTCAGTGTGTCAGCAAAATTCTTAGCTCCTGAGTGAAAATCTAGTCTGGATGGCATATCACAAAGACAGATACATTGCTAACTCTAAAGGCTTTAAATAGTCCCTATTGTCCAATTGAAACATACAGCTATTACACTCAATTTCCCTAGCATGTGAAGAAATTAAATCATCCTTTTTTTAACTGGCCAATTTTTTAGGTGCAAAATCTAATATTTTAATCCACTGCTGCCCCAGGACACGGTCTCTCATCAGATCCCTCTGGATCTTCACCCTAAGCTTTTGAGGTACGTCTGTTTTAATATCCCAACAGTGGAAGATAGGCTAGGGAGGTGAATATAGACTTTCTGCCTTGCTCTGTACCAGCTTCTGCATATAAAGGGGTAGAAAAGCCACTTCTATTCTGTCCATGTATCAGCACCCTTGCTGTTTCATAAACAGTAGTGGATTGCAACATGCCTGTTGTAGTGATACTTAAAATAGTCTGTTGTTTGAAAGGAAGGGACATTTGACATTCTTGCGGCTCAAAGACTACTCTGTCCCTGGTAGTCTAAATTATGGTACAAAGACTCTTTATGGTGCAGCTGCAAAACCACAAGTCTTCCCACAATTTGGACTGGAACTTGAACTTTATTCTCGGTGTCAGAGTCTATCTCAGTGGTCCCCAACCTTTTGGGGCTGCTGTGTGCCTGGGCTGGGGACTGCGCATATGCTGTGCACCTGGGGCGGGGGCCATGCATGTGCCCCAGACCACCCGGGGTCTGGGGCACAAGAATGGCTGGGGCTGACCCTGGTCACTAGGCAGGCGCACATAAATGCCCCGGCAGGTGTCATGGCACCCGCGGACACCGCATTGAGGACCACTGGTCTATCTATTTGTTCTCAGTCTTTAAGCTCTGGGCCTTGAACCTGACAGCTTGTATTCCATCTATGTGTGGGATGTTTGTATAGATAGCCTCTACATTCATGGTGGCTAGGATCGTGTTTTCTGGAAGATCACCAATGCATTGTAGTTTTCTCAGGAAATCAGTGGTGTCACGGAGATAACTGGGAGTGCTGGTGGCGTAGGGTCTGAGTAGAGAGTCCACCTATTCAGACAGTCAGACAGAGATCCTCACCAACACCTACAAGATCTTCACCAAGCATTCTTGAAACTACGATACCCACACGAGGAAGTGAGGAAACAAATTAACAGAGCCAGACATGTACCCAGAAGCCTCCTACTACAAGACAAGTCCAAGAAAGAAACCAACAGAACACCACTGGCCATCACCTACAGTGTTCAGCTAAAACCTCTCCAATGCATCATCAGTGATCTACAATCCTGGACAATGATCCCTCACTTTCACAGGCCTTGGGAGGCAGGCCAGTTCTTGCCCACAGACAACCTGCCAACCTGAAGCAAATTCTCACCAGCAACTATACACCGCACCACAGTAACTCTAACTCAGGAACCAATCCATGCAACAAACCTCGGTGCCAACTCTGCCCACATATCTACACCAGTGACACCATCACAGGACCTAACCAGATCAGCCACACCGTCACTGGATTATTCACCTGCATATCTACCAATGTAATATATGCCATCATGTACCAGCAATGCCCCTCTGCTATATACATTGGCCAAACTGGACAGTTTCTACATAAAAGAATAAATGGACACAAATCAGATATTAGGAATGGCAATATACAAAAACCTGTAGGAGAACACTTCAATCTTCCTGGACACACAGTAGCAGATTTTAAAGTAGCCATCCTGCAGCAAAATAACTTCAAGACCAGACTTCAAAGAGAAATTGCTGAGCTACAGTTCATCTGCAAATTTTACACCATCAATTTAGGATTAAACAATGACTGTGAATGGCTAGCCAACTACAAAAGCAGTTTCTCCTCTCTTGGTGTTCACACCTCCAGATCAGCTGCTAAAAGTGGGCCTCATCCTCCCTGACTGAATTAATCTTGATATTTCTAGCCTTATTCTGGCCTGCATATATTTACCTGCCTCTGGAAATTTCTACTATATGTATCTGACGAAGTGGGTCTTTGCCCACGAAAGCTTATGCTCCAATACATCT
>CM057846.1:141359633-141374149 GCA_030068395.1 Apalone spinifera
GTCTAATTTACATCCCTTTTACGAAAAAGGGATGTAGTCTAGACGTAGCCTATATGTATATAAATATTATACAAAACTAAGTCTGCAGCTGGTGTTGAGTGATGACAGTTTACACAAGTTGAGGTTCTATCACTTTGTTTTATATACTAATTACAGACTGGACCAAATCGCAATGATTGGTAAGCCAACAAACTTAATAAGGTGTTTAAAAAAAGAAAAAGAATGACCTAAAATTCTGTTGTGTTTAGTGTTAGGTTGTATTTTGACCTTTTCCAGAGGTGTAAACTACTATAACCATGGTTTGGCTAGAATGCCATTATGGAATATTGTAGGTAGTATTGTTGTAGCCATGTTGGTATACTCTAGTGATATGCATATTATCCCAGTGTTTGAAATTAGGAAAATGAAGTATAAATATAAACCTGTTCATATATTTAGGTGTGCTAATGAAGGCCATTAGCAGTACTCAAAAAACTTAATGACCTACTACACGAGATAATGATCTGTGAATAGCCTTGTTTTTGCTGTTAGCCTAGACTATGATTGGTCCTGCCCAGACATGTGGCCAGGTGACCAGATGCTGGAACCCACTTTGGAAGTGGTACTTTTCCAGGGGTGTGTTAAAGCATCGAAACTGAACAAAAAGGATTCTTACTTTGGGAAAAATCTATTTATAGGCAGGCAATCAAACAACTTGGCAGATACCAGATACTAAGATTGCCCCTGCTTGCCACCAGGATGACTGCTGGAAACATTTAAGATTGAAGAGGGGGAAGGATAGGACCCAAACTAGGATGCTAGCTAGCTTGTGAAAAAAAGATGATTAAAAATACTGTTAAAGTAAGAAATTGCATGTAACAAGTGTCTGAAAATACTAAACTTAACTGGAACGAATTTTTCATTTAGATTAGTATGATCAGCCCATCAGGTGACAATCCGTAGAGAATCTTTGTGACTCAACCCATTATACACTCCAAATCTGAAATGGTTATAGGTGAGGACAAAGTTACAAACCTCAACCACCCGATGTGCCTTGAAATTATCAGGGATACAGGTCCTATAGACTTGTGTGGAAAGTTGGTGCAGAGCGCTTCTACATCCATTATGGCCAGGATGATGTTTTCTGGAAGATCACCAATGGATGGTAATTTCCTCAAGAAGTCAGTGCTGTCTCAAAGACAATTAGTACACCTAATTGGTAGTGTAGGGCCTGAGGAGACAGTTTATATTGCCAAACAATCCTGCTGCCAGGTGACAATACTTGGGATGATGGGGTGTCCACAATTTCAAGTTTATGGATCTTGGGCAGCAGAATACTTGGGGCTGTAGGTGTGTGTCTGTGTGGATTTGCTCCTGTGCTTCTTTACAGAGTTTCAACTAGATGGTGTAGTTTATTTTGGTACTACTCAGTGGATGAGAAGATAGTGTCCTGTAAAATGTAGGGTTGGAGGGTTGCCTAGCAGCCTCCCATTCATAATCTGACATACTCATGATGACTCATCATGACCTCCTTTGTTAGTCTCTTCGATTATAATGTCAGAGTTGTTTCTTATGCTGTGGATGACATTCCGTTCTCCATAGCTGAGGTTATGAGGCAAATTATGCTGCTTGTCCATGATTTCAGCTTATGCACATCAGCAGAAGCACTCTGTGGAGAAGTCAAGTCTGTTGTTTCAACCATCAAGAGGGTCTACGCAGAATCCTTTTGGTATTCTCACTCTCTCATGAACTGTTGGCAGTGGGGCCCATCCACTCTGAGTGAATTGGCCTTGTTAGGACTGGTCCTCCAGCCCCCCCAAAAATATACCCAGATCATTTGTTTGTCCTTAAGATGCCACAAGACTCCTCCTTGTTTTTGCTGACACACACTAAAATGGCTATCCCTCCGAAACTTTAAAAAAGTATTAATAAATAAGTTGAATTGTAGTGAATGAATCTTTTCCCCAACATTGTTGCACCTTTTGTAGGCACTGTGCAAGGTAATTGGTAGTATGTTACATTTCCTTTGTGTAGTTGGAAGGCAGTGGAGAATCTGACCCACTCTCTTCACTTATGTCTACACTCGCAGCCTATTGCGCGAGAAATATGCAAATGAGGCTAAGTGTGGAATATCTCTGAGCCTCATTTGCATACCTAATGAGCTGCCATTTTTGCAGAAGAAGCTCTTGTGCCAGAAGGAGCTGTCTACACTGCCTCTTCTTGCCCAAGAAAAACCCTCTTGTACAATGCCGCTACGCCGATTATTTTCAGGAATAACCACATTGCTCAAGTGTGTTTTTCTTGCACAAGATGGAACAGTGTAGACAGCTCCTTCTGGTGCAAGAGCCTCTTCTGCAAAAATGGCGGCTTATTAGGTATGCAAATAAGGCTCGGCGATATTCCACGATTAGCCTCATTTGCATATTTCTCGCTCAAGAATCCGTGAGTGTAGACATAGCCTTCAAGTTTACAGCATAGACCCTTATGGATCATTTAATCCTTGAGAATAAACATTCATTGCTTCCTACGTGCCTTGAGTTCAGTGAGTTAGGAGAAAAGCCTGCTAAGGCCACCTCTCGTGCCAAGACCCTAAGGCTTGCAGGACTTGTTAGGCCTGTTTCATTGAGAGGAAATAAAATTAATTGTGGCAGACTTAGCCTTAGGGGCTTCAAACCTAATTAGCAATGACACCCTTTCATATATTAAAGATTGTGTTATAGTTATTTCCATTAATTTGTTTTCATCATGGCCTACAATAACATTTTGCAGTTCTATAGTGCTTTTCAATCTGAATGTCTACAAGCACTTTATTAACAGGAGCTGATTAAGCCTCACAACACCCTTGTGAGCTAGAGATTGTCATGAGCTACATTAAATGTGGAGAAACTTAGACAAAATGAGGTTATCATCAACATATTTCAAAGGTACACACTAATATTGGAAGTTTCAATTTTTGGAACCCCATCTTAAGACATCTAGGTATGTCTAGTGCGTGGCATGATAATGGAAAGAGCCAAAATTAGTAGACACTTTTAAAAAATCTGGAACTAAGGGGAAATTTTCCAAAGTTAATAAGTGTTTTAGCCTGTCTATGTAGGAGCAATCAGGAAAACTAATCTGAATTAATTAAAGGTGTGAAATCAAAGTGGATTAGCTAAACTGCATGAAACTTCTCAAGGGAGAGACGTTTTTAGAATTTAAGTGGCTTTCATTCTGTTAACTTAATTTGGTGCTTGCCTTGATGAACATTTGGCCATGGTTTAAACTAGAAAATAGGTCAATTTAGCTATTTTGGTCATAGGTGGGAAAAATCCACATCCCTGAGCAGCATAGCTAGGCAGACCAAGCCACAAGTGTGGACACCACTAACTTAAACGAAAAATTCTTCTATAGGCCTCACTAACACCTCTGTTCAGCCCAGGTAATTTCTGTACTGAAATGCTACCACAGAGAGCTGTGCTACTGTAGCATTTACAGTGTACACTTTAATCAAGTTTAATAGTTAATTCAGATCAACTTTCATGATTGTCCCTGAAAGACAAGCCCTATGGGATTTAGTAGCCAATGAGATTTAGTAGCATAAGTCATATAGGATCATAGAACTGTAAGGAACTTTGAGAGGTCATCAAGCCCAGTTGCCTGCACTCATGGCAGGACCAAGTACCATTTTATTTATCTCAGACCATTTCTCCAGTTTGTCCAGATAATTTTGAATTATAATCCTATATGACAAAGCACTTGAAATCACTCCAAACTTGGTCCCATCTGCAAACTTTATAATTCTACCCTCTATGTCATTATCAAAATCATTGATGAAGATATCGAACAGAACTGATCCTTGCAGAACTCTGCTCATTTCAGCCTTTCAGCATGACTGTGAACTATTGATAACTACTGTCTGGGAATGGTTATACAACCAGTTATGCACCCACCATAGAGTAGCTACATCTAGGTTGTATTTCCCTTGTTTATTAATTACAAATTCATGTAAGACTATATCAAAAGCCTTACTAAGGTGTAGCTATACCATATCTACTGCTTCTCCCCATCCACAAGACTTGTTACCCTGTCAAAGGTAGCCCTCGGTTTGGTTTGACAAAATTTTTGACAAATCCATGTTGACTATAACTTATCACTTTATTAGCCTTTAGATGTTTGCAAATTGATATCTTAATTATTTGTTTCATCATGTTTCCTGATAAAGAAGTTAATGACTGGTCTATAAAGCCCTACATCAGTGGTCCCCAATGCGGTGCCTGCGGGTGCCATGGCGCCCGCTGGGACATTTATGTGCACCCGCCGAGTGACCAGGGCCAGCCCAAGCCATTCTTGAGCCCTGGGCACAGCAGGGCAGGCTCGAGATATTCCCGCGCTCCAGGCAGCGGGCGAACGATGCATGCGCACCTCCACTCCCCGGCGCAAGGCACATGCGCGGCTCTGTCCCTCACACAGTGTGCACCTTACAGCTGCAATTGGGCATGCAGCACCTGATGGCAGCTCTAAGGGGCATCGCGTGGCTGGATGTGTGGCACCCCTTACAGCTGCCATCATGCGCCCCCCCATACGTTGGCTCCCCGGGCAGCTGCCCAGCTAGGCCCCCCACCCCTTAATCTGGCCCTACGTGTGGCGAGTGAGTGGCCCCGCCCCTGGACGCGTGGCGTGTGAGTGGCCCTGCCCCCAGCAACCCCAAAAGGTTGGGGACCACTGCTCTAGGTTGTCTAAATTTATGTATGTATGTATTTATTTATTTTTAATAGATCGGAACTATATTTGCCTTTTTCCAGTCTTCTGGAATCTCTTGTATTCCATGACTTTTCAAAGATAACTGCTAATGACTCAGATATCTCCAGTTAGCTCTTTGCATACTTTAGGATTCATTGCATCAGGCCCTGGTGATATGAAGACATCTAACTTGTGTAATTAATCTTTAGTTCGTTCTTTCACAATTATAGCTTCTGAGTCTGACCCATTGTCACTGGCTTTCACTAGTGGCATCCAATTGGCACCAATCTTTTTGGTGAAATCTGAAATAAGAAAGTCACTAAGCACCTCTCCCATTGCCATATTTTTTGTTATAGTTTTCCCCTCTTGATAGAATAATGGATCTACCTTGTCGTTGGTGTTCATCTTGCTTCTAATGTAGAGTGTTTTCTCATTACCCTTTATGTATCTACCTTGATTGATCTCATTTTGTGCTTTGGCCTTTCTAATGTTGCCCCTACATACTAACATTATTTGTTTAGATTAATCTTTTCTAATTTTTTATATATATTTTTAGATTACGATCTCTTGAATGAGTCAGGGTGTTCCCTTGCCATACTTCCTGTCTTCCCTAAGCAGTGGAATAGTTTGCTTTTGTGCTGTTAATAATGTCTCTTGAAAAACTGCCAACTGTCTTCAATTGTTTTTCCTCTTAGATTTGTGTTTATATAGATGTGTTTCAAAAAGTTATCCTAAGTGACTTGTCTAAGCTTATAGAATGGGATATTAGCAAGCCAGGAATAGAACTAAATGTCATGTTCCACCTGCTTTTCTGCATCAGTGGTGCCCTGTGCCCACATGGATCCCCATTGTATTCAGTGGGACTTTGCTCTTTAAATGGGTCTGTTAACATAGAACAGCTTGCCTAAGAGTCCAGACTCCTACTTAGGAATCCACGATCCATCACCTTTGAAGTCACTGGGAATTTTGCTGATGACTTCAATGGCAATAGGATCAAGCCCTAAAATAGTCACTGCAGTGAAAGAAGAAAACTGACTAGCTAATGTGTGTTGCATCTGTATTACTACGGGCATTCAACTAATCTGTTTAAGAAATTTGTTTAATCTTCCTCGTTTCTAAAGTTAACTCAATACAATGTTAAGGAGCCTGTCAGATGTTACAGTTTGCATCAGCTGAAGTGTGTCTACCTCTATTCCAGAGCAAACTTTTTTAAAACTGGAACAAACCCACTAAAACACTTACTATTATTTATGGAGCATTATCTTCTTTTGGTTGGTATTTTATTCCTCGAGGCTTGAAGACGTTGGATAGTAGCTGCTCTAATATCTTGCCCTGGATGTCTAGACGACCGTCATCATGGCCATGACTGGGACTGAACTAAGGAGAAGAGCTGGGCAAAATCTTTCATCAGAAACTTTTTTTTTTGTTTCCCTTAATTTCATTTTTATATTTTCAAGGAGAAATGTTGGGTTCCCCCCCACTCCGTTCAAAATGTTCATTTAATTTAAAAAACTCCTTCAATTGTATTAAAAATAATTTAAAAATTAAATCAGTAAAACAAATCTCCCCCACAAAAAAACACTTACAATTTAAACTAAACATTTACATTCATATACATTAATTGTTTCCTTTCATTACAAATACTTTATTTTTTTTATTTTTGAGATACCAAAAATTAAATTTGAAGGAAACAAACTGTTTTGGATCAACACAAACAATTGTTTTTTCATTGACAGTGGAACATAGTTATTTCCTCAGCTTCACTTTGGAACCTTCATACTTAACAGCACAAATAGCTTGAGCCAAGGATTAATTCCTTTAGCTGGAAATTGTAGCATAATCATACCCTCTGTGGATTGGGCACATGAGCATGGGGGAACACACGTCACATACTGAGCAGTATGCTTCATCAAAATCTAGAAAACATGAATACAGATCTGGGCCTCTCATTTTCCCTCATCACCATCAGAAATGACAGAGTAAGGTGTGGAAGTACAGTGCTGCCAAAAACTCCATGTGGAATCCTGGGTGACGCAGCAAGAATTCTTAGTTTTGGTTCTATGGCAGATCCTCAGTGAATCCACTATTCCACACATGAGGACTATGCTGCATACTGTCCCTTCCATGACTGACTATATTCACTGGATGGTGAAAAAAGGCATGGAATATTGGTTCCACCTAGATTCCATTTTTTCTGTGGGCGTCTAAGGCTAACTACACACTTACCCCGAGATCAATGCTCTGGAGAACAATCTTCAGCGGTTCAATTTAGAAGATCTAGTAAAGACCCACTAAATTGACCGCTGATGGTGCCCCTATAAACCAAAGTACTCCACAGGGTCACAAGGAAGGGAAGTTGACAGAGGAGTTTCTTTCATTGACCTCCCTCAGTGAAGATGCTGCAGAAATTTGACTTAAGGTTGACTCCAGCTACACTATTCTCGTTGCTCGAAGTATGTAACTTATGTGTACTGTGGACTAGGGATGTTAAATTTAGTTGAATTAACTAATTGACTAGTTGATGGATTTTCTGTTGATTAGTCGATAAACAGTTACTAATGGTTACTAACCTTCTGTTAGCTTTTGTAGTGTTGCTACATATTGAACAGATGTTTTCAAAGAAATATCTACAATCTTCCTTCCACAGTAATAGCTATGTTAGATCTCATCATGTTATATATATATTTGGTAATATGTTTTGCAATGTGCATTACTTTGCCATGCTGAGTACTCTGAATCCTTTACCTTAAACTCCACTGCTGAAACTGCTCCCTCCGCTGATGGATCTGTTCTGGCTGGTAGAACTGCCATTTATTGCTGTGAAAATATGATAGCAGAGGTTTTGTGAGCAGTGAAAGCAGGGTGTGCTAGATAAATCACTCAGTGGATTGTGACAGTGTCATGCATCCATTATCTTGCATATATAACAATTTAATTTTCTTTCTTGCACTCCTGAGCTTCCATTGTGAACTGATGAATAGTCCTGGTACAGTGGGTAGCTGTTTTGAACATTATTACTTTATTACAAATCTTTATCACTATGCTATCTAGGCACATATTACTCAACTTTAAAAGAATGCAACTTCATCACAAGAATAGGGACTGCACCACAGCAGCTGATTCGTTTTTATACACACAGCAGGAGGAAAAGAACTTGTCTTTCAGATCACAGGCTAAGTTTTCAATGTGAAATTTGCAGCTATATCCAGCTAGCTGTAAATTGAGCAAATCTGACGTGGAAGTAAGTGAGAGATAATAAATATGAAACTATGTCATGCCATGTGGAGAGTCCCCTTTCTCAGCAGAACTATCCTTTCAAGCAGTAAGCTAGGTGTATGCATTTATTTAACAGAGAGGTCTCAGAAGAGGTTTTAAATAGAGAAAGAAAAAGGTTGAGGTCATTACTATTGTTTCTTTCCATTAGCACCTTTGAGGACCAGATTCTTCTTTTAATCTATATCAGCCAGTGTTCTGACTAATTTCTCACTTCTCACCAAATTGTAATTTTTTATTAACTAGAAGAATGCTCGGGGCTCAGTTTTGGCTTTACTGCTATATTCAATATATTTGGGATTTAGAACATATAAAATAATTTATGCTATAGAGTCATAAATGTTTACATTTTATTGATGGTTTCTTCTAAAGAACAACCAGGAGAGGAGAGAGTTACAGGAACCAGTTTAGGGTATGATTTCAAGAATCACTTTGGTTAGGACAATATCCTTGGAGATGTTGGTATGAGTGGTCTCAATTGATTGCCAGGGGCAAAAGCTAGGAGAGGGCCTAGAATAGAACTGCAAGAGAGGCCTCCAGATAGTAACTGAAGACAGATTCAAGGGCTTTTTAAAATGGGAAAGACTAAAGCCTGTTTGTACTGGGAGGGAAAGATCCAGTAGAGAGAGAAAGAGACTGAGGTGAAGAATAAGGGAGAAGATGAAAGCAGACATGAGGGAGATTAAGAAATAGGTCAGTAGAGCAAGTGAAGGGGGGAGATGAGCCAAAAAACGTCTGTATCAGAGAAGGTGAAGAGAGTTGTCAGGGAAAAGGGAAGGCAAGCTGAATAAAGGGGGAAGATCACATATTTTGTAAAATTTCTCTTAGGAGAAATTGGTAAGAACTTGTGGGGGTGATTTGGGAAACCTGTACGCAACTTATGAATTGTGGTTGATATTATGAAGTTATTTCTATTAATATGGTTTTATCATTGTTATTTGTGAGAATGATACAGTCCAGGGCTACTCAACACGCAGCCTGCGGGCCACATGCTGCCCACGGCCCCTTTATTTGTGGCCTGCAGTCCAGTTTGGGTTTACGTGGGGCACAACACACAGCCTGCAGGGGGGATCCTTTGAACATGGCCTCCATTGGGAACACGCTCTGCAATGGCGAGGCATCTCCCAGTCTCCCAGACGGGGTGAGAATTGAAGGACACGAGCGAATGGGGTGGCTGGAACAGATGGATACAGGGTGTTGGTATTTCAAATCCCAGGGAGACGGTCCCGGGAGTGCGGGGGCATTGTGGCAAGTGCTGGCTGAGCCTTGTGGGCAGAGCCTGAGAGGTGCTGACTGGCTCACACTGGCCACGTTTGGGTCCAGCACCGCGGTGTAAGGCTTAATCTTTGTATTCATGCCCATCAGTGTGAAAGAAGATATTTGCATATAAATGTGCATGTATATGCAACCACATTTAAGTTGCAGCCCTCAGCATGTGCTATGAGTATCATTGTGGCCCTCGGGGCTTCAAAAGTTGAGTAGCCCCCGTATAGTCTGAGAACTATCCACAATCTTTCTTCCACAGCAATAGCTAATTTAGTCCTCACCATTTTAGATGTAAATTTGGAATATGTTTTGCAATGAGCATTATTTTGCCCTGTCTTTCCTCCATTGCTGACAATCCTTCAAGCATGCACTTCCCAGAGCAGGCACAACAGCTGATCTTTAAGAATGATTAGTACCTGAACAGGACCATAGTTGGAGGGAAAAAAGAATACCTGACTTTTTGGGAAAACCTTTTCTCTCCAACTTCTCTCAAAAAGAGACTGTGTGGGGAAAGGCTCCAAGTTTCAGACTACAAGACATGCACTGCAATAGACGCTCCAGATGACCTTGTCTACAGCCCACATAATGCTCTGGAGTAGTGAAGAAATTGAGACAGTGAAATGAATGGAGGAGGAGGAGTTGTTGCATAGATCGGTGTGTTACTCATGGTATGAAGGAAATAGCAATAATGTGTCAGAATTCTGTGCAAAATGTCTGTGGGCAAGCCTACTCTTAAAGCTCTACCCTGTGCAGCAGTGCCGCTGTAGCACTTCACTGAAGACTAGTTACATACGGTGTTGCCACTTTAGTCATAACTTCAAACACCCCTTCTAATTTCAGTTCCTGGGAAAAGTACCTGTGATGTTCAGGGATGTAGATTTACTCACATGCCTGAGCGACATAGTTATTATGCTCTGTTTAATGTGCTCCACTGCCAGATGCTTCTGTGAGAGTTAAACTTGTAGCCAGAACAACCACATGACTGGAGAGATGGGAGAAGGTCTGTTTAAACTACCAAATAAAGTTAGGCTGAGTTGTCAGCACTGTTAATAGGGGCGAGGCAGCTTAAATGATAAGGTTTCAGCTCTCAGAAGGGACTGTCAGATCCAAGAGTCAAAGCTGAGTGTGCCTAGACGGATATAATGCCTACTCTGTTCAAACTCCAGAGGCTTAAAATGCATGGGAGCCAGCAGCTGTACCCCTCCACAACAACCTGGTGAGCAGCCAAGTGTGAGCACTTGACTGGAGCTCTGCTACGTGTAGCGAGAGAGAAGTAATGGCAGGATGTGAGGAATGAGTCAAAGGTAGAAGAAGGCATTGTAGGCATGGAATTTAATCAATAGGAAGATATTTGTATTTAGATTTTGGACTGATTCCATCTCAAGTTTCCAGGTAAATGTTGTTTTTCTACAGAGTTGTTAATACAAAATATTTTTTAAATGTACTAAAACAAAGAAGTAGAGACCAGAAAAAGAAAAACAAAGATATTTGTTTTTATTTAAGTTCATTGTACTGTGGTATTTGGATAACATCTACACCTCTGGCACCAATCTGTTTGATTTTTAAAGACAAATACGTATGTTTTTAGAAGGAGCTCACATTTGTAAACTTTCCTGCTCACTTTTGTCAGCAGGTCTCAAACTTTAATGCCTAACATTCCACATCAAAATTTCAAAAGTACTTGCCATGTCATGTTTGCAGTTTTAAGCAGTGTGGTCCCATGGACTCTTGTTTAGATAATCATAGTATCTTAAACAGGTGGAACCCCTCAAATGCCCCTCCTTGGATTGCATATGTGCATATTTTGATGTATTGAGCAGATTATTAGGGCTATTATAATAGAATCCTAGAATTGTAGGATTAAAAGGGATTTTGAGAGATCATCTCATGGTAGTCAAGGCAGAAATAAGGATTATCTACATTGTCTCTGACAGAGGTTTGTCTAAACTCCTCTTAAAAATGCCAGTGATGGAGATACCACTACCTTCCTAGGCAATGTATTCCACTGCTTCGCTACTCCGACAGTTCATTTTTTCCCCTAGTGTCCAGCCTAAACCACCCTTCCTGCAGTTTTAAGCCCATTACTTCTTGCCCTATCCTCATAGATTAATGAGAACAATTTACCTCCCTGATTCTTGTGTGAACCATTTTACGTACTTGAAAATTGTTATGTTCACCCTCAAACTTTTCCTCTCCAGACTAAATCAATTCTTTTTTTTTCAATCTTCCCTCACCAGGCCATTTTGTTGCTCTTCTCTGAAATTTCTCCCGTTTGGGGTTCAGAAATGGACACAATACTGCAGGCGAGGTCAAATCAGCATGCAGTACAATACTCCTGCTACTACATCCCAGAATGATTTCTGTTTCTTTGTTTTGATTTTGGGCAGTGTTATATTATTGTCTCGTATTTAGCTTGTGTTGCCCTATCCCTAGGTTTCTTTCTGAAGTTTTCCACCGTAGGTAGTCATTTCCCATTTTGTAAGTGTGCAACTGAGTGTTGCTTCCTAAGTGGACTACTTCACATTTGTCCTTATTGAATTTCAGCCAATTCACTTCCGATCATTTCTTCAGGTTGTCCTAATCATTCTGAATGGTAATCCTATCCAGCCAGGTACTTGCAACCCCTCCCAGCTTGGTAGTCACTTTGCTTTTACTTTAATCACTGATGAAAATATTTAACAGAACTGGATTCAGAACTGATCTCTGGAGGTCCCCAAGAGATATGTCCTTTGAGCTTATCTGTGACCCCCTGATAATTACTTTTTGTGAATGGTTTTCCAACTAGTTATGCACCCATATTTTAGTAGCTCTATGTAGGTTGTATTTCCCTCCTTTGTTTGAAACTGTCATGCAAATTGTTGGGAGGCACAAAATTAATAGGGGTCTGGAATGGCCTTTTTGCGTTGGTGGTTAAAGATTCAGCTACAACAGGCATTATCCTTGGACATGTCCTTTTCCTTTGTTTTGTAGTTTGGGATGATAGGGTCCAGTTGAGACCAGTATTATGTTTTGATATATATATGTCCTTGATCTCTCGCCCTCTGTTTTGTAGCCTAGGAAACCAGATAGATATGGAGCTGCTCTGCCTTGTTGTGACTCTTGCTTATCCTTATTTGCTCTGCATAATATTTCCAGGGTCAAATTCCTTGTAATCTCTCTAATTTGTTAGTTTGTAGTATAAGGAATTGCTGATTTAATTAGAAATTATATAAATAGTAATTAGGGGTGGGTATAATTGTATTCATTATTTGCTTATTAATATTCATTTTCAGGAGTTAACATTACTAAATAAGGCTTTAGGAAAAGTAGTGATAGACATGTGAATTAACATACTAAAATAGATAAAAGATTTTAACTACTGCCAAGTTGTTGTCACTAAGACATTGTGTTGAATATCCCAAGGTAAACATGTATAGGCAATAAAGTAGTCCTTTCTACCCCATCTGCTCCTGGGTCTCCAAATCACTATAAAACCCTTAGTAAAGTCTAGATATACCACATTTACAACTTCCCTCTATTCATAAGGCTTCTTACCTTGTTAAAGAAAGCTATCATTTTGGTTGTCAAAGGAATAAAGAGACATTCAATATGGGTTTAATCAGGCTTCAACTTTATTATTAGATGTCTGGGACTACCTGTCAGGTAACATGTACAGAGCAGGTAACCCACCCTTGTTTCCTCCCATAATCAACCAGGGGAGGCATGCCTTAACTAGTCCCCATGCCCCATTCCACTGAGATCCCTCCAGCAGACCAATTTCCAGGACCTTAAAGTCCCCAGATGGAAAGCATTCAACCAGATCTTCCTGTCCTCCTTTCCATGACCTTAACAACAACCCCCATCATAGGAGTGGTCAGGGAGACTATAATGATGGGGGGTTAGTTCCCTGCCATGTCAATTATAGAACTCCCCAATTACCCCCAGCTCACTCAATTATCGAGCATTTCTCCTTTAAGTCCTTTCCCCGAGACATTACTCTGCTACTTTATGCTTTCATTTATGGAGTATCTCTACTGACCATCTGCTATACACTAATATGATAAGTGGCAATATATGGCCTACTGCCATCATATTCTGCATGAACAGGGCCCACCTGAAACTGTCATGAGGAAGATAAGAAAATCTCAGCTTCACCTAGGCCAATATCGGTATGTCTACACTACACAGAAGTTTGAAGCTGTCGCTGCCGATCTTCCAGAGTTCAAATGAGCAAGTCTAGTTAAGACAGCTAATTCAAACTAAGAAGGCCACTCTGCTTAATGCTGGTAACCCAGGTTCCATGAGGAGTAAGGGAAGTTTAAGGAAGAATGTTCTACCTTCAACTGCCTGCAGTGTGGACAGAGCCAAAGTTGAGTTAATTGCATAGCTGAAGTTGAAGTATCTTAACGTAACTGAAGTTGTATATTTTAATTTAACCTTATCCCAAAGTGTAGACATAACCTGTAGTGGAAAGGGAAAAATTCTTTCCCAGCCCCACTCAACGGGGTGGCTAGAATAATGCCCAGAGCAGATACAACTGATAACCTGGTATATTTACTACCAGAACAGAGAAGGTGGGTGGGTGCTGCCAATCATGCTCTCCGCATAAGAGAGAAGGACCCCAGCTTAGGCTGACCTTTAAAAATCAGGAACATCATTCCTGATGACATCACTACACACCTGGTTACAGAACTCTGTGACTTTGTCCTCACCCACAACTACTTCCGATTCAGAGACAATTTGTATCTTCAAGACAGCAGCACAGAGATGGGCACCCAAATCACCCCATTATATACCAACATCTTTATGGCTGACGTTGAACAATCTTTCCTCAGCTCTTGCCCTCGAGCACCCTTACTCTCCTTATGCTATATTGATGACATCTTCTTCATTTGGAAAGAGACTCTTGAAGAATTTCACAGGGATTTCAACAACTTCCACTCCACCATCAACCTCAGCATAGATCAGTCCACATAAGAGATCCACTTCCTTGACACTACAGTACAATTACATGACAGACACATTTTCACCATCTTATACCTGAAACCTACCGACTGCTACCCTTACCTTCATACCTCTAGCTTCCATCCAAGGCACATTTCTCAAGCTGTTTATAGCCAAGCCCTAAGATACAACCAGATTTGCTCCAGTCCCACAGATAGAGGCAAATACCTAGGCTACGTCTACATTGCCCAGTCTTGCATAAGAACATATACAAATGAGACACAAAGATGAATATCACCGTGCCTCATTTGCATACTTAATGAGCCACCATTTTGCACAAGGGGCTTTTGCGC
>CM057846.1:141387453-141403789 GCA_030068395.1 Apalone spinifera
AGATAGAAAGGGAATAGGATGTGGAGGAGAGACCTGGAAATCCTGTCTTATGACGGGCTATTGGCTAGTTGTTAAAATAAGGAAGTTGGCATTATCTTCAGCATTATCCTAATGCATTCCAACACCCGGAACCATGCAATGTTTTCTGCTTATAAAATTCCCTGCTCCATTTCTGTTGGGCTTCTTTCTGCAGATTTCAAGAGTGAATTCTCATTCTCCCACAAATCAACTACATTAAAAAAAAAATGATTCTCACACTTGTGTAAAAACTGTTCCACATTCATGATAAAATCTCCTTAGATTTCTTACCTTTAGTGAACCTAAGTGATTGGGCAAAAAAGGAGACTAAGGGGGGATATGATAGAGGTCTGTACAATCATCACTGGTGTGGAAAAAGTGAATAAGGAAAATGTGTTTACTTGTTCCCATAACCTAAGAACTTGTGGTCACCAAGTGAAATTAATAGATATCAGGTTTAAAACAAACAAAAGGAAGTTTTTCTCCACACAGCGCATGGTTGGTTTGTGGAACACTTTGCCAGAGGAGGTTGTGAAGACCAGGACATTAACAGGGTTCAAGAAAGAACAAGATAAATTCATGGAGGTTAGGTCCATCAATGAGCCAGGATGGGTAGGAATGGTGTTAGAAGCTGGGAATGGGTGATGGGAGAGGATTTGCTTGATGATTCCCTGTTCTGTTTACTCCGTCTGGGGCATCTGGCATTGGCCACAGTCGGAAGATAGGATACTGGGCTAGATGGACCTTTGGACTGACCCAATATTGCTGTTCTTGGGTTTTTAATCTCTAAAGTCTGTCCATCAGTCTCCATTTCCTTTTCCCAAATATTCTGCAAAATTGCTTTATCTATTTATGCAAAAACATAGTGTGCTCTGGCTGCATCAATGGAAAAAACAGTTCATTTTAAAATCTATTAGGGCTAGATGCAGCAGCCTTTTACTCCCACTGATTAGCATTTAGTGTCTTGAGAAGTCCCGCTGACTTCAACGAGCCCTCATATCATATGCAATTAAGTACTCAGCAATTCACTGATGTTAAGGCCAGAAGAAATCATTATGACCATCCAGCTTAAACCTCTTCATCAACAAGTCCCCTGTGAGGAAGTGGCAGAATCTGTCTGCTGGTGCCTTTAGTGCTGTTGCTGTGCGATACTTCTCTTCTGACTTGTCTTATTTTGTGCTGATGTGATGATACTCTAGGAATATCTTTATTGCAATGTAGAATATTTTCAACATTGGAAACTGTTTATCTGTGTTAAAAAATAAAAGACAGAACAACTAAACCTCTGTTATGCTTTTGAATGACAGAAGAACCTAGAACCACCACTGTAAAATATATGCGGTCCACATTTCCTCTTCAATCTCCTCGAATGCTGTCTTGAGGATGCTCCATTCTTTTACTTTTGGAGTTTGCTAGAAAGTTTTAATTAACCTTGCTGCTGAAATTTCCCATCCAGGATTATTTGTCACCCTATGTGGAACAAATTTATAGAAGTGGGGTTTCATTGTGTGATTGATAAGATCAGGATATCACTAATCTCTATAAAAGTTGGGCAATATTCAATACATGTCTTCATTATTTGACGTAGTTTCACTTATCTTCCCAGAGAAAGGCAGAGGTGATATGTGATGGGTGTCATACAGCAGGTCATCTTGGCCACGGCCTTGCGCGTATTGCCCATACTGCCACACAAAGCCCCTCACAAGAAAATACAGGCCGTTGAGGCGGATCCAGAGACAGAGCTTGAATTCCCTTGGGTGCTCAGCAAAGTTCTCAGTAAACAGAACTGAACTTGGCAAGCACCCGGGCCAGCGGCCTTCAAGCCCCAGTGCAGTCCCCAGTAAACAGAACTTGAACTTGGCAAACACCTAGGCCAGGAAGATAAGAGTAGGAAAAATGTTAGGTTAACGAGCACTAAAAACCGGACAAGATAGGAATAAGGGAAATGAGCTGTCATAATACACTAGTTAACAAGCACCTGGAGCAGGGAAAGAAAAAACATAGCTAGCTTTCACGTGTGCCAGTCATGTCTGCATCAGGCACTAACCACAATGCCTTGAGTCAGACGTCATATCAAACAGGAAGGAACCCTAATATGGTACCAGATGTCAAATCATAATATCAACTGAAGCTGAACCCTAATATGGCACCGGATGTCAAAATTATAGTATAAAGCACCCTGAGCCCTAAGCTCGGGGAGGTTCTGTATCAAAAAATAGAAGGCACGTATCGTCCAGCCTGGCTGAGGGGTTGATCACCCAAGGCTGCCTCCCACCCACCGAATCACGAAAGGGTGTACGAATCCGGAGCATGCTATGCGTTATTTTGTGTCTGTACATCATAATCGTTTCTGGACTTGTGAGTATTGCTTACTATATTGTATTAGCCATTTCCTAGTTAGAGGTTGTTAAGCATATCTAGATTAATGACTAACGCCACCAGCTGTTCAAAAATAACCATAGAAGGATTGGCTACAGCAGGAGTTTTTATTATTGCTATATTGGTTTTATTTGTTATATTCTTTTTTTGCATGCTGCGCTGTCTAAGACAAATCAGAGACAGTGATTTAATATAATCAAATTCTAGTTAATAAAGTTTGTAACTGGTTAAGTGCATTTAAGTCTCGGGCCTTCCTCCTTCACAGCCCCAGTCCCTTACCACAAAAATCACCTCTAGACAATCCTCGAACCTCTGGTTCATCAATGGGGAACTTCTGACAAATGTTAAAAACTTTGTAAGTGATATTGGATATACTGAAATGTCTACAAGAGGCTCATGCTTCTGCTATATATTTTAAGCAAAAGAATGGCTTGTATTGATTTTTTGACGGAATAAACAATTTTGAAAGTATCACTGGTGCTTAATGGTGAAAGGTTAAATTCCATGAAGAAAGATAGTTTCTGCTACTATTAGAAATTTTTGTTGAGATGAAATTTTACTCCTGGAAATTCATTTAGGAAATATAATTGAATCAAAATGTAACAGAGTTTCCAAAAATAAATTATTTGTTTACAAAGTGGTGGAGAAAGTGTGGTAAAATTCTAAGTGGCAATACTGGAGAACCAAGGGAAATTCGGATTTGCAGCATTTAAAATACGAAGGTGTTAAATTATATCTTTTCATGAAGGGTATATTTCCCCCTCCTTCCCATGTCTAGTTCCTGAATTAAATATTATGGCAGAGGACTTTATTTGTTACATTTTTAAAGGCAGTCAGTTTTGGCATACCTCTGTTTCTACTGAAGTCAATGTGAATTCTTAAATTGATTTCACAATTTAAGAATTGTGAGCACACTTTGGTCCATACTGAGCACTTTAGAAAATTCCAAAGATGCTTTGTACCAGTATAGTTAGTTCCAAAATGGAAAAGGAGTATGCTATATGAATATAAAGTGCCTTTTCATTTAGGCTTCAAAGGATATGATTTTTATCAGTAAGTTGATAAAATTGATTTTAATTTTCACACACCTATAAAAAATATTTCAGTTGATAGTGATAACATCACTATATGCAAAGTAAGTAATATGCTTTCGAATTTAGAGTTTGATTTAAGGGTATTTACTCTGTATTTTTTACATGTGATAGACACTTATTATGTTAATGGTAAAAAGTTTACTTTTCTTTGAATCTCTATGTCTGTCTTTACCTTGTCTGACCTCCTCCCCACCAAAATTTAAACAGATAAAAACTTAAAAATAAGTTTAAAATGAACACAAAGATGATCCATTGAAATTCTAAGAAAATCAAATTCTGTCAACATACTAGCCATCCATGGTAGGGATTGTATTGATGAAACTGTTTTGGTTTCAAAATAAAATCATACCCGTCTCTGAAATAACTATTCTGGTACCAAAATAATATATTGGCCAAGCCTTAAAGATACATTACAAAGGAAAAATCATGCTTTGCCATAAGCCTTTAATTTATTTAAATGAAAATCCATTTGTGGTTGACCTCAGAGTTCAATCATACTCCCTGAAGAACTTCATGAATTTGTGGTTGCTGAGGTATTTGTAAATGTTATTTGGGTTCCAGGTCACATCCATCCATGCTATTATTATCCTTGGATCCAGAATGGTTGTAAAAAAAGTTAAAGTACTTCTACCAGCTTGTAATTATCCATTGCCAGGTATTTTCCTCTTTCTGAGTTCTCTCTTGTTCTTTCAAGGCCAAATTTACCCTTTCCAGAGTCTCGTGGAGTGCCTTTAATTGACACTTACGCTCAAACTTCTGCAGATGGTTAACAGTGTTCTCAGCCCTTAGTTGTACATTCATTAGCATGGCATTGGTATCTTCATCATAATCCGGTTGACATGCCAAGGTAAAGTCTTGGGCTGCTTCCTCCCACTGACCCAGGAGCATGTATGCTTGCCCTCTACACTTGTAAGGTTGTACTGATTTGGAGTTAAGCTCGCAGGCTCTGTCACAGTCTCTAATGGCAGCATTGGGCTTCTGTAGTTTCAAAAAGACACTGGCTCGGTTAACATATGAGAGGTGGAAGTAAGGATTCAGGTTGATAGAGTCTGTGAATAAGTCAATAGCTTTCTGAAGATCACCTTCATCTAGAGCAGCAAAGGCCTGTTCCCTCCTTTCATTGGCCTGGCCTATCATCTCAGGTGTTATTTCCAGATGTTCATCTCCCATTTCTTGGGGACCATCTAGGTCTGGTTTGATAACACCATCATCATCAAATTCGGAGTCACTCTCCTAACTTTCTGCTGCTTCTGGTTATTTCCCTTGCTCCTTGAATCTCTTCTCCTGAGAGGCATGTTTCTTTGAACATAATAAAGTATCTCCCATGCTCTCTACAGAGTCCCTCAGGAAACTCAATTGCTTAGCCCTCAAAAGAGTTGGATCCTGTTGGTAAAGATCCAGCAAGGCCTGAAGTTCAGTAATGTTTTTTGGATCCATGGTGCTTTCACCAGAATAGAACTGGGCAACACAGGTTTTGCTGGGGCAGAGGAAAAAATATATAATATAAAACCTTTAGCAGTTGTTTTCTCTACTAACTCAATGCATGTGAACCATTGAGGAACTAACTAGACTTGCATGTTTCCTTCTGACTGTTGTTTTTATACTGCAGTTTGCAAACTCAGCTGTGGGTTTTTTTCCAAGGTGCAATTATCTATTACAGCACTGGTTATGTCACAACTTCTGATGTTATAAATTATGACACCATCTGAAACTAGAAAAAAAAGATGTTTAGCTATTTATTCACCAACCATGCATTCACTGAACTACATATATTATAGGATAGCGGAATGGGAAACAATTGATCATTCCCTATATTTTTATGTTATTGCTCTTACTGCAATTTTAGTCACCTTTTGTTTATATATATATAAGTAACAAGATTAGTTTGATCCCTTTATTTTTTTTTCAAAAACATGAGTTCTTGAACTGCCTTTGACAGGGTAACAAAACATTCATAGATGGTCATTTTGTGACTATAGAATTTTTTACCTCTAATCGCTTTATTATCACTAATAACAATATTACCAGATTTAAGGCACTATAGTCAGTCTCTATCACTATTTCCACTAAAGGCTCCTATCATTGTTTTTTTTTTCTTATTAGTTACTTCTGGATCAAAATACAGCAGATTGATTCTTGACCAAGGAAGGAAGATTTTTCCTTAATTTTAAGTAATATCTTTCCAGTAATTGTTTTTAACTAACAGATCATTCTGACTTCAGATTCTTTATGCATTTTCCTTACCTCTAAATAGGTAAAAAAAAAAATATGACAGTTTACAGTGGACAATTCAAAGTAAACTGTAGCAGAGGAAAGAATAATTTTGGATAATAAAGGAAATTTTCAGTAGGAAATTTTATCCTCTTTAGAAAAACACAGTTTCTGACTACTGCTATTCAGATAATCAAGACTCCACTGTGAAATAGGCACCTATTTTGGATTCAGAACAAAAGCCTCCTGATGTTTTCTAAAGATTGACTAGTGCTGCACACTTGCTTTTCAATAAATATTCCACTGATACAAATCATTGAAAAATTGAAATGTTACATAGTTAAATACACTATTCTTTAACTGCTCTTTTGAATGATTACACTATATTTACAATGGCATTAGTGTGTCTTTCAAGTAAGTAATAATCAGCCTTAAAATCAGTGCTTTCTAGATCATATTTATAAAGGAGAAGCCTGCCCTCCCACGTGAATCATATGGATCATCTCCCTTCCCTATAACATCCTTGTGGCTACCACGGCAATTGCGTGTACGGAAAAAGCAATTTTAGAAAGGTATTTAATTTCTTTTTCAAATGTGATACAAAAGTGACTGAAAACCAAGAAGAATCCAGAATCATGTGATCAGACTTTCCTCTATGAATCAACGGGGAGTGATTTTTGCACTGCTAGTAGTCATGAAACACATTCATTACTGTTTTTAAAGCCTGACTTGTATTCAGAAAAGCTTGGAAGAGTTCATGATTCTCAAAATGCTCTGAATATCTATCCTTGAGTCAATGGGCTCTCCTGGATGCTCTGTCTTAAAAAAAAATTGCTCCACTGATTTAGGTTTTTAAATATGGACAGAGAAGCTTTTGATTTTGAAATTAAGGCTCCTCCAAAGAGCAGGTGAATGAGAAAGCACACCATTGTCTGTGTTGGACTATCAACCAGTAGTGTGTGATAATAAAAGATAAATGAGGCTAAGACTCATCTATTTTAATTACCTCTTTTATTTTCTTAACAAAACATCTTGACACAGATGGCTCTCTTCCCATCAACAGCTTAATGGAAACACCTACATGGGAAGGAGGGACATGGCTGAGTTTTTAGACCAAGCTTGCCTGGAGTGAAAGTGGAGGGGCATTTGGCAAGGAGATGATGAAGATATGCCATGAGCTAGAGGCTTCGGGTATATTGAAGATAGCAAAGGTGAAGAAGGGAGCAGTGCAGATGGAGGCTGCACTCATTTTCAGAAGGGAAATGAAGTAAAGGAGTTTTCTGGGATGCACAGAAGCACCACAGATATGTTAGCTGACATTCTTTGGAAGATGAAAAATAGATTGTATGTGTGCCTGCAGAGACAGGGAGCCCAGAATGTACTGTTGAAGAAGATGATGTACCTAAATATCACCTCAGCCTAAACATCTTTTATTTTGAGTACCATCCACTACAGTTAAATATATTTAACTAAATTAGTCTATGCTCTCTGCAACCTGAAGCAGAGAAACTGTATTACTAGAAGTTAGGATTGTATACGGACACTTCCATGCCCTCACCTATGAGCATGCTTTGCCTGATCATTTTTAACCAAGACCATTCTCAAATGAAGTTCAGTCATACCCTTTAGGATAATTTTTTAGTCAGACAGTGAGTCTCTTCAAGATGAGCTTTTCTGCCTAGAGCCTCATGTTAGCACTAGTTCAGTATATCCGATAAAAAAATTAGAAAAGGACCAGGCCTCCTCCCACTTGTTTATAATGTTATATCTTGTTCATTTCAGAATGATTTCATTTTTAAGGTCTGTCCATGGCATGACTGCTTACGTGAGGTATCTGGAGACTCTCAAAGAAATCAACTTGCATTCTTGTTTCCTCAGTTAATATTGAGTGAGTCCAGGTTTCCATTCAGCATTATGAAGGGTACTCCCCAAATTCAAGCAGATCTGCACTTTCACTATGCAGAATCCTTTAGTATCATGACTCCAAAAGGCAGTAGTCCATCAGTGCACGTAATCATGAGTAAAATGTTAAGCACCCTAACTGAAGCCAATGAGGGGACTCTCGGAGTTAAAGAAACATTATGTGCTTAAAATGCTGTGCTAGCAGAGTGCCAGAAGACACAAATATACAATTCAATGAGAGCACTTCTGTTACTGCATTTTATTATGAGCAAGTTCAAGGGCAGAGTTACACAGAAATGTTTGCTGGAATCCTGTGTTCACTGGCTTTTTATAATATAGGCATAATTGTAAATAGGACTGTAATTAAATATTACTATTAAGTTCATTGTTACAAAATCAAGCCACCCGAGAGCCTATTCTCCCTGGAAGTCAACTGGCAAGTCTCTAATGTTTGTGTCAACTTTTTTGCTTTTTTTGGTAATTCCTTTTAAATCCTCACCTGCACACTTCCTTTCCCCAGGAAGGTATGAATAAAAGGCAATTTGAACTCCTTTCCAGCCATCCTTGTTTGTTCATGTAAAGAGTATCATAAAGTGTTAACATATGCAAACTTAGATGAACCATCTTAAATATTCAACTCATATCTGCATGAGTTTCATCCTTGGCTCCCATTTACCTGCCAATAGTTTCACCAGTTTTATTATAATATGGAGCATTAAAATTCATTGTCTTGTACATTCAGTTGCTATTTCACATGATTGCTCTCCCACACAGAAACCCATTTGAAGGTGAAGATACTGTGGTCTTGCAACAGTGCATGTTTAAGGGAATGAGGATTACTTTGCTATTTTCCCCTAGCAGGATTTTCTTGAGGCTCACAGAAAACCACATGTGGGATGCCTTATTACAAATAAAACTGAAGCAAATACCAATCAAGAAAGGAAATGCACATATCACATCAGAGATGGTGGTTTTAATTGGAATAAGAAGTAATTTCTGGTTGACAATGATCAGTCCTGTTTTTCAGGTAAACTTAACTTTTGTATGTCACAGTATTTGTAAATGTTTTCTGGGTTCCAGACCACATCCAAAAAAGTGATCAGAACTCCTGGATCTAGTGAGGTTATAAAAAATTTCAGCTGTGTGTGAGTTTTTCTAACCATGTCCTGCCAGTAATTTCCCCCCCTCTGGATTCTTTCTTCCTCCTCCAAGGCCAGTTTCACCCTTTCCAGCCTTTCCTGTATCTCCTTTAATGCACATTTTTGCTCATACTCTGCCTGATGTGCAGCAATCTTCCCAGCCCTTAGCACCTTTTTAAGCCTGGTATAAGTGTTTTCATCATAATCCAGTTGACATGCTAAGGTAAAGTCCTGAGCTGCCTCTTCCCAGCATCCCAGGAGCATGTGTGCTTGCCCTCTCCACTTGTAAGACTGTGCTGAATTGGGGTTAAGCTCACAAGCTCTGTCACAGTCTCTAATGGCAGCATTTGGCTTCTGTAGTTTCAAAAAGACATTGGCTCGGTTAACATATGAGAGGTGGAAGTGAGGATTCAGCTTGATAGCATCTGTGAACAAATCCATAGCTTTCTGAAGGTCACCTTCCTTTAGAGAGGAAAAGGCCTCTTTCCTTTTTCTGTTGGCATAGTCTATCAATTCATTTGTTACTACCAAATGTTCATCTCCCATTTCTTGGGAACCATCCAGATCTGGTTCAACACCACCATCATCATCATCATCATCAATTTCCAAATTACTCTCCTTGATCTCTGCTGCCTCTGGTGACCCTTCCTCCTTGGCTTTCTTTTCTGCAAAGACATTGCATTGAAGAAATGATATGATATCTCCTATGATCTTCACATGGTTGTGCAGTAAACTTAGCTGCTTAGCCCTCTGGGGAGCTAGATCCTGCCTGTCTAGATGCACTAGGGCCTGCAGTTTATACACTCTTCTAAAATCCATGACATCCAGACCTGCACTCTCTAGAAGATCTGGCAGGTTGCTGTTCTGCTTGTAAGCAAAGAGACACAAATTAAATTACCAGCTCTTCAGACAAATAAATCACTATGGCATTGCAATGGAACAGAATAAACTAGAGCTTTCCCACACTATTACAGATGCTGATGGTGATTAAAAAGTGGTGATTCCAACTCTATGGGTTAATGATGTCATAATGCATGCAACTTCTGATGATGTAATCCATTCTAATACAATATCCTAAAAGCCTAACTGTATTTATCATCTTAATATTTTTGATATTTTTTCAAATGTTTTATATAAATTCTTGAGACTGAATACAATAAAACACTAAACAGATGCCACATGTACCTGCTTTACTACATGGTATGTTTCATGTTTTAACACTGGTACTTTATTAGCTGTACAATTAAACTGGATTTCTTATTTAAATAACATTATTCTCGTCTAGTTCCCAAGATGCGGGGTTTTTTTTTTTCTGGATTAAAAGGAATCTTATGTAATAGACCTTCAAACTGCCTTGTTCTAGTGGGAAGATAAGATTGTCCTACCTGTATGGTTGAGAGTGAAAAAGAGGAATTCCTGGTTCTCTCTTGCAGTTGGTGGTTGTGAAAAGGGTAAGAGAAGTGCCCAATTCCCATTGACTTTCAAATAGAAGGCAGATTTAGTCTAATCCTGCAGCCCTCACTCAGTTAAAATTCCTATTATCTCAAGTGCATTTTGTTTAAGGTGTGAACATAATTAGGTATTATAGTTTAACCCAAAACTATACATGTCATAGGCTACTGAGCTCTTCTCTGCAATGACAGAGTCAATATTGAGCAACTTCAAATCATGATCTATAATCTTCACTTGGTCTATCTGGTTAATAAGAAGAGGGAATTTTTATACAAACATCCACAAAAAACAAACAAACCAAAAAACACCCTGCACTGGGCCTGCATGTTTGTGCCAGATTAATTTATTTCTCTCTCAATCACAGCCTGGCACAGCTTTTTTATTTTGAGCCTGCATTGCTCCAAATTCCTACTGTGGCCTTTCCCTTTCTCTGCCAGGCTGGTGGCCATCCTGTCATAGATGACAGTATTCCTCATAAGAGAACCAAAAATGTGCCACCATAAGCGCACATCTTGAATACTGCATACACATGTGGTCGCCTTATCTCAAAAAATATATATTGGCATTGGAAAAGGTTCAGAAAAGGGCAACAGAAATTATTAGGGTTTAGAATGGGTCCCATATGAAGAGAGATTAAAAAGACTGGAACTTTTCATTTTAGGAAAGACGAGACTAAGGGGGGGATATGATAAAGGTCTATACAATCATGACTGGTTAGAAAAAGTGAATAAGGAAAAGTTATTTACTTATTCCCACATTATAAGAACGAGGGGTCACCAAATTATATTAATAGGCAATGGGTTTAAACCAAACAAAAGATGGCTTCTCTTCACTCAGTGCACCATCACCCTGCAGAACTCCTTGCCAGAGGATAATATGAAGATTAGGACTGTAACAGGGTTCAAAAAAGAGCTAGATAGATTAAGTGAGGTTAGGTCCATCAATAGCTATTAGCCAGGATTGGTAGGAATGGTGTCCTTAGCCTCTATTTGTCTGGAAATGGATGGCAGGAGAGGGATCACATGATGATTACCGCTTTTGTTCCCTTTCTCTGGGGCATCTGGTATTGGCCACTGTCAGCCGACAGGATATTGGGCTAGAGGAGTAGAGAAGTGGAGATACCAGGTATGAACAGAGAGGTCAGAGCAGACAGCCGCAGGAAGCCTCTGGAGGCCAATTAGTTTGAATTCACAGCACTGGAACATCCACACTGTTATTTTGGACTTATAAGTTCAGAATTAGCATTATTTCTCATGACAAGCAGGAGAACAGAATTTGAATTTCATGGCCCCTTATTCTAGAATAACAGCCTTGATAGTGTGGATGTACTACTTACAAATTCAAACTTGAGGTGACAGTTATTTCAGACTATAGTCCTACTGTAGACCTATGGTCCTGCTTTAGACTAGGCTTTTTAGGTAACCTAAATGCAAGGTCAATGGTTAACCTATAACATCTATATAGGTGACTAAGGGATTTATAGAAGCACCTAAGTAATTAAGCTCCTAATCTAATACACTTGGAATTAGATTTAGTCTTCTACGTGCCTAAGTCACTCCTGAAAACAAAACTTCAGCTCTCAAATCATTAAATCAGCATCAAGCCATTAAAAATGATGCCCCTTTATGGGGTCTCAAGTTGGGCATTCAAAACCTGAGGTATCCAAAATCACTAGTAATTACTGAAAATTTAGGGCTTTGTTTCTGGCCTCCCAGTGACAGGAAAAATGATTATGAAGACAAAGATATGTGAAAAGTCTATATTGCACATATAATTTGTATTTTACAGATAATCCCATATGAAAACAATTTCAGAAACACCTTTGAAATTATGGACTTGATAATGCCTTCTTTGTTCACCCCAAACTGTAACTCTAATCAGCAGGGGTTTTAGATTCAGAACAAATGCATATTTATCAACTAGATGATAGAGTAAGAAATTAGAATTACCAAGTGGTATCTTCATTAGAGGAAGACTGGAAAAACAGTGGTAATCATGCATGACAGATCTATTGTAAGTGAAAAATGGAAATATAGACTAAAAAGTTTCCAGAGTTTTAAATGATCAATGAAGTGATAGTAGAATGAAAAGCAATGGGGAGAAAAAAACAGGATATACATCATCAAATACATTTACCCTACAGAAAATCATCATAGCTGTATAATTGCTATCAAGGCAAGATTATTTAAGCAGAAATATTGCTTTATTAAAGGAACAACTAATTGGTATCAGTACACAATGGAACATTTACAAATGAAAGTTTACAATAGCTCATTAGATTGAATGGAATTTAGTAATTCCTTAAACCTTGTAACACAGGCTGTCAGGGCAAAACCATTTGAGGAAAAAAATTAACCCTATATTGTTAGATGTGATCTCAAAGCAAACTTTTTTCTAAAATGTTTTAATCCTTCTTTCTTTTAAGTTTTCACGATCAGGCACATCTCAATTTTTGGTGATTTTAGCTGTATTTCTGGTCCAGTCAGAAACAAGAAACACTGACATGTTTGCTACCTTCTACTATGTGGTTCTTATAAGTTACTACTTAACTTTTGCAATTTTCAGTTGGACAATTTTATTATTTACAAATATCAGTCTTTTCTACAAGTGTCAATTGTCATTATTTTTCCTGGTCTGTGATGAGTTTGAAATCTGTTTATTGGATGGTGCAACATTTAATCAAGTCAGAAACTTTCCTCTCATTCTCATAAGGAACTTTACTTTATGCTATTGGGCGTGAGCGTGTGATCATTTTTATACACAAATGCTAGAAGTCTAAATACTACCATAGGTTTGTGACAGGTAGACCTGCCCCCCATGCAGGATGCAATCTGATATGGTGTTGTCCAACTGAGCACACCTGTTTTACTAACTTTGGCTTCCTTACCCTGTCCTTAATGGCCTTCACCCTCAAGTCTTCTCTAGCACACATACAGGTAAGGTCACTCCCAGCTTCAGACATAGACTAAAATTAGCTCTATGTGAGAGCGTTCAGTTCAGGCTTTTATCTAGCACTGATGTGCACATCTCCTTTGGGGTGTAAACCCAAAATAATATTGTTTTTAGCCTTATAGAGTGATCTGCACAGCGCTAGCTCATAAAAATTACCCTCTCCCTCAAGATGAGAGAGACTTGCATAGTACTTTGCCTCCCTCTTCCAAATATATGTAGGGGTTAATTGCAGAAGAACTCTGTACATGTGAAGTATAGTGGTGGTGAGGGCCTGCATTCCCCCACCTTCCCCATTTTCCCCCCTCTCCTCTTCTGTACTACAAATGAGCCAGAAGCAAGCTTCTAGGAATATAAATCATTGTAGCAAGGATGAATTGTAAATAAGGGCAGGCACATAACAATCCTGTTTACCCAAATGTACTGATCATGTAAACAAAGTCAAAAGACAAGCAGTATAGCTGAGCCACACTGTAACAAGCAATGAGTAAACCCCAGAAATTTCCAAACTGCTGCAAACAATGTAGAGACACTATATTTAAAACTGTACCAGAGAACAGCAATTTGAACCTCACCGATGTGCTTTGGTACCAGCACCTCAGAAGCTTAGTCTCCCACTTCATCTGCAGCTGAAACGGGGTTCCCGGCTTGCAGAAGTGATGTAAGAACACCACTTTTCTTATCATGTTGTTCTTTTAGTTAAGGGGCGCAGCTGACAGCTCTCAGAAAATAAACTGCTTCTGTTTGATAGATACCTGTGTAGCATGTCTTTGTACTTTGAGAACCCAGTGTCAGACCTGAGACTTACTCTTGCCGGCACAAACTTGGTTTTGGAATAAACAAAATAAGTGTATTAACTACACAAGATAAACTTTAAGTATTAGAAGGAATAGCAAACAGAAAAAAGCAAAGTATGGAGCAAATAAAACAAAACACACAAACTAAGTTTAATAAACTCAAGAAATAGGTTAAAATAATAATTTCACACCCTAAATATTGTTTTAGTCAGGCTACATAGTTTCTGCAGCTCACAGATACAATTATTTCTCTTCACAGTTTAGATTCCCCTCTCTCTGCTTTGATTCAGCTCCATGATCTGGGTGTCCCTAGTCTCTGATTGAGCTCAATGGGAGTTTTGTCCACTATTAACACCAACATAAGGCTCTGAAGTAAGTTGCTCTAGTGAGGCACTTAAAGCAAAAATAAATTACAACATAAATGTTTGTTCTGAGCCCACAAATTCATATATCTTTCCTTCTTCAACTGGTCATATGTAAACAGGTAAGGAAAAGAAAAGAATGGGGAAAAGATTTGCAACTCAATCCATGCTCTTCTGCTCTTCAAACTTCTTTGATGCTTACAAAGCTCTGTAATGAATTCTTTAGAGATTCACTTCATATTTTGACCTCTTTTGTCTCTCCTTTCTATGCTCAAGAAAAGAAAAAGCACTCATTAGAAAATGTTCTCCAGGATCTACATTCATATGTCGCTTTTTCCTCTTCCCCTCTCAAGACCCATTCTTCCAAATGCATTCATGTGAGTAATCTTATGATCCCATTGGAACCAAACTTTGCTAAGGATATATGCATGAGTGTCTGCAGTATAAGTCCTCTTTGATGCTTAAATAGTTACTTTGAAAGGGCCCATTTAGTATTCTCATGCTTTACATTTCTTTGTATCTGATGGCTAATAATTGACTAATATAACAATAAAGAGGGAAAAAAAGAACCACTGGAAGTGAATTTGTTCTGAATGTAACCTTCAGTCCCAATCCGATAGATGTTACCTCTTGGAGTTATGAAGCTCTCAGCTAAGAGTTGAAGGCTTTTAGACCTAAAGTCTCAAAAATATTTAGGTTGCCTTCAGTGGGAGACATCAATAGGAGATTAAATACTTAAATACTTTTTGAGGATCTGGTCCTTAATGCCTCATGAGAAATGCCATTACATATGTAAGGGCAACATGTCTTTTGTGCCTGAAATATATTCTGATGCCTAATGCTTCAGTGAATGCTTTTCAATACATTATTTTAGCTTCCTTTTGTAACATAAGAACATATGGAAATAGGTAAGACTTTATTTGGAGATTGTGTGGATGGGGAATAATATCTTGTTTTAAATGTTAAGGTCATTCTATATGTCCTCTGAAATGTACTCACAAAACAGAACATGCAAGAAATCAGGAGTTTTGTCTTTTTAGTATACTAGGGATTGTGCTATTTATTTATAATTCATGCATGTATTACAGTGTGTAGCATTCAAATGGATAGCACAAGAATCTATTCAAAGAAAATGCTGTCCCCAAAAGTAATTAATTAAATTATTTAAATTAATGGGCATCTTATATTCTTATTAGTAATCATATGAACTGAACATATTCATTGGAAACAAGCAGTTTATAATGCATCTATAATTTACTAGTCATACTGTTCTTTGAGTATGGGCAGGGGAGGGGGGGGGGAGGAATCCAATAATAATCCAGGAAGAAAACATTTACATCCACTATAACTGAATAATCACCATAAATCAAGGCTTATGAAAATGAAATGCAGTCCAATTTATTGTTAATAGGGGTCTTTAATTTCCCTGAAAATAATGTTTTTCTTGCAATTCAATACTTCACTCTTATGGGAATAATTTAAACAGTGTGGAATGAGAAATGATGTTGCATATTTTGAAATGAAATTGCTAAGAATACACTAACAAAATAACTGAAGGCTTGAGAAAAAAACATTAAAATATATAGAGAAAAAAAGAAACTTTTAAAATGTGTTGCAGATAAATTATTAGCTGGAGATGGTTCCCCAAAATCCTTGAAGTCTAAAAGTCAGAAGCTTCTTTCAATCTGTGGTGTGAGTCCTATGAATATACATCAGATTTTGTATTTACAGGATGGGCAGCAAGTATGTAATAATGGGGAGTGTGAAGGTCTCGGGGTGCGATCACCCCCTCCCGGCGGTGGAGGGGAGGTCAGCGAACCCTTTTGCCTTCCGCTCAGCATGGTCCCACCCTGAGATCTCCCCCTGGGCGCCCGCCCATCTGTCGAGTGCAATCACCCCGTCCCAGCCCGGCCAGGGAGGGGGGTTCAGCAGACCCTTGGTCTGTAGTCCGCCCCCGCCAAAGGGAGGGGGGACCTGCACTCACAGTCGGGTCCTTCCCCTGACCTCTATTTGGGCCGGCCCTTCTGTCCAGC
>CM057846.1:141435716-141461612 GCA_030068395.1 Apalone spinifera
GCCGCGTGTAGATGCGGGCAGTTACTTCAGGCTAGTCAATTTTGGTCGCCCTCATTAGCCTTCCTAGATCGAACTGTGGGCTAGTGTAGACATACTCTAATTTTATTTAACTATTTTCTCCATTTCCAATCATTTTTTTTCCATTTAATTTTACTGGAATTGTGACACAGGAGTGATAGCTTATGCAGTTATAGATAAATGCCCGAGAGACAGAAAAAGGTGCTTTATGTTAAATTTGGAATAAGTCATTCGCAGGCACCTATGGATATAATTAATCAGGAATTAAATACTTCCCCATGTAAACAAGCGCTAAGTTAACTGTTTATACTCCTGAAGAAGATTGTAATCAAAAGGAGAGGTATATAAAATGGTCATAAGAATACAGATGTTAACCATATTCTTCACAAATGTACCACCTTTTTATGGATGGCTAACTTTTCACTGGGAAATTAAAATGTAAAACCCAAAGAATTTTCAGCAAAAAGCTGTTTTGTTTTTGTAATGAAAAGCTGAATTTTTCTATGGAAAATTGATATTTTTGCATAATATTTTTGCCTCCCCTTCCCATTGCCCACCTCTGTTCTCGTGGCATAATTTAAAGAAATATAGTTCAATATTGTGACTGATACTGAGGGAAATGGAACTCCGAAATATTTTTAGGAGTAGAAGAGAACATATACCTAACCTATTAACTGTGGTGATTGTCTTTTTTCCCCTTCCCTGTACATCATTCTGCCACCTTCCTCACATTTGCCTTTCGTATGCTGCATTCTTACTGCCACTCCATCTTACCTTGATCTTATCTGTGCTCTGCTGCTCTTCTCTCATAGCCTGCAAAAAAGGAAAAGCCAGTGGGGTGCAGGTAAAGCAAGCAGAGAAACGAGGGAAGGGGTATTGGAAGAATAAAAAACTCAGACTATGTAGAGAAAAATGAAGCATGTAAAAAGAGAGAATTATGCAGAAACTTCATCTTGACCAAAAATAGCACATATATCATCACTGAAAGTCAGAAGGGCAAAAACGATGTCAAATAATTTACAAATAGGAAGAGGAGAGAGTCACTTGTGGTATTCCCACAGTTCCTAAAATCTGCATATACATATGCTTTGAAAAAATATCATCTTTGGGCAAAGCTGAAAAAACATATAGTTATTAAAATGTTCTACAGCAGCAAGAGGATGCCTCAGGCCTTCAAAACCCCTCCCCAAACACCTCAATTTATGACTCAGAACTCCCGATAAGTTAGATCTACCACCGGCACCACCTGTTATCATCTCATTCCACAAGGTTCTGTTGTGGCACCCCAGAGAATCATATACAGCCTCTGATGTAGACACAGTAACTGCGGCACTATACTTTCCCTCCTGGGAGGGAGGAGTACAGAATGCAGTGCAGGATGCTGGGAGGGAGGAATCTGAGGTGAATTTAGGTCATCCCATTAGGGGCTTCTCCAGCAATAAGCATGACTCATAACATAAAAGAGAGTGATCTAACCCTGCTCCACTACTTTATGGTGTCACTCTCCTGGGCTGCCCAAGGGACACTCTGAAGCGCTCAGCATCCAAGAATCTGCACGGTGGTTTACACTAAGAGGAATTCCCTCCCCACCTCTGGCATGTCCCCGTCTGTCCCCAGCATGCTTTCTGTACCAGTACCTGTGAGGGAAACTTTGCCAGGATATTCTCCCTTTGCCAGCCAGGGAACTTCTAGAAAAGTCCCTGTAGGTTGTCAGAGCATGAGTCAGAATTCTCCCCAGTCATGGAAAATAATGTACCCTGTTGTTATTATAGCAATTGCACATCTGGAATCATTACTGCTCCTCTGTACACAAGGACATTGTGTGGAAAGATGTACAAACATAGTTATGTTTTTGGTAAATAGGATTTTACTACAGTAGCACATTTAGAGCGACATAATCTTATGCAGGCAGGGATAGTAAAATTCTGGTCTTCTCTTTTAACCATACTCTAATGTTGGTGATATTGTGTCTGTGTCAATGCATGAAGAAAAAATATTTTGAACTTTTTTATTGTAAAGTGACCTAGCATACATGAATCCATTTATTTAGAAATGAAACTAGGTGTTTTTTTTTTTCTAGTGAAACTAAGTGATTTTATTTCACATTAGCAAATGAGGACTCCCTGCCTGCAACATTTTGTACATCTTTCCACACAATGTCCTTGTGTACAGAGCAGCCATCGGGCTTTCTTGTGCAAGAAATTGATGTTACCTGTCTACACTGGCCCTTTGTGCAAGAACACTTGCGCAAGAGTACTTATCCCTGAGTGGGAGCATCAGAGTATTTGTGCAAGAAGCACTGATTTAATACATTAGAACATTAGTGTTCTTGCGTAAATACTCGTGGCCAGTGTAGACAGGAGGCAAGATTTTGCGCAAAAGCGGCCGCTTTTGCGCTAAATCTTGCCAATGTAGACGTAGCCTTTTAGTATAAGCAGACTACTTCTGTATAAGCACGTAACAGGTAGATAGTGTAGAACATATGGTCTAATTCATTCCAAATCTTGTTTTTCATCTGATTTTTTCATACTGCCATTTTGTACTATGACTGGTTTGAATCAGGTGCATGAATGCCTTTTTCATGAGCCCAAATTTCTAACATTATTTGGTTATAAGATAAGGATACCTAATTCCTTGCTTTTATTTTTGCCTTTTGACTGCAAAAAATCCCCATTCTTGAAAAATGCTACCACATTATCTGTCCTGGTCTAAATGCTCATAGGTTTATGGTGATTGTTTAAACTCCATTAGTCATTGTAAATCTTGGAATGAAAATAGAAATTAATCTCAATCCATTTACTGATTGCAAAATGGTGTGGTGACTGATGTGATCCTTCAGAAGAGAAATCATTAGAAACATCTTGTCAATAAGAGCCAGTACACAAGTGCTGTAAACGCCAAAGGTTTAAATTTGCCTAGTAACAGTACATTCACCATCACGTACAGTGTTTACATCAAGATTAAATATCTTTTCAAAAGACATTCTCTAGATCAGACAGGAGTTATGGGTTTGATGTAGGAAATACTGGATCAAATTCTATCGTGTCTGTTATGCATGAAGTCAGACTAACTAGATGATCAGAATAGTCCCTTCTGACCTATAGAAACAGTGAATACACCTATTAGAGGAAATCTTAGATCAAATTTTTTTGCTGTTGGCCTTTCATCTTTGAAGTGATGTGTATGTCATCTGAAGAGGTTGATTGTTGTTTTAATTTAAAATTTGTCCTAAGTATGTGTGGGAAAGACGGTATGGATATAAAAGCAATGTGTTGTTAAAATAAGTAACAGTAAGCCAGAGTACAAAATGACTTTTCTGTAGTCCTCAAAACTCCCTTCTCCCTGTGGATCCAGATGATCAATTCGTCAAGAAGTTCTCATAACAATATTGTTCAATAGGGCATTGTTGTGTTGTCTGAGCAATTTCAGTTTGGCAGCCATTTAAGGATTTTCACTGCCCTTTTGCTGGATAGAAGAAATCCAATAGGCTAATGATGCGGGCTTCAAGGGAAAACATGGTGACAGAGAGGTAGGGTACTCAAAATAACAATTGATGGTAACATTAACTCCAACCCTGCTTTATATCCTATTCATTGTTGGACTTTTATACTTGCATAACCACATCTTCTCTAACTTTCTTTGCAGCACAATCACATGCGTCTCACTTGTCCTCATTATTTGACATATTTTCAATAACTTTATTTAACACAGTTCAGAAAAAATCCTTCCCTCATTTTATTGTCCACAGAGAGCAGCTTGCCCTAATTCCCAGCTTCCCACTTCTCATTGTTGTTCCCCTTTTTTCTCAATTATGTTCATTTCCTCTATTGCTCAAAGAAACAGAGCCTGATACATTAAAAGAGACATTTATATACTAGAGTAGCATGACACATTCTGCAGGCACATAGACTGCAAGATCCAGGTAGTATGGTATACATTGAATTCACTTGGAGACCTCACATTCCTCTGTAGTTCCACTGGAGTTATACTATTGGGGAATGAGGAAGTACACAGGATTCCCAGGTCACAGATCTTTCTGCTAGACAGCCTTGGCTGGCATATTCCTGGGGTTTGTCCGGCTTTGGGGACGATTCTTGGGTCAATCCATAGTCTTCAGGATGGATTGATTCTGCCTGTTTCAACAAAGCAATCTGAAAGAGTTCCACTATAGGTTCCACTATAGGTTTCCACTAGTGAGTTGGGGCCAGTGTATCTACAGACAAGTCTGGCACTAGATGTGTAACATTTTTCATTATGCTAGATCATTATGGTGCCTGTGAGTGACATAACTGTGTTACTTTGATTTATATGAGATGCTTTCCTGCCCAGAATTTGACACAGTGTAATCTGAAGTTGGCTACAATAAAAAAAATCTTACTTTTTTAAATGTCTTCGTGCAATTGTCATCCAAAAATCATATCCAAAGCTCCACAATACATGAAAAACCTATTTTGCACCTCAGATTAAGTTCTTTACAGCTCATCCCTCTATCATCTTTTCTGACTTTAAACTGTCAAGAATCCTAAGGCTGGAGGAAAAACTGATTATTTAAGTTACTTTAGTTGAAATTTGCCTTCTGATAAGCTGTCACCGAAGTTGTGGAAGAGTGAACCTTGGGACTATTTCCTTTGATACCACTTAGTGGTTGATGCAAATGTTCAGATGTCTGTTTTGTCACAAAGGATTTTTTGTAAAATGCAATGCTCTTTATATGTGTTGTGATTATAAAGCCATTTCTGCTGTTCTCTTTGCCTCCAAAAGAAGAAATAGGCATATTGAGTGGTATTTTACAGCACATTCTTCTCTGTTATTAGTCCGTTGCTTTAACACATAGCTATTTGACACTTTCAAGTCACATAATCTAAGGGAGAACTTGCACACAGATACCCCTTAGCTAACCAAAGTTTGGCTTATATATTTATATGATAAAACAAAAAAAGGTTCTTTTATTATAAAGCAACTGGTCATAAATGCATAGATATAGTTAAATTCTGTCACGTCTTAGTTTTAAAAAGGAGCAGAAATAACTCCTCTAAAATTTCCCTTTTTGAGCAGGAAAGAGTTGTGGTTTTGTTCTCAGTTTCATTAGCTCATGGTGGCTGTTTCCCATATTTCTTTGAAAAATTCAATCAAATAAAAAACATTCTGTCAACATTGAAAGAGTAAAGACATTTTATGAAGTTTTGTAGTTGATCCCATAGACAAAAAATCAAAACCATGGAAGCAGGATTCTTCAGGTTTCTCCCATTAGGAACAGAAAAGACATCCAGTGTAGTGCTGTATCATCATCCCATTATCTAATCCTGCTTAGAAATGTATCAAAGCTGTATCTGAGAACTTGTCATGTTATTTGCCCCCATTATTTCTGTCTCAGAACACCTCAATGAAAAGTTAGAATTCTCCAGGGAACTTATTTTCTAGTCCATTTTTCATTATATGGCATATGTCTTTGCACTATGAGGCATACCTACAGCCTATTTAGGCCGGCTGGGGCTTGTTTATAAGGCCTCCCTGCAAGGGCAGCAAAAGCCCAAGATCTGAGAGCGAGAGGTGTTCTAAGTCAGAGCTGAGGACTGTGAGTAAGGAAGAGTGCCATGGAAGAGCAGGACAGACTTGCTCACGTACCAGAGGAAAGTTACTAGGAGGGTTCATTTGGGGAAGTGCCCCAGGGAATGAACTGCCAGACTGGGAGTAGAAGAAACCCTGTCTGTTGCTACTGCCTTAGGGTTACTGGGCCAGAATGTGGAGTATTGGGTGGGCCTGGGTTTCTCCAAATCCTCCACACACCACTACAGAGTCTTTCCCTGAGAGGGAAGACCAGGACTACAGAGGGATTCACCCCAAACTGCGGACTAGCCTATGATGAGTGTGGCTCAGTAGGCTGTTGCTCTTGTCTCTAAAAAAGAAGAGGCTGTATGGAGGATCACAGCGAGCCTCTGAGGCAAACAGGAAGTTCAGGACCATGGAGATTTGCCAAACATTGATCACTTTTCACAGCACACAGCAAACTTATTATTTGTATAATCATAGGGCCTAGGGACTCCACTCATAGAGCAGCACCCCACTGTGGCACTCTTTGGCCCCAGGACTTAACATGCAGGCATAAGACAAGAGACAGAACAGCAGTTATACTTGTGTGTGTTCACATCATAGTGAATTAAGGTTGAACAATCTGGCCCTTATAATGACTCACATTTGGGTGCTTATCAGACACGATGCCTTTGATCCAAGAGGAGCTCTGCTTTCACTATACACAACTCTTTTTTGTAGCTTCTCCAACACAGGTCCACTTCTTCCCATCCCTACCAGTTATTTCCTTCAGCAAGTCAGCAAGTTGTTCTTGCTTACAACTTGCTAGCTAGTCAGTGTTTGACAGGAAGCTATATGTTAAGAAAAACATTAAAAAAACAAAAACAAAAAACAAAAAAAAAACAGACAGAGCTCATTGTCTTCTCTGCTTGCTTTTGTCAGTTTCTCTGTCAAGTCTTGTTGTGCTTACACAGCTCATGGGGATAAAGGTCTGCTTCTTCAGTGTCATTTTGTCATAAGAGGTTCTGGGCAGGATGTTGAGTAGATTATGAGACGTCAGTCATGAAAAACAAGGTTCATTAATGTAATTCATTCTAGCACAGAAAGAACAGAACATGGCAGAACCTTTGGCAGGGAGCAGGTGGCAAAGAATATAATTCCACTGCCTTCAGATTTGACTGGATGCTTTACCGCAGTTCAACTCTTTAAAAAAAAAAGTCCCATCAAAGCCATGTCTCTCAAGAAGGCATGAGCCTCTGCAGGAGGTGATAAGAAATACACTATACTCTTGCATGGTGGGGTAAAGAAAGTTGTTCTAATACAGGAGTCTGCCCGTCTCATTTGCCTATGTAACCAGGAAGAAATAGAAGCAGATTATTACTGGTTTCCCTGTGCCTGTCACTTACACACAGATTTTTGCTTCAGGTATGTAACTTAACACTCCATGTGAATGCTAAGTCCTATCTGTTTCTATTATTCCTGTCCCACAGAAACAAACAGTACAGTCTGGTATAAGTTTACTCCAACCAACCGCTCTTAGAACTGTGCTGTTCCAGGACTGGGTCGTCACACTGCTCTGGCAGCGAGCATCTAGTCATAGTTCAAGACAACGGAACCTGTATTTTCTCTCCAAGTGCACCCAGCCTAGATTCCCAGATCCTCAGCCATCATCCCTCTTGGGGACAAACTCCCCTTCTCTGGACTGGGGTTTGTCCTGGCTGCACAGTCCCCTGCCTACACTGAGATAAGCCCAGCAAACCAGGTGCCAATGCACATCAATCCTGACTTCTGACATCTTCTACCATTCCATGCCAAGTCCTTTCCTAGGCAGACTTAAAATCACGTTGACGACCTAGTTCTATGATGCCCTTCACCATTTTGAGGCTAGATTTGTTCAACTCTTCTTCACAATAATGGAAACTTAGTGTGGGCTGCGCACGTCGGAGGGAGAAGCCGGTGGGGAAATGGTGCCATGGCCACACGCCGCCGCAGGCATACTAGCACCTGTAAGTCACCGCGGGGGGACCCATCTCTCGTGGCAAGGGGCGGGGGCAGAGGGGAAGGTGGGGGCATGCCTTGGGGGCAGGGCTAGCCCAGGAGTACCAGGTTTAAAAGTGGCCACCCCACCCCAGCCCGGGCAGGGGGGAGGACGGAACCCAGAGAGCGCCCGGGTTCTAGTGGGCGGAGCGTATCCGGGGAGAAGGGTCCAGAGAGAGGCACATTTGGGTTGTGACGCATCAGCCCATGAGTGCGAGAGGGTGAGTAGGAAGAAGCCCAGGGCAGGGCTTCTGGCCAGCGGATCAGTGCGTTTCGGGCGGCGTCCCCACTGAGCAGAGGAGGCGGAGAGAACGCCATCTCCCCTTCCGTAGCGCCCTGGGTAAGGGCAGTCCCGGGTCCCCCTGCACCCCGCCCTGAAGTGGTAAGGCGAGGAACGATCATAGAAGTGCGAGTGCCTCAGTGACGTTGGAGTGAGACTGAGGCGTATGCATTAAAGACATTGGACTCCTCCCAAGTGGGAGTGGAATTGACTAAAGAAGGGAAGAGGGGCCTGAAGGCGACAGGCCCCTCTTACAGTTACAAATAAAACAAAATTAATGCCACACTTAACAAATTAGAATAAACTTAAAGCAAAAGTATCTCTAACAGCTTATTTGAGCAGATCTATTGATTGAATTTCTTTCAGTCAGGATTCCTCCCTCAATCCAATGGTGTTTTCTTTGTTCTTCGGGTGGCAAAGGTTCCGTGGTCAGAAAGAAAATGAGGAATCAATTGGGGTTTCCAGTGTCCCTTCTTAATGTTATTTCCATTCTTCAAGCAGGATCTCTAGTTGAGGTTCAGGTGACAAAAGATCTGTATGGACAGGAACAACAAGCTGTGTCTTAGGCTTTCTCTATACTTCCAATTGAATGTCATAACTTCTGTTTTTCACAGCTACTTAAAAAGCCCCCACTAAAAGATAAAACTTTTGCTGTGGAAGTCGCAGTGTGAAGGGCTGGTTGTCCACAGGCATGCTCTTCCATTTACAACATGAACACCACGCACAGACGGTGGAAGTATTTTGTCAGCAAAAGTGCTGACAAACAGCATTTACATTGCCAAAGAATGACCACTTACCCAGGAGTGGTCCGTTTGGTTTTGCTGACACCTGGCTGAGGTGTCACCTTGCCTTTTGTCTCTAGAGAACTGGTTTGGCTGCTCCCAGCTTGAAATATGTCTGTCATACTATACAGAGGAATATTATAACTTTACATACAATGTGTCAACACATATTTTACCAGGACAATAATGGTCAGCAAATTCTGAGGTTTCAAATGATATCTCACAACGCATTTTTATACAAAATTTATCATAATCTTGTAAAATGCGTGAACAGGTATTGACTGTCACACAAGCTAAGATTTTTTTTTTGTATAATTCCAGTACAAAAAACCTAGGTTATATAAGTTACAACCACATTATAGAAAGCTTGAAAACCCATACTGTAGAATATTACTTATAAACATGTTTTAACTGCTTTTGTATTTATTATGGGTATTCTAAACATCTGAAATAAAGTGAAAGCAAATAGCAGTAAACCATGAAAATACTATAATAATATTTAAATGCCCACTTTTAAACAAGTCTTACAGTATAATTTTATCATTGAATCTGATGAGGCAGTTTAATCTGATCAAACTGAAGTACCATTTAATAGCAACAGAAATAACAATTTCAACATGATTCCAGGGTAAGTTCTATTTTCATATACCTAAATCAAGTGATTAAAATGTTAAATTAAGGTGAGAATTTCTTAAGTCTTAGAAAGTCAGATTTCTTTGAAACTTTTCATTTGCAGTGCTTTGAAATCCTGCTAGGTTTCCTAATAGGAGATATAGTATTATATTATTTGAATGTGTTCCTCTCTCCCCACCCCTTCCCCCCGAGAGAGTCATACTGTGACTGGCTCGCATGTAAGTCACTGAAAATAAGACACTTTGAAACAGATGTTTAAAAACTATTTTAATTATGTAATTATGTAAGAATATATTTATTTAGCTAACAAAAGGAATTACTCACAGGTTTTTCCCTCTAATTAAGGTTCAGCATTTGAACTATTAAATTTAGACATATGAAGAGGAACACTTTGTCCCTCACTATATTATTCACAGGTATTTTCAAGACTCTCCAAACAGCAGGAGATCTTTTTATTAATCTATTATCTTAATGCATTTCAACATCAAAAGCCAATGTGGTGTATTCTGTGCACCAAACTGAGGATGTGAGACAAACTCCTGGGTTTTCTAAGTATTCTGTTAGCCTCCACATTATAATTCATTTTGTGGGGAATTATTTCATTTCCATTTTATAGTACTGTAAAAACAATACATCTATCGAGGCGCTGTGTGAATGTGACGAGATAAAATCGGATTTCTTTTAAGCCATTATTACATAAAATATTATAGCATAAATATGTATTTAGACACTCATGAGGGAAAAAACCCTATTTACCTGTTATCATAAACATAGAAAAAAACCCTGTTACCATAGGAATGGCTTGAAGGAAGCCATGTCATATAAATACATGATTACGGTCCATCTAATAAACTTATTGGCATGACACATAGCTCTGCCCAGGGTCGAAGATAAAGTGTGGTGGTGGGGGGGAGTAAAGGGGACAGTTGCTCTGGATCCCGGCAATTTAAAAGTGCCCAGGGCTCTGGGCCATCACCACCAAGGAGCCACACACACCGCAGCACATTGCTTAAGGCTGGCTGGGAGGGCCACATCGTGATCTGAGTAGTGATAAGCATTGGCACCATTAACCCTCTCCTTCCACCCCAAACCTTACACTTTCCAGGGGGGCTAGAGTTGATCTCCTGCCCCACATTGCCCTGGGTCTGGCAAAGTTTTCTTCCAAAAAAACTTCACTTACGTCCACACTGCAATCACATTCTTTTGAAAGAAAATCGAAAGAACGGAGGGGTTTTCCCGACATTGGTAAACCTCTTTCTATGAGGAAGAAGCCTTTTTCCAAAAGAACTCTTTCAGAAAAGGCGTATGTGGATGGGGAAGCGGGTTTTCTTTCGAAAGAAGAGGAAAAAGCACAGGTGCCCTAGTGGTCACTCCACCCATAGTAATCACAGCTTTAATGCGAGATAGCGTCCATTCAATTTGGATGCTATCTTTGGAAAAAGTAGATTCCTTTTTTGATATGCTTTGGCAGTGTGGATGCTCTTTCAGAAGTTTTTTTCGGAAGATCTCTTCTGGAAAAGCTTCTTACAAAAGATGTAGATGTAGATGCTCTCTGTTACTTGGTATAACAAAGCAAAAGTAAGCCATTTTCATAGAATCATAGAATGCTAAAACTGGAAGGGACCTTGAGAGATCATCAAGTCCAGTTCTCTGCCCTCACAGCAGGACCAAGCACTGTCTAGATCATCCCTGATAGATGTCTATCCAATCTGCTCTTAAATATCTCCAGTGATGGAGATGCCACCAACTCTGTAGGCAATTTATTCCAGTGTTTAACCACCCTGACAGGAAGTTTTTCCTGACGTCCAACCTAAGCCTCCCTTGCTTCTTGACCTATCATCAGAGTCCAAGGAAAACAATTTTTCTCCCTCCTCCTTATAACACCCATTTAGATACTTGAAAATCACTATCATGTCCCCTCTCAGTCTTCTCTTTTCAAAACAAACCAAATTCTTTCAGTCTTCCCTCCTAGGTCATGTTTTCTAGATATTTGATCATGTTTGTTGCTCTTCTCTGGACCCTCTCCAATTTTTCCACATCTTTCTTGAAATGTGGTGCCCAGATCTGTCTACAATATCCAACTGAGGCCTAATCAATGCAGAGTAGAGTGGAAGAATTACATCTCATGTCTTGCCTCATGTCTTGCACATTTTAATGTTCCTCAAGCTTGGAGACAGTGATTATTGTGCACTGAACACAGTGGGAGTGAATGTTGAATAGAGAAAACAAAGCAGCACCACATGATAAAGAACTTACATTATACAACCATAGTCTGGAATTATTTTGAATTTGAAATATTACTAAGTGCTTGATTTATTATTAATTAATACACACTGTTCAAAACTGTGCAAACTGATTTTGAGTAGAGATGTCTGAAAATTTTTGATAGTGTTCTTCTCTTCTCTTTTGGAACATGATGATTCATTAAAACCAAAACTTTTTGAAGAAATATATCAATTTTAACGAGACTTTCTTCAGGAAGGGTTTTCATGTTATGCCTGGAAAAAAAAAGAGAGAAACAGACAGACAGCGAGAGGCTCTGTAATAGCCAAATTCTCCAAAAGTTGCAAATTTGGGAATTACACAGGCATGTCAGGAATAAAACCACCAAACTATTAGCTTCCTGGGGAGAATTTGTGGGCCTCTTTCTCTACCATTCCCCTTTGCTTTCGCTCACTTCCCTCTCTCAAAAAATCTATATTTCATCTCAGAGGAAGACCAAAACAAAATTTATGTTTTGGAAAAAAATACTTTTTGTTTTCCAGCAAGCCCCAATATTGATTTTGATCACATACATACTCCTTCAATGACAGCAATGGAACCAATCTAAGTCAAAACTAACACTTCTTCAATAGTGCAAGTAATCTCTAATGGGGAATACATAATGTCTAGCAGAGAATCACAGAATTCTAGAAGAGTAGAGTCGTAAAGGATCATCAAGCCCAGCCCCACATGCTGAAGCTGGACAAAGTGAATCTAGACCATCCTTGTTAAGTGTTTGTCTAACTTGTTCTTTAAAACCTCTAATGATGGAAATTCCACAGCCTCCAGTGGAAGCCTATTGCAGATATTAAATTTCCTAAAGGTTTTTCCTAATATCTAACCACAATATCCTTTGCTGCAGATTAAGTCCATTATTCAGTGGACATGGAGAATAATTGTTCACCACCCTCTTTATAGCAGCCCTTAACATATTTGAAGATTTATAGACCTGCCCTCGATCTTCTTTTCTCAAGACTAACAGACCTTTTTTTTTTTAAAGTAGATCAGCTCAGATTCTTCATATGTCAGCTGTTCCTAACCTCATATTATTTGTGCTGCTCGCCTCTGAATAATCCCCAGTTTGTCTACAACTTTCTTAAAACATGTTACTCAAAATTGGAAACAGTACTACGGTTGAGGACTTAGCAGTGCCAAGTAGAGCTGTGACAATTAATTCCCACGTCTTTTACTTGATGCTTCTGTTATACATCCCAGAATAGCAATCATCATTTTTTTTCTGCATCAGAATCATAATGTGTAGTCATTCAGTCGGTGATCCACTGTAACTCCACATCTATTTAAGCAGTACCACCACTGCCCAGTTATTTCCCATTTTTTAGCTATGCTTTTTATTTTTTTTCCTTCCTAGATGAGTAATTTGAATGTTTTTATTGAATTTCGTCTTGCTGAATTAGGACCAACTCCCCAATTTGTCAAGGTTGTTTTGAATTCTAATACTACCATCAAAGAGCTTGCAACCCTTCTTACTTTTCTGTCAACTGCAAATTTTAAACCTATTTTGTGGTTCATTATCCACAAGGGTACAGGACCTAGGAATGTCCAATTCAACAATCCCCTAGATACATCTTACCCATTTGAGAGTAAAGCAGTGACAATTACTCTTTCAGTTTAGTATGAAAGAGTAGTTAATCCATTTTGTAGTAATTTAATCTAGACCAGATTTCTGATGTGAAATTGTCAAAAGTCTGACTAAAAGACTAAATATATAACATCTATTTCTTCCCCCCTCCAATCCAAAAGGTGTATTGCCTGGTCAGAGAAGGAAATTAGATTAGCTTAGCATAATTTGTTCTAAACAAATCCAAATTATCTATTCCATATAATTGTATTATCCTCTTGGTGCTTACAAGTTGATTGTTGAACAATTTGTTCCACTATCTTTCCAGCTGACTGGTCTATAATTCCCTGGGTCGTCTTTATCCTCCCTTTTAAAAATAGGTAAACTGTTTGCCATTGTCCAGTCTGCTGGGAGCATGCCTACATTTCAGGAGTTATCAAAAATATTTGCTAATGGTTCCAAGCTTGGTAACTGTTTATGGAAATCCAATATTAACAGGCCAAATTCCATCCTCATTTATTTCCATATAACACATATATGAAGGCAGTGGTGTTGTGATATGTGTGTGAGATCAAATGTGCCGTTTTTACCTAACTTCACTGATGGCTAAGTTCCTGTCAGGGCTGTTCCCCACTCTGGCACTCTGAGCGCAGAAGGTGGGGGGCCCACAAGAGACCTTAAAAATCTTTGCCTCTATAGGCTCTAATTTAAAAAACTCCCCAAGGTAACAAATAGCTGAAAGCAGCAATCTCTGATAGCTGACCTTTCAGTCTTAGGCATACATACAGCCTCTTTTAGGATTTGTCTTTCTTGGCTGTGATCCAGTCTGGATAGTAAATGGTTTGATACATGAGCTACTGTATAATTTGTAGCCATGCAAATCAGTGGAAGACACTTACAAATATTGTCATTTGATATAGCTATGCTGTTCGGTAATTGTCCTAAAAATTTGGTAACAAAAGTGCACAATACAGCTACAGAGAGAAAGTGTATTGCCTGTACATGTTGGAACGGAATTTCCTAGCTCAAGTAATAGAATCTTGAACATTAAAACTGTGACTGAAAATTGTTTGTACTACAGTATTGGCCCAAGTGAGCTGTGTGCTGTACAGGTATGAAGGAGAACATAGTTCTGGTTCTTTTAAAACCAGATAAATTAGGCAAACATATATCACCTATTAATATATATTTTAACTTATATTTTTCCATAGACAGACAAGAACAAAGCAGAAAAGAACACAGGATAATGGCTACAATTGTGAGAGTGAGGAACAGAGGCTAAGGAGGAGAGGAGGGAAATTATTAGCAAATAGCTACTCATTATGTTAAAACCTATACACAAACATACCAAGGACACTTGTTTGTGAGAAGCATGAAAAACCACAGCTGAGAAGAGGAAAACCTGAAATAAAATTTGTCATAGTCACCTTCTGGAAATCCCAGAAGGTACACATTTTTTAAAAGATGATTCCAGGAGTAAGTAGTGACTCATGATCAATGATATCCAAAACAGCTGATGGCTATCTAAACAAACTGTTGATTGCCCTGAACAGATTATGTATCTCCAAAACGAATGTTATTTCAATGTTAAACTCAGCTTTGAAAACTGACTTGTTGGGATGCAAACCGTAAGTATTGAATTACTGCAGGGGTAGCTATAGTTTTTGAATTTCTATCTCCATTACCTGTCCTATGCTGGAAAGATTAGCAACAGTGTGACAACTGGGAAGAATGTTAATATCAGAGAAAGCGGCGAGGAGTCCTGTGGCACCTTATACACTAACCAAAGTGTGGGAACATAAGCTTTCATGGCCAAAGACCCACTTCGTCAGATGCAATATCAGAGAGACTTTCTTGAAGTTTGTATAGTGTGCAGTTTGAGGGGTTCCAATACCTGGCCACTAATAAGGCTACTTTTCATCAGCTTTCATCAGCTCACAAGAGATTGACTTGGTTTCTCTCAGGGCATATGGGGAATGTCTAATTGAGAAGGTGAATTAAACAATCAGGGAAGGTGGCATACTTGCTCTTTCTTTTTTATCCATCAGCTAGTACCCCAGACTGACTGGCCTGAAACACATTCACCTTATCTATTAAAAAAAGAAAAGAAAAAGAAGTACAAAATTCCTTGTAGCAACAGTCAACTCAGAAACATACTGCAGACTCTATGGGTTTATCAGAGAGTTAAACTACCCAAAGATACTCTGACTATACTTATTGCTAAGCCTCATTCCGTTCTAATAAGTAATAAAATAAGAGTATTTTTAAAATATCCCTTCTATTTATTTCATGTTCATATCCCATATAATGAAAAAAATATAGCAACCAACTGATGGCTATTGACTATTTTTTCTTCATAGTCTTTAGTGGAGGTTCTTTCTACATTCCCTGCTTTCTGACTCTGCAAGTGCATCAAAAGTACAGAGTCAAATGGTAAATGAGGGCTTCAATTCAATGAGTAGTACAGAAAACACAAAATAAAATAAATTACAACATAGAGACCACAGACAAAAGATACATAAATTACAGGCCAGATTTATCCATATTGACTTTTTTTAAGCCTTTGCTTGGCTCCTGTAACTTGTATTTCCAAACAATTGCTGTTGTGTTGTGATTGAAGTTTAGGTTAGTATGTGTTCAGGAAAAAAGTTAACACATTATGATGGCTGGGGCATAGGTAGCCGCTACAGTAATAGCTGGAGGAACAGGGTCTAAGGCAGGGATCAATACTTAATACCAGCTTGAGTCAGGAAGAGCACCAAGCTGAGCTAGGGTCAAAAGCAGAAGTCAGAAGCAAGGCAGGGCAGAAGGCAAAGTCTCAGCCGACTCCCCTGGGACAATTTTTTGGTTTAAATCATTTTGTCTAGGCCAATCAGCCAACTTTGGTGTTCTGTAACTATGGCCCTTTTGGAATGTACATCCTACAGTGCCCAGCCTAAAAGAGATTGTTAGATAGCACTCCATCTGGCTCCCAAGCATCATCATGTGAGCACTGGTTCCAAGACCTCACAAGCTTTGGCTCTAGACACATGGATTGAATAGTCTAATATTTTTGACAAATCTTTGGGTATTCTCCGACCTGGCAGAAGGTGAGATAAATGTAGATAAGCAACTATTTTTGTTGTTGTTTTTCAAAGACAATAATTGTGAAAGACAGGACATCTTTATATTGTGAGTATGAATGTCAAGAAGAGTTTTCCAATAATGATCCATCTGCTCTATTATTCCAATGCCACATTTGGAAGGAGTGTATGACTGCTGCTGAACTTTCTATCTGGAAAAAAGGTCCCCGAATGTATGAAATGCATCAAGAAAGGATCAAAGAGAAATAGGAATAAGAAAGTCAGATTTAGTATTCCATTTCAGTAAGGACCTGGGAATTGAGACTGGCCCTATACTGGGAGCATATACAGTATCAAGATCAAAGTGTGGCTGAGGAATGAAAAGAAAATAAGTTTTTGTAGTTATTGGAAAAAGAATAATGCACTGATATTTTTAACTTAATGGATTGTTTGCTCTTAGGAAGAGGTAGCTGTATACACATTGTAAGGGTAAAATCCAATGTGGGATAGTTTTGCACCGTGAACACGTCCAATTTTGTCATCTATTTTCATGTTACAAAAGCATTATCTCATTCTTTAAAAATGTGGGATGGTAATTTTTAGTGTAGTTAAGTTTAGTGAAGACTCGTTCACCCAGCAAACATTACTGTACTAAGCGTTTCAATCAGTCTGTGAGAAAAATATCATGTGTAAAGCCTTCTAAAACTTTTACAAAGATACAGCAGCAGATTTTCTAAGTGATGGCTATATTTAAGACAGTAAATGAAAGTATTTATCAAATTTTCAGGCACTGAAAGTACTTTAAAAGAATGCACTCTCATACTTCAAGAAAGCTTCAAAGTGATCTGTAATAGCTGGATGTGCAGTTAGTCAAATGAACAATAATAGATGTGGTGCTGTAATGCATCAAAAAAAAAGCAGCAGTGACTATGAATATGTTAATCACAATGCAGTGTTGAAACATTGAATTTTATATTTTGAAAGTGGATAATAAAAGAAGACAGAGAAAAGGTGCTGCTGATAATTTCTGCTCTTTCCATCTAAGGAAGTAAAAAAGATATACACTATGTATAGTGATGGTTATATTGACCTTATACTTTTCAGACTGCAGGAAGATCTTACTTAAGAGGTTGTTTCTATACTTCTCACATTATCATGGACGAATTAGTAGAACAGACCATGATTGTAGTCTCTAATTTTTCTCTCAATTAATGTCTTTTGTAATAATTGTTTTAAATAGTTCATTAAACTCTAATTGTGTGGAGGAGCTTTAAAAGCAAAAGAACCCCTCCAATCTTCCTATTCTAATATAAAATGGAAATAAATGCAATGTATTTTACACTTTAGAACTACAATGTAGTGGGGGCTTACATATTTACAGAATAAGAATTTTTTTTACATGCACACAAATAGTTAATAATTATCTGTGTTCAATTTCTGCTTTGGGGGCATTTGCCCCCACTTTCATTATGTGAATACTTTTTAGTTAGTTCTCAGTATTTTTCATCTTTCTTGGTATAATAGAGGACTAGAAGAGAAGTGTGTTATAGGAAGAAATTTAATAAAGAGATAGCTGCAGAAAGGAAAGAGAGAGCAGAGTAAACAAATATAAGGAAATGGAAACAGAGTACACAAAATACAGCATTATTTTTTCTCAGCAGCAGGAATTTCATCAAGCTTTTGATAGCAGGAACCAAGCATATATTAGGCAAGCGGTAGTTTGAAAGAGAAAAGCTGACAATGTGCTAAAAGTTTTAGAACCTTTTAAACTGGAGCTTAGCATAGAAGGTGCCACTGCATGAAAGCGAGGGAATTTGGTCACCAACACCACGGTGAGCTTAAGTCACTGTTTTTATAATAATATAATTAAATAGATATTATACTTTTATGTCATTCCTGGAAATATCACCAAATAAGTTCTCTTATGTGTGACATCCCATCATGAGCCATTTCCAGAGGAGCTCCAGAAGTTTAGAAGAAGTGTATGGGGTCTAATACAGACCTACCATAAGTGGGTTCATCTCCAGTGACTTGAGCAGAGTTCTACCAAATTGCACCAAATCTAAAATGGAAACATGGACTGTTGCTACTTATCGTAACATTATAGTTTTAACTTTGCCCATCAAATAAATATTTTTTAAAAATGCCATATTACAGGGTTGCTCATTAATTTTGAAAGCTAAATCAAATAAATATACAGTGTAAAGAAGCCTTATTGAAGGCACAGGAACAAGCCATCCCAATGTACAGTAAAAGAATCCCATGTTAGCAATACAAAGGTGGTCAGGGAAGGTGTGAGACTTTTAGGGTATGTCTACACTTGCAGCCTATTTCGGAATAGTGCTGCAAATGTAGGCATTCGGAATTGCAAATCAAGCCCGGGATTTAAATATCCCGTGTCTGATTTGCATCTTTCCGGCCAGGCGCCATTTTTTGAAATTTACAAGCCCGGAATAACTGCCCGCGTCTACACGTGGCAGTGAAACGGGAGTTTGAAATAAAGCCCTATTTCGAACTACCTGTTAAACCTCATTGCAGGAGAAAAATGATTAGGAATAGTCAACATTGATTCACCAAGGGCAAGTCATGCCTGACCAATCTGATTGCCTTCTATGATGAGGTAACTGGCTCTATGGATATGGGGAAGAGAGTGGACATGCTGTACCTTGACTTTAGCAAAACTTTTGATATGATCTCCCACAGTATCCTTGTCAGGAAGTTAAAGAAGTATGGATTGGATAAACGGACTGTAAGGTGGATGGGAAGCTGGCTATTTTGTCGGGCTCAATGGGTAGTGGTCAATGGCTTGATGTCTGCTTAGCAGTTGGTATCAAGCAGAGTGCCCCAAGGTCAGTTTTTTGGGGCCAGTTTTGTTCAACATCTGTATTAATGACATAGATAAGGTGATGAATTACACCCTTTGCAAGTTTGCAGATAACACTAAGCTAGGGAGAGAGGTAGATATGCTGGAAGGTAGGGATAGAGTCTAGAGTGACCCAGACAAATTGGAGGATTGGGCCAAAAGAAATCTGTGGTTCAACAAAGATAAGTGCAGAGTCCTGCACTTAGTACAGAAGAATCCCAAGCACTACTACATGCTGGGGACTGACTGGCTAAGCAACAGTTCTGCAGAAAAGGACCTGGAAATTACAGTGGAAGCTGGATATGAGTCAACAATGTGTCTTGTAGCCAAGAAGGCTAATGGCACATGGGGATGCATTAATAGGAGAATTGCAAGCAGATCTAGAAGTGATTATTCCCCTTTATTTGGCACTGGTGAGGCTATGTCTGGAGTACTACATCCAGTTCTGGGCCTCCTATTACAGAAAGGATGTGAATGCATTGAAGAGTCCAACAGAGGGCAACAAAAACTATTTGGGGTGCTGGAGCACATGACTTATGAGGAGAGGCTTAACAATTTGGGTTTATTTAGCCTACAGAAGAGAAGAAGGAGGGGGGATTTGATAGTAGCCTTTAACTACCTGATAAGGAGGGGGGTTAAGAAGGACAGAAAGAGGCTGTTTTCAGTGGTGACAGATGACAAAACAAGGAGCAATTGCCTCAAGTTGCTGTGAGAGAGGTCTAGGCTGAATATTAGGAAGGTGGTGGAACCTCCATCCCTAGAAGTTTTTATGTCCTGGCTTGACAAAGCCCTTTCTGGGATGATTTAGTTGGGGTTGGTCCTGATTTTTGGAGGAGGTTGGACTTGATGACTTCCTGAGGTCTCTTCTAACCTTATGATTCGAGACACAATTATACAAAAAGAGTCTTGGTGATTTTTTTCAAGAGTTCCTAGGTGATTTAGGACCTTACAATCTATTTACTACAATTTCTGGCAATTGTGAGCCTAAATTCCATTGGCCTTTGGCCTTTGAACCCAACTGTATCCTCTTAACTTGCCTTTAAATATATGCATTTGCCAGTGTACCACAAAAGTGCCTTTCAGTTGAACACACACATCAGTTTTAATATTTACTGCTGGCATAAGAGGGGCAAATGTCTAGAACTATGGAATTATAGTTGCTAGTATTAGTGGTAAATTTGGTGGCAATATGAAAAAGCATATACTTCATGATAGGATTTTAAATATTATTTAATTGCTAAAAGTTTAACAAAGCACATACACTGTTCTCCACAGAGAACTATGAACATGGTAGTCTTACATTTACATATTGTGCTAGTTAAACATTCATATTTTAATGTAGGAAAACAGAGTAAAATGTACTTTTGTTTCCCCTTTAAGCCCTATATAATTCAAATGTCAGAATGGATTTTCCTCACTTTTTTACATTCTCGTGGATATTTATTATGAAACTTTTCAGCTCAAATTGAGATTCCCCGCCCCCCCCAAACATTAAGAGTGCAGACAGAGTGACAATGATTTTGTTTCCTCAACTATAGTGTTCCAAACTGTGCATGCTATAAAGTCATTATTAACTAGCCAGGGGTTGAATAAATTGTTTAGCTTCAATGGCTAATACAGATTTTTTTTTCAGATGATAGAGATTCATCAAGGTAAGTAAGACGTGTGCTGAGAAAAAGAGCAAAGGAAACTTTAGAAACTCAAAGGGAAAGCTTGATGTATTTGCTAATCAGACATGTTTCTACTGTCAAACATGCATACGTTGGGAGTACAGGTAACAGGCCCTGGATACACAACAGAATTTTTAGAAAAACATGTCAGACGAGACTTCTGTATTTTTTTTCTTTCACCTCTGCTTCCTTTAATGGTTTGTATTCTAGACTAAATAAGTCTAGGGAACAAAACAGAATTATTTTTGATCACTGGAAAACATAACTCATGCACACCATTAGATATAAGCATTCAGCAAAGTAATGTACGCTACTAAAGAATACACTTCCATTAAAAGACAAAGCACCTTGTGGATCCAATCCCAAGAAACTTCAAACACCTTTCTTTTTTCTAAGTAACTATAGGCAGGTTTGAGAACTGTATCAAAGAAACCCCAAAAGGTTCAAAGGAATTTTGTTTATACATTTTAGTTTGACTGGGTTGAACTGCTACCATCCATTGATCACAGATGCAGCAACAGAGAGAAGGCAATAATGTTTTAAGCTTTCTTTCAGTTATAGACAATGAGAAGGTAGGTTTAATTCAGTTCATGTTTGACAGTTGGTGGCTTTCAAAAGTCTTTCTGACACAGATATCTAAAAAGAAAAGTCTGGGCCACAGGCACTATTGAAGTTTAGATTAACTTTTTTGCTTACAATAATGAAATCAAGATGTCCTGTGGCATTTTAGCTCTGGTCTACACTAGGGAGTTATTTTGAAACAACTCCCCTTATTTTGAAGTAACAAATGGGAGCATCCATACTATTAAGCCCATTATTTTGAAATAACAGGCTTGTTATTACAAAGTAATAACTCCTGCTTTCCACGAGGAATAACGCTTATTTCAAAATAGTTATTTTGGGAGTTATTTTGAAATAACTTATTTCAAGATAATTTCCTATTGTTGACATGCCCTTGGAGACTGATAGATTTATTAAGGATAAGCTTTAACTTTTAAAAGGACATTCAAGCAGCAGACTTGCAAAAATTGAGGCTTCTTAAAAGAAAAGATTTTAAAGTAAATGGGAATACTTTTTTTCTTAATGAAAATGTAAATGCAAATCATTTTGCCCCCCATCTATTAACATTTCTTGGCAGTGTTGTAATTCCAAACACTCATCAGTTGGAAGAAACAGACACCTGGGTCACGGTTGATCACAGAATGACTATGAGACACCATTTGGCAGTGACCTTCAGGTATTTACACCTTCTGCAGCATGTGGGTGCAGGTCATTTGCCAGGATACCTCACTTAATCATTTCCCTAACATTGTATGGGTCTCAGATATTAGTGCCTCTATCCTTTGCCATAGGCACCTAATAGTCTGGTCTACTGTAGGTTGTAAAACTTCAATTTAATTTTGGTTGTTGGGTTTTGTGTTGGTGACCTGTGATATACACAAAATCATTACATAATGTAATGGCCTAAACTCTATAACTCTGGAACTGCATTGCATTACATGTATTATCAGAAAGGTAACATTTCCATGTAGACAAAAAAGTAAGGTATCAGTTCAGCTTTGCCTTCCAAACTGAGTGAAATATAACAAGTTTAGAAAGAGTACAAACACTGAAATAAATTGGATTTTAAAAGTGCCCTTTGTAATAATAATCTAGAACATATCTCAGATTTAGTGACAAAAGGGAGACCTATTTCTAAGTATAGGATGCATGATTCACTCTGACCTGATTCTAGTGTTACATGGACCTCCATGGACTTTCACTTGTGTTTAACTGATGTAATGCAGCAACGAATCCCAGTCATATATTTTATTTTGGCTGAGCTTCTCTAGTACTTAAACATTGTGGAAGCTATTTTTGTAACTGTAAAAACAATTTAAGCAATCACAGTCTAAGTAATATAGCACAAGGATATAGACCGATCAGATTGGTTGATGACAATTTATGCCAATATGAACATTGAGGCTGGTACACAGTATAAATGCATGGATGAGATGAGTCAAAACTATTAACATGGTAAATAAGACTGTTTTTTTTAGAAGCATATGCTATTGACCAGCCAGAAATGATGGGTTTCATACAGGATGAAAAGCTATTGTTGGTAATATGCAATAGGTTAGACTAAATGATCATAATGGTCTCTTCTGTCCTTAAAAATCTATGAAATCTGTGAATAACAATTAAGGTTGTCTTCGTCCACAGAGTGACTACCCAATAACTTTGATGGGCTGCTCGTGATAGTATACTCCATGCTTGTGAGTAGGAACCTTCAGGTCCAAGTGTATTTTTTATCTTTTTTTTTAAGACACAACCTCGAGTCTTGATGCACTCATTGATGGTTTAGGGTTTATTTACATGAGCAATCTCCTCTCTACTTGCACCATACTACCACAGTTGGAATCAGTGAAGGCTTTTAATCTGAATCCCATAAAAACATAAAAATGACCATACTGGGTCAACAAAAGGTCCATCTAATCCAGTATCCTGTCTTCCAACAGTGGCCAATGCCCAGGTGCCCCAGGGGAAGGGAACAGCACAGAAAATCATCTGGTGATCCTTCTCCTGTAATCCATTCCCAGCCAGTGACCAAGGGTAGGGACATCACCTCTACCCATCCTGGCTAATAGCCATCGATGGACCTAACCTCCATGAATTCATCTTGAATCCTGGTAAAGTCCTGGTCTCCACAACATCCCCTGGTAAGGAGTTCCACAGGCCGACCATGCGCTGTATGAAGAAACTTCCTTTTGTTTGTTTTAAACCTGTTACCTATTACTTTCATTCAGTGACTCCTAGTTCTTATGTTATGGGAATAAGTAAATAACTTTTCCTTATTCACTTTTTCCACACCAGCCATGATTTTATAGACCTGTCATATCCCCCCCTTAGTCTCTTATTTTCTAAAATGAAAAGTCCCAGTATTTTTAATTTCTCTTTATATGAGACCAATTCCAAACCCCTGGTCATTTTTGTTGCCCTTCTTTGAATCTTTTCCACTGCCAATATATCTTTTTTGAGATGAAGTGACCACATTTGTATGCAGTATTCAAGATGTGGGCATACCATGGTTTTATATAGAGGCAATAAGATGTTCCCTGTTTTTCCCTTTTTTAATGATTCCTAACATTCTGTTTGCTGTTTTGACTGCCGTTGCACACTGAGTGGATGTTTTCAGAGAACTATCCACAATGACTCCAAGATCTCTCTCTTAATTAGATTTAGCTAAATTATTTCCCATCATATTGTATGTATATTTGGGATTATTTTTTCCAGTGTGCATTACTTAACATTTACCAACATATGATTTCATTTGCCATTTTGCTGCCTAATCACTTAGTTTTGTGAGACCTTTTGGAAGCTCAAGTCTGCTTTGGTCTTAGCTGTCCTGAGCAGTTTAGTGTCATCTACAAATTTGGCACCTCATTGTTTGCCCTTTTCTCCAGATCAATTATAAATAAGTTGAATAGAATTGGTCCCAGTACAGGCAGGACCTCCCTGGTCTGGCATCCTAAGGACCTGACTGGTCCTGTATAAAGAATTTCACCAGACCAAGAGAGGTAATTTCTGGACTCCCTGCTGTTGACCCCCCACACCCTGCCACCGGCCTCTCGGCCGGCACCTTACTCCTGCTGCTTTGCCAACCCACTGGGAAGCCATTGCTGCCATGCTCCAGGTCTCTCCAGGGAGCACCGCGCTGGGGCTCTGGGTCCTGCAGGCAATTGTGTGTACCATTCTGGGGCTCTGGGACCAGAGGACAGCCATGTGTGGCAGATCCCTATCCCACTGACGGACCATGGCTCTCAGCCCTGCTGGCAGCCACGCATGTCTCCCAAACCTCATGAGCAGGCCTTTTTGCCACATAATGGGCAGCCCACTGCCCTGCAGCCCTACCAGGATCCTTTCTCCTGGGACTCTCTGATCCTGCAACATCTGTGCTGGACCATGGATGTTGCCAGACCAGAGAATCGCAGGTAAAAGTTTTAACCTGTACTGACCCTTGGGGACACCTCTCTCCATTCTGAAAACTTACCATTTATTCCTACCCTGTGTTTCCTGTCTTTTAACAGTTTACCTTTCTGAAATGCCTCAGTGTTGGGCTGCTGAGGTGTTTTTCCCACCATAGGGAGGTTACATTTTATTACATTATGGTCACTATTTCCAAGCAGTCCAGTTATATTACCTCTTGGACCAGAGCCTGCACTCCACTTAGGACGAAATAAAGAATTCTCTCCCCTTTTGTGGATTCCAGAACCAGCTGCTCCAAAAAAGTCATTTAAGGTGTCAAGAAATTTTATCTCTGCATCCCATCCTGAGGTGACGTGTACCTAGTCAATATGGGGATAGTTGAAATCACCCACTATTATGGAGGTGTGGTGTGGGTTTTTTTTTTTTTTTTACTTTTATAGCCTCTCTAATCTCCCTTAGCATTTCATAGTCACTATCACTGTCCTGGTCAGGTAATAAATAATATATTCCTACTGCTTTATTCTTATTATTAGGTCATGGAATAACAACCAATAGAAAGTCTATGGAACAGTTTAGTTCATTTAAGATTTTTGGCTACATTTGATTCCACATTGTCTTTCATGTAGAGTGCCACCCTCCCACAAGCATGACCTGTTCTGTCCTTCCGATATATTTTGTACCCCGGTATGAGTGTGTCCCATTAATTGTCCAAGTTTCTGTGGTGCCTATTCTATCAATATCCTCCTTTAATACAAGGCACATTAGTTCACACATTGTATTATTTAGACCTCTAGTGTTTGTGTATAAGCACTTTAAAAATGTCTCACTATTTATCTGTCTGCCATTTCCTAATGTGTTAGACTCTTTTGTTTTTTCTCATCTGATCTTACCCATATTTTATCATCTTACAACCTTTCCTCTTTATTAGAACATAGAGAAGTTCTATTAACAGACTCTCCCTTAAGAGATGTCTCTATCTGATCCATGTGCTTCTCTGCACCTCGGCTTTCCCCCACTCTTAATTTAAAAACAGCTTGACATTCTTTTAATGTTAAGTGCCAGCAAACTGGTTCCATTTTGGTTTAGGTATAGATCATCCTTCCTGTATAGCCTTCCCCTTTCCCAGAAGTATCCCCAGTTCCTAATAAATCTAACCCCTTCCTCCCAACATCATCATCATCTCCTCCACGCAGTGATACTCTGAAGTGTTTGTCC
>CM057846.1:141461712-141471954 GCA_030068395.1 Apalone spinifera
AATTACTGGAGTTCCCTCCCCCAGAGAGAGAACCTCAGTGCAAGAAGATACCACCACATCATCTGGAAGTAGGGTCCCAACTATGGGATGGTTTCCCTCTGCTCTAGTTGACTATTCTCCTTCCCGGAGCCTTTCTCCTTCCTTAACAGCACAGGGACTGTCTGACTGGAGGTGGGACAGCTCTACAGTGTCCCAGAAATACTCAGCTACATACTTCTCTGGCTTCCTTTGTTCTTCCAGTTCAGCCAACTTGAACTTCATAGCCCTTATGCGGTCCCTGAGGGCCAGGAGCTCCTTGCACCAAATGCACACACATGCCACCTGTCTATAGGGCAGGTAGTCATACATGCTATATGGAGTGCAATTAACAGATAACCCCCACTCTGCTGCTAGGCTTCTGTCTGCATTCTCTTCTACAGATAATTAGATTATTGACAGGGTTTTTCCCATGGAGAAAAAACCACCAAGGGCTGCCAGCTAGACACTGTGCTAGGGCCCTTTGGTTTCAGATTAGTCCTTTACCTTAGATCTGAAACAACCTCAATATGATGACCTTTATGGCATACTGTAAAATTCCTGTCCTTCTCCACACATTTAAAAATTGCAACAATTTTAAAGGCGGCAAATATTGGAGGCAGGTAGGGTTTATAATGTGCCCTGGCTTGCTGTTGGTAGGTTATCTCAAACTGTGCTGCTACTCTTAGGTTATTTTTGTGATATATATTTTAATGTCATTATCAAGGGAACCTAATGCACAGACATAAATGCATTAATTATGGGCAACTTCTTAATGTCATCTTTATTGTTTTCTCTTGCTGATATACTATACATACGAGTCCCACAATTTACACAAATTATTTTATTTATTTCTGGGAGGTAACCATAATGGAAAACATTGTAAATTGCAATAAGGGGCAATTAGGGTAATCTGAAGTCACTTTATTCTACTTATGTTATGCAAGAAAATGTCCATATTTTCCATGAGTAGGTCATTATCCCAATATAGTTAATATCCCATGGTACAGTAAGAGTATGGCTAAAATCTGATGTTGACCATCCCTTTCAGGCAGACTCTAACTCTTGTTAGAGTCTTACAAGAAAATTCAGTGATTCCTGCTTACTCATTATGGCAGATGTTTCATTAACTCTAACTCTGATATATAGGTGGGAGGAGTAGGGAGGACAGAGGAAGCTCTGGGGACACTCAAGCTCACAGAGGAAGCAAGAGTTAGGCTTTGTTTAGGTTATAAAATCTAAAACCCTGCAAGTTGGGTCAGTGTGAAATTGGATTTAGATTTTGAAGACAGGGGAAGGAATCAGCTTGTCTAAGAACTTATTTTCTCCTGTGGGAAATCTGCATATTGCAGATGGGTCATATTGATCATCAGGTAATATTAAAAAATTAAGTAGTGAAATATTAGTACAGATTGAACCTCTCTAGTCTGGCAGCTTTGGGACCTTACAGGTGCCAAACCAGAGAATTTGCCAAACCGTGGGAGGTCAGTATTGTCTAGAAGCATTGCCAATCATTCTACTGCTTGCTGGGCTCTTAAAAATCACTTAGAGGTAAATTAGAGCTAAATAACAGCACAGAACACTAAGAGCCAGGACTGGTGGCTCTAAGCAAGCTTAATGGAACCATATGAAGTGAAGCCATACCCATGATAAGTGGAAGTCTAGATAACTAAAATCATGCCAAACCATGGATGTTGTGGGACCAAAGAGTGCCAGACTAGAGAATTTCAACCTTTTTAGAAAAGAATACCCAGTTTAAAATATACACAGCTATTTCATAGGCACTAAGTGTACTTGTGGTTGATATAATCCACCAACCAGATTAATGTAGTTTACTGTACAGTAAAATCATAAGCAGTGATAACAAAAATCTTATAATCATCATATTTTTGGATAACATCAATAATTGAGGAGAAATAGTCCTTTGGTGATCATAGTCCACTCTGATAAAGATAGTCTTACTAAGTAATGTCACATTTAAATATCTGCACTTTCAGAAAGTAAGCAAGTGCATTTTAGGCACTATGATAGAGAAAGACACTTGTTTTATATAAACCCACTTCATATCTTCCATAGAAAATATCAATACATGTAAAGTAATTTAAAATGATATATGGTGAGTATGTCAGGAATGAATATGGTAATTTTCCTACTTAGTATATATGTATTTTCAATTATCAACTATTAATTGTTGCAAGTTTTCCAGACTTGACCATCCGCACATTTCAATAAAGCTCTTTTGGGTCTGCGTTGCTCTTCAATTTACACGGTTTTATCTCTGTAGCTTTTCTTAATGAAAAGGGATAATTAGAGTGAGTCCTGTGATGGGAAAGTGTTAGTAATGAGATTGAGCATAGATAAGAGAGAAAGGGATAAAATTCAGATAGAGCTGAAGTGATGCTGACAGACTAGGAGAAGCAATATGGTGATACTGATTTACCCCCACTTGCTGTTATATGGCCATATTGAAGCAACAGGTATAATCATTTTCTTGCAGTCTTTGTCTAGCTGGAGAAAAATACAGTAAAACGAATTGTACTGTGATGCAGTGTGTTTGAGATGATTGTGCTGCTGCATAGGTAGGGACTATGGTGCATATCAATCCAGCTTCCAGAAGGTAGGGATTGTAAAGACATATGAGCACTAGGAAAAAAGAGTAGAATTTAGGGGCTGGAGTTTGGTTGTGGTAAGGCCTCTTTCTGCAGCATAAATGGGCTTTAAAAGGAACAGCTGTCAGAGAATATACTTTGAGTAGTGGGCCTCTCTAGATCTGTTTTAAGATCTCTACATACACCCTACTTCATGGTGCCAAGTTAGGGAGAAAACTGAGGCTATGTTTCCATGACTGAAATGTTATACCAGGTAAGTGTTCCTATGCACAGTTCTATGTCAGTGGGACAGTGTCTGTTGTTGCTCCTGCTGCTTGTGCAGGTGTTTCTATCCTGTCAGCAGGAGATCTCTTTCCCACTGGTATAGAGCATCTTCACCAGATGTGCTGCAGCAGCACAGCTGTATCAGTACAGTTACTACACTGTATTTATAGACATGGCCTGAGCGTATGTCTGTGTTGCGGCTAAAGTGCACTGTGCTTCACCTGCTCTCTGCTTTCTAGTGGCCATAAAACTAGCATAAACTAAAGCAACCCTGAGGCTGCTCCAGGAGGAATGGCATCACTCCCCACCTCCAACTCCAAAAGAACACTTTAGAGAGAGATTTCACAAGCCCAAGCATTCTTTTGCCTGTTTTTTTTTATTTCCAGCTATCGTTGACTCTTGCACTATGGATAAGTCACTTAGCCTTGGATGCAGTTTCCTTGTGTATGTCACTGGGTAAATACTATGTTTATACTGCCAGGACTACAATGAATCTTAAATAATGTTCATGGGACATGCCATCCATGGATGAAAACCTTCTTTTGGTGTTTAAGAGTAACCCCATTTGTTAAAACAGGGGAAACAGCAAAGAACATACTCTGAGGATGTTCTCTGTAAGAAGATGTTGACTGAAAGGTATTCTATGAAACAGGGTGCTACCATGGAATAAACAGGCTGAAATCTGTAAAACATAGTTTAAGATAGAACTCCTTTTTGTTATACACATAAGTATTCCCTCTCACCAGCTTAGAAATGTCCTTCTTTCCTTCTCTGTTTAGTTATATGGTATTTTAAAATGAGAGCAAGGATGGAACTGAACCATACCCTGCTGAGCTGATTTCTTCTATGGCAGTGTTCAAAGCCTCCAGCTACTTATTCAACATCATCAAATTAACCTCTGGGAACACCAAGATTACTTAGATTAAGAATGACTGGTCTGATAAAAATCCTCTTCAACTGTGCACTGCTAAGGGCCCTGTTCGTAGCTAATTAATCACCAGTGAGGCACATTTGCTAAAGCTTTTTCTCTTAAATGAAAAACAGCATGGATTTTTTTTCAGTTCATTGCCACCATTTATTTAAATTTTAGCACATGTAGCAACTCCCTCAGCCTTGACTCTTAGAAGTACTAAGAGGACATAGTTTAATTATGTCTCTGCAGATGAGGATTGGAAACACACTGGTGGTTAAAATGTGGTTTAATCCAATCTAGATAACAAGATTTCACCAATGATTGTATACACACTAGTCTGAATTAGATTTTATGAGACACGTTATGTGTTGAGGCATATGTCTTTTATATTGTAATGAGCTCAGACTCCACCCTCACTAGCATGCATGGTCCAGGACACAATCCAGACTGCAATGTAATTGATTACGGTAAAGTAGAAAGTATTGATTACAACATGTGATATTCCAGTTACAGTTAATATCTACTAGAAGCAAAAGTTATTATTTTCCTAAGAGCTAGACATTATACACGTAGGATGAAAGTTACAAAGAAATCTAGGTGTTGTGATGCTGAGAGTCATAGCAGCTAGGTTTTCAGTGCCTAAAAAAGTCACCAAACAGTCCAGAAAGCTAAGTTAGGCATGTAGGCTCACTGTACAATGAACATTAAAAGAAAGTGCCAAAGAATGTGAACCAAACCAGCAAGAGTACCTAGTGGAGGAGTCATCTAAATTAGCTAGATGGAGATGCCAACTAGAGGCATGTATACTAAGCCCTACTACTTTCTGAGCCAGGCACCTAACTCAAGTTTCAGGGAGGCGCCAACACTGTTCAGTGATTCATGAATGGGAGCCAGCAGCTTAGGTGCCTAAGCCATTCTTGAGTGAATGAGTTAGGCACCTGCCTTGAGTCACACTAAACTGTTAGAGTCGGAGGAGGAGCCCACCATGTAACATTTAGCGTGGTTGTTAGAACACTTGCCTGAGGTGTGGGAGCTCTACATTCAATTATGCCTCCTTACCCAGAGGAGGAGAAACCATCTGAACTGGACTCTCCCACTTCTCAAGAGAATGCTCTAATCATATGAATGTGGTATATTCTGAAGTGGGGCTCCCTCAGTCTCTCCCATTAAAGCAATTCTTCTATGATAATTAATGAAACAGTTTATAGTAAGGAGTCTGAGCTTAGCGTCTCCCATCTGGGTGCCCTAACCACTGCACTAGCGAGTCATTCTCTTTCCGTCTCTTTTTTTTGGTCCAGTGACTATTTAAAGGGAACTTAGATTTCTAGAAAGCCATTGACAAGGTCCCTCACCAAAGACTCTTAAGTAAAGCAAGATGTCATGGGATAAGAAAAACGGTCTTCTTGTGGATTTGTAACTGGTTAAAATATAGGAAACAAAGGGTAGGAATAAATGTTCAGTTTTCAGAATGGGGAGGGGTAAATAAAAGATTTTGTGTATAGATGCGTTATTTTGAATTAACTTAATTTGAAATAGTTAATTTGAATTAAGCTAACTCGAAATAGTGCTGTAGTGTAGACATACCCTTCCAGTGTTCAAAAAAGAGTGCGATAAATTCATGAGGGATAGGTCTATCAATAGCTATTAGCCAGGATCGGCAGAGTTGGTCCCTAGCCCCAATACTTGCCCATTAGTAGTGGAGGCCATTAATGACTTTGACTTTGGGGAAGTTAGATTGGTGTAAATGTGGACTCTAAGGGCATGTCTACACTAGGAAACTATTTTGAAACTAGACAATTAGCCCATCATAAAACGGGATTTTCAGGACTCTCCTCCACGTCCTATTCCCTTTCTATCTCAGTCTTCTCTCCTGAGCCTCTGGACTCTCGCTCCGTCTCTCTCTCCTCTCCTCCTACTGCCTCCCTCCCTCTCTCTCTCAGCTCTCCTCCATCTCCTGCTTCTCTCCCCATCTCTCTTTCTCTCTTCCCCCTCCTGCCTCTCATTGTCTTTTCTCCTCCTCCTCCTGCCTCTCACTCTTTCTTTCTCTTTTCCTCCTCCTCCTGCATGGGGAGCACGGAGTCCAAACGGTTGTTTGCGCTGCTTGCTCCTGTGCAGCTGAGCGGCTGCCTATGAGCTCCAGCTGTCCCCCTGCACTGTTTCCCTTCACCCCAGCACTGATCCTGCAGCCTCCCAGTTGTCCTCCCCCTTCCCCTCCCCCTCCCCCGTGTTCCCCCGCCAGGCTCAGCGCCAAGCCCCCATTCACAGGTGCCGACTGGAGGACTGAGCAGGGGGCATCTATGGAGCAGGTGGCTAGAGAGAAGCGGCACTTTCCCCTTAAAATTGCTGCTTCTCTCCAGCTCGCTGTGCAGCTGCTTGTGCTCCTCCTGCCTGCGCCTCCCTCCCGGGCCTGCTCCAGGTTGCGAACTCTCACGGGCTGGTTAGACCAGATGTCATCACAGTAAGGATATGACGGAGGCTCTAGGACCGGCCCCATGGCCGTGTATGTCAGCGCCCCACCCCCCTTCACCTCCCACCATGGCACTCGGCTGACTTCTGCGCCAATCAGCCGGGCCACCACGGGGGAGCGTTACAGAGTCACAGACATTGGGTTACAATATATATGATAACTAAATTCAACTTAATAACTCCTGATTTCACAAAATTGAAATAATGTATCCCCACTATGAGAAAACTTCAAAATTAGTCCAAGGCAGGCTCCATTAATGAGGATGTGCTACCTCCACTTAGTGCCTCAGGAAGCACTAAGGGAGTAATTAGTCAAATGAATCTGGGGAGTAGTTATTTTAAGAGTGGCACCGGAGCATCCACACCAACACTATTTTGAAATAACAATTTTGAAATTAGTTTTATTCCCTGAGAAAAGCAGGAGTACAGATTTTGAAATAAGCAGACTGTTATTTCAAAATAACAGGTTTGGTAATGTGGGTGCTCCATTTATAAATTCAAGCTAATTTTGTTGTTTTGAAAGAAAGCTATAGCGTGGACCCAGGGCCAAGTAACTCTGAGGAATTTGGCCAGTAGTATTTTCATTCCAGGACTGTAAAATCCTAAATTCCATGGCAATATTCTTCACACTACACAAATATTTTAGAAGGGGCATATGGAAATATGTAAAGCAATGGCACCGGCAAGGATGGGTCCAATATTGTTTTCATTATCACTAACAAAGTTTTTGTCAATGTCATCAATGGGTGTAGGAGTGGGCCTATCCAAAGGAAACTATTTTTGTGGGGTTTTTTTCATCCTTAATAAACACATACCTTAAAAGCTCTGCCATCTGATTCATATTTGCCTTGTGGCAATTTATTCTGAAATGTTCTAATGGAGTTTGATGTTGAAATGGTAGGTCAGTCAGTCATGTCGTTCCAATAATTTTTTTTGATGACAAAAGAGCTTCCATTTTATTTCCTACAGAAAATAAAATTGGATAATTATTGCCCCTACAGGGTTTTCATCACACTTTGTTAATTAATCTAAACTGAATATTCAAATGCTCGCACCTTGTAGTGGTGGTGTTAGCTTCTTTACAATGTAAACAGAAACAAGCTTCTGCTTAAAAGTTAAAGCTAAAAGAAACTCTTTTTTTTTTCTTTCATAACAAATAATGTGACATTGGAGTCTTCTCTGACAATGTCTTAGACTTTTGAAAGCTACTTTGCTGTTCAGAACTGAATTATTCATTTTTTCCATCTACAAATAAAAAAAGGAAAGGCCATGTAATCAAAATTGTTGTTACCAGACATTTCAATACTTATATAATAAAGTTCATCATTAAAGCAATATTTATCAACAGCTACAACATAATAGACACCAGTTTCCCTACCCAAAGCATGAATCTAAAATACTATTGTGTCATAAGTAGTGGTAAAGGTTAACTTTAGCTATGGTAACTGTAATTGATTTCAATGCAATTAACTGATAGATGTTTTCTTAACCAAAACACTAGGGATTGAATGAAGGGTCCTCCAAAGCTAAAAGAGCTTTAGCTACAGAGCCGTGGCTTTCTGGTTGTGTTTTTATGAACTTGTATGGAATGATGATCGAAAGAGTCAAATGGTTTAACTTGAACTTGAAACTCTTAAACAAGAGTTGCTTGAAAGAGTTTTAAACAAAGCTAGTACATTGACAAACACACCATTAAATCATTCCTTAAACATTATATTAAGTGTGCAGAAAAGCATGCAATTTTAAGTCAGGCTTCCATATCAACAACATCTCTTGTTCCTTTTCTCTTTAGCCGAAGAGAATCTTTAGAAGGAAAAGTACATCATTGTTTGATGTCCTTTTTAATTGCTGGAAAAAAAGGTAATAACTGTCCTTTTGGGGGAAAATTAGTTAAGATGGGTTTGAAAGGATATTATTAGAGTCCAATCCTGTTTCCTAGAAGACAAAAGAAGAAGAATTCACCCACGAGGAGAAAGAAAAGAATAGCACAGATACAAAATGCAGCCCGTATGTGGTGCTGACTCATATTCACAGGCTCACTGCTGGACCACACAGCACACAGTTTTATTAGTTACTCCAAGACCTGATAGGCTTGTCCCAGCATTGGGCTGTTGACGGCATTGCTTTTTGTTGTCCCCCTGGCCGCAAGTTTCCAGAAGTGTTGCAAAATATGTAACCTTGGCTAGCTGATTGACAATCTTATTAAAGAAAAGGACAAAGACTGTGGTAGGAAAGGAAAGACATAAAACGGAAGGAAAAAGACACAAGTGGGTAGGGCTACAAGATTACACATCCTGGTTGGTGTTCTGGATTTGCAGCAACCAGTGGAGGTGTTGGTGCTATCTAGGTAGGTCTAAACTGCAATTGAACACCAATGGCTGAACCATGTGGGTTCACTCGGGCTGAGGCTGCACCGCTATGTAAATGGAGTGTACATGTTTGCGTTCAAGCTGTAGTCCATGTTCCGGGACCACATCAGTGGGTGGGTTCTAGAGCTGGAGTGCCAGCCCAATCCCACATATCTACGTTGCAATTTAATGACCCTACAGCCTGAGCCCTCAGAGCCCAGGTCACCTGACACAGGCCAGTTATGAGTGTTTAAATGCAATTTAGACATATTCCCTCAGGATTGGGCCAAAGAAGATACAAGGATTCCATGAAGATGTGATACTATAGCTTACTGCGGCAATTGCTGAAGGCCGACTACTACTTCTGATTTTCCCCAAAAGTCATCTGTAGGATAACCCCTAAAGGGCTTGAAAGGATATTTTTGTTGGGGGTAGAATAATCCAGCCTCATTATTTTGTCCACCAATATGCTTGGTTTCTCACATACAGCTTTTGGTTCATTGATTTATGGTCCTCTGCTGCCCATGTTTACCAGTCATAAACTTTACACATCCCTTGAGTAGCATCAGTAAAACTCTACCGCTTTAAACAAATCTAGTCTCTCTCTCTATATCCTTCTTATATCAGTTTTTAAACAATTTCATATACGAGTTCATTGTAACAATTTATGAACTTTCCACTCAATTTTTGCAGCCGAACTTACAATTCAGGGACATTTATAGGACCAATTGTGACAGCAGGCTCTGAGAAACTCAAATCCTATGTGGATCAGGCACAGAGGAGGAAGATCTGGAATACATTCACCAGAAGCTAGCATAAGCACTCCTTAGCTACCACATGACCATTGCCAGACATGCCACCCACCTCTAAGGGCAGTACTTCCTAAGAATGCCATGGTGCCAGAGAGAGTAATTATTAATACTTTACAGTCATTGGGATTTCTATGAATGCAATACAAAATGTCATGACACTTGCCATAGGAACAATACAGTGGCTCTATTCAAGGTGTCTAACCTAGCGGACTCTTCCTCTATAACAGATACATTTATTCTAAAGTTTTAAAAAACATAGGATGGAGTGTGGCTCTCCCAAAAAGTGTATATACAGCTACGATCACAGGCTAGGGGAGCCAGAGAGGTACAAATAATGCCAGCATGTGATCAACTGTAGAACTGGGTGAAGTTTTTCAGATGAAACATTTTTTTCACTAAACAGATTCAGGTTAACCTAAACATTTTGTAGACTTCAGCAGAAATGAAAAATCACCACCGCTACCCATCTTGGAATATTAAAATACAACATTTTAATTCCTCATGCTGGAGCCATAAATGAATTTAAGTATCATGTAGTCAAACTTTACTAATTCTGGGTCACTGAGAACGAAAATGATGCTTAAAATTGTTGATTGGCTCTAGTTTTCAAGATATGCTATTGGGTCAGTATATACAACCCTTGACTTGGGAATGGCAGAGGAAAAGTGAGTTATAAAGGGAAAGGATCTCAATTTAAACCAGAAATGATTAAAATACATCTTTGACTGGATCTACGAATAAATCTATGACTGGGTTTGGAAAGTACTTCCTTTTTAGGCAAAACAATGAATGATGCAATCTGAAGCTGGTATTGC
>CM057846.1:141475826-141491616 GCA_030068395.1 Apalone spinifera
TGGCCTAGCCATCCCCACTTTCTTCTCTTGATTTGAACGTCAAGTGGTTCTTGTTCTGCTCTGTTTCAAAGCTCCTGATTTGTGACAAAGTCTTGCCATTTGATTTGAAGGATGTACTTCAGGTATCTGTTTCTGAATGTCTGTAGCTTGTGATTTGAAGACTTTTTGTATGGCAGGTCTTGCATCCATACAAGAGCACACTCTTCATATTTGTGTTGAAGGTTTGCAGTTTCATCTTCACAGATATTATTTGTGAAATCCATATGGGACGAAGAGTCTTGAATGCAGCTGTTGCTTTCCCTATCTTAGCACTGATATCCTTGTCTGTTCCACCGTCTCTACCCATAATACTCCCCAAATAGATGAACTGCTCCGCATCTTCCAGGTCATCCCCTCGCAGTGTGGTGGTGTTGTTGTTGGACTGGTTAATCCTCATTGTCTTGGTCTTTCCCTTATTAATGCTCAGTCCAGTCATTGAGACAGTTTTGTCTAGTGTTAAGACCTTTTCTTCATGCTTGGTTCTCTTGAGTAGTTGTTAGTCCCCATCATATTGTATATATAGTTGGGATTATTTTTTCCAATGTGCATTACTTTATATTTATTAACATTAAATTTCATTTGCCATTTTGTTACCCAATCACCTTGGTGAGCTCTTTTTGAAGCTCTTCAGTCTGCTTTGGTCTCAACTATCTTGAGCAGTTTGGTATCGTCTGCAAATTTTGCCACCTCAATGTTTATCCCTTTCTCTAGAACATTTACAAATAAGTTGAATAGGATTTGTCCCAGGACAGACCCTTGGGGGACCCCACTAGTTACCTCTCTCCACTCTGAAAACTTACCAACTAAAGTTATAGTTCAGTGATCCTCAATGTACTTTCATATACTTAAGATAAAATGGATCCTCTAACTGTAAGAGATATAGACATAATTTGGTTTGCTGCTGGCAGTGTAAAAGTGGCAGATAGGGAGAGAGAGAGAAAAAAAAGAAAGATTTATGTGGAGTAACATTGGCATAAGAATTGAATGGATTGACTCTTTCTGGGTTATACATGAGGGCTGCTTTTCCTCTGACTGTGAAGTTTTGAAAAGGTAAAATAGAAGGCGAAGTAGCAGGCAATACTTGTTAGAATCTGTGTTTTGAATAGATTTCTGTAGGTATCATGTGACTGAACAGCCATGTTGCTTTGATAATGCATATGGAACTTAATAATGTTCTATCACATCTCCTATATTAGTGGGAAAGGAGTTGTCACTTTGTACTGCATAATCATGAGCTGAGTGAGTTCCTATTTTCAGAACAAACAAAACCATTTTTAAATAAAATGAAAGCACAAATCAGTTTGGGTGGCCATTAGTTGTTTTTAATTATGATCACTCATGAAAAGAATGCAGCCAAGATCTCGTTTTATCTCTTTACTCCATCCTTTCCTAGAATAAAAAAATAGTAGGTGTGTTACTTATGAAGGTTAAAACTATAGTTATTGCAGCTGAAATGCTTTGGGATTGCAGAACTCCAAAGACTTTTCAGACAGAGATGATTGTAATAAAATGAAAGCTGGATTTGGAACTCCAGAACAAAGTGAGCCTCCATATAGCTTTTACATTGTTATAATTGGACTTTTTTTTTTCACTCCAACTAACCTACTCGAAAAGGTATATCCATCTAATTGAATTTTAGGAGACATAACAAAATTAAAACTTTGGTTGGAAAAAAATCATAATTCTGCAAAGTTCTATTCCCTCTACTCCTCCCAATGCCAATTATGCATTCATCACCCTTATTGTACCATCTGGCTGGTTCCAATTAACTTTTCCACCTTTGTTTGTGTTGATGTGCTGCTTAAATATTTTTAAAACTACTAGAACAGCAATGTCTGCTAATACATGAGATGAGCCAGCACTCTGCAGATGAATGTATGTTTTAGATGAAGTTTAAAATATAATTAAGAAGTCCAAAAAGGAATATGAAGAATTGCTAACAAAAAACTTAAATAGTAAAATCATTTTTAAAAAATATATCAGTAATAGAAAACCTGCTAAGCTACCTGTGTAACCACTGGATGATCGAGATGCTAAAGGAGCACTCAAGGACAATTAGATCATTGTAAAGAAACTAAATTATTTAATAGAGTTGTTGAAATGAATTAGACTGTGCTTGGGTGTCAGGAAAAAATTACTACAATGGAAACAACTGGCTGGGTAGATCTTGTAGGAGAAGAGTTGTATATACTAGATTTTCCAACCCAACCAAGGCCATATTTTTACTAATCTCACTTATAATGTAAGTAAGCAGCACCATGCTATTTAGATTTCTTTTCCAAACACCTACAAATACCAGTAGAACTTAAATAAAGACACTCCAAAATGTATCTGGTTGTATTAAGTACATTCCCCCTTCTTTTACCTTTCATTGACACCCATTTTAGACTTGAATGAAATGAACTTGATGACCTCTCATGGTTTGTTCCAGTCCTACACTTATGGGCTTGGTAGTGTGGCTGCTCTGCTTATAAATTCAACTTTGGGGTGGTTATTTTGAAATAAAGTCCTAGTGTACACTAGGGCTGCATCTAGATTGGCATGATTTTCTGGAAATGCTTTTAACAGAAAAGTTTTCCGTTAAAAGCATTTTCGAAACAGAGCGTCTAGATTGGCACGGATGCTTTTCCGCAAAAGCACTTTTTGTGGAAAAGCGTCCATGCCAATCTAGACGCACTTTTCTGCAAAAAAGCCCCGATCACCATTTTCGCGATCGGGGCTTTTTTGCGGAAAACAAATCTCAGCAGTCTACACTGGCCCTTTTGCGCAAAAGGTTTGCGCAAAAGGGACTTTTGCCCGAATGGGAGCAGAATAGTATTTCTGCAAGAAGCACTGATTTCATACAGTAGGAAGTCAGTGCTTTTGCAGAAATTCAAGCGGCCAGTGTAGACAGCTGGCAAGTTTTTCTGGAAAAGCAGCTGATTTTCTGGAAAAACTGGCCAGTCTCTAGACACAGCCTAGGGGTATGTCTAGACTACATGGCTATATTATTTGTATAGCATCTTTACTTTCCCTGTAAACCAGGTTGGATTTTTTTTTTAACAAATATAGCCTTCTTTTTTATTGTGATACTTTGGGCATCTAGTGAGGTGTTCTTAAATGACTGCCAATTATTTTCTCATCATTCTGATTAAATTCTTCATCCCTGATGATTTGGTTCATCACTGTTTTAATTTTGTGAAATTGGCCCTTTTAAGTTATTGGTATAACTATCAAGACTTCATTCTGCTGGCATATTATGAATGTGATCAAATTATGATCACGTGCATTTAAGTTATCATTAACTTTTGTACTTGTGTAATCAGTTCTTCATGATCTGTAAAGACAATGTCAAATAAAAGAATTCTCTTTATTGTCAGCAGCACTTTCTGAGTTAGGAAAAAGGCATTTGTAATGTAAAATTTCAAGGATGTTTTAGTACTAGCAACATCTACCAGGCAGTATCTAAGGGTATGTCTACATAGCAAAGTTGTTTTTAAATAACAGCTGTTATTTTGAAATAACTTTACTAGCGTCTACACAGCCAAACCGCTATTTCGAAATTAATTCGAAATAGTGGGGTGCTTATTTCAAATTTGGTAAATCTCATTCCATGAGGAATAACATCAAATTCGAAATAGCTATTTCGAAATAAGTGCTTTCTAGACACTTACATCGAAATAGGGGGCCTTCAGCCTTCCAAGGGTGCCCTGGTGGCCACTCCAGCCTCAACCAAGAACACTCCTCTCCCTCCCCACTCCCTGGAGCCTTTAAAGGGGTAGACTCTGGCCACAGTGCCTGTGCCAGCTCCAAGCCTGCCAGCCCAGAGCCAGCAGTCACTGCCCCTGATTCAGTTGCCCAAAAACATGAGCCAGCAAGCCACTGGCAGCCAGCCCTCCACCGCTCCCCAGGAGCGGTCTGCCAGCTCCCAGGAGCCTGCCAGGGCCTGGAGAAGGTGGGCGCCTTCCTGGTCCAGAGTGGAGATCATGGACCTTATTCAGGTTTGGGGGGGATGCCCCCAACATCCATGACCTCTGCACTAGATGGAGGAACGCAGGATAGCTGCCAGCCTGGCCACCACATGCGAATCCACGAGCAGGTCTGCATGAAAATCAAGTTGGTCTGGCGAGACCCACAACCTTGAGCCCTAAGCTTCCCCTCCCTCTTCTTCTCCTTGCTTCTCCCTTCCGGCTCCCTTCTCCCAGATTTCCCCCTCCCCTCTCCCATCCTCTCTTCTTCCCTCTCCTGCCTCCTTTCCCCAGTCTCACCAGGGTTTCATTCCTCCCCCCTCCCTGTTTTGTTAAATAAAGAGAGTTTGTGTTCATGAAAATACATATATTTTATTTGACATCAGGAAGGGGGGTTAGGGATGGGTAAGTGGAAGAATGTGAGGGAGGAAGGAGGCAAAAGCCCCCAGTGGGGCAGACCAGGGAGGCTCTTAGTGCTCCTCAGGGTGGAAGCTCTCCTGCAGGGCCTCCTGGATATTGACAGCCCCCCAATGGACCTTCCAGATGGCAGCCTACAGAAAGTGCAGCCAGGCTCGCAGCAACGCATCCACGAGAAGCACCAGAGTGCACTGGGGCAGCTCCGGTTCCATGTTGCAGAGTGCTGTGGTGTCCCACGTGATGGCAACCAGAGAACACAGAGACAAAATGCTGTGCTGTCCCTCACTGAGGTAGGCAAGCAAGCAGGGAAAACTGAGAACTGGCTATCCAGGAGGGGGTCCCTTTAAGCATGGGCCTCAGAGAGCCTTATGCAGCAGCTACACAAAGTAACTCCTGACCTGATGCCCTGCCGGACCTGGTTCCAACCAGCCTTAAATGCGATGCAGCATCCACTCAGTGTGGACGCGCTATTTCAAAATAGCTAAATGCTATTTCGAAATGCATTTTGTGTGTAGATGCGTTATTTTGAAATAGCTATTTTGAAATAAGATATTTCGAAATAATGCTGTAGTGTAGACATACCCTAAGGGCTTTGTAGAACCAGGTCCTATATGTAAGCAAGATAATAGACATATAGGCCCATTGGTTATTCTATTATGCTTTCCATCTAATCAAGTAACAAGACTTTGCAGATAATTTATCAGTGAAGGGATGGGAATGGAAAAAAAGTCATTAATGATACTGTCGGTCATCAGTGTAATATCAAAACCGTGTCTTTGGAATTGCTCTTGTGTTTATCCCGATATCTCTTGTCTAGTCCTGATTCTATACCAGTGTTCCACAAGTTTCCATATCTTTCTGGGGTTTACTGCCCTCCTACTACAGAAGAATTTTCCTAGGATGCCTCATACTGTGCTGCAGAAGAATTTCAATAATGTATCTTTCAAATATATAGATAGTTCAAAAGTACACTTGTATCTTTAAAGTGCATTGGGTAACAACTTGTAGGGGGGTTTTCTTGTTTTGGTTTTTTTTTAATATCTGATCCCTTTTCAAGACGCCTATGCCAGACAGCAATTTGTATCATGTAGTGCAATTCAGTGCCTTATGATGGAAATTGAATGTCTTCGTTTTAGCATGTAAAGATTCATAAGTTCCCTCATGCCCCAAAGCTGAACACTGCACGGGGAAGACCAAAACTGATTATTTGGAAGTTATTGTACTGACTTGAGGCATCAGGAATGCAGTGTTGAGATTTGAGAATACAACTCCGTTTTCCCCCCTAGAAATTTGTAACGACTGGCAATTAAAAAAATATTTGTGGGAATAAAATATCTTGAAATAGGATTGGTATTTGTGACCCGGAGCCTTTCATCTTCCTGTCTTTTGACCATGGCCAATGCCAGGTGCTTCTAAGGAATTAACAGAGCAGGCTGAAAGGTTCAAAAAGCACAGTTTTAAAGGAATTTTTGAACTACTTTCTTTCAGAAGACCCTTTGAATTAGAATATTAAAGGTAAAACAATGTTCAGTTCACAAGAAATAAACCATCATGTGAGCAAAAGAAAATAGGCCTCAATTTTTACATATGCAAAAGGAAAAACCTTCAATAAAGTTTACAATTACAAGTCTATAGCCATTTTTGTTCATTTCCCCCACATTGTATGTATGTGTGTTCTTAAAAAAAGTCTTAATCCCCAAGGATATTCAAAGGTATTGTCTGTGTAAATCAGAGGACAAAGTACTTCACAGAGACAGGTATGATGATAAGGATTCTTGTAGTGAAATATTTAAAACTTATATTACTGCTTTTGGACTATTAATTTGGTGACATCACTTATCATGGGAACTGGTTCAGGCTCCATATGCATGCTATAGAACACTCCTCCCCTCCAAGATTCTATTTCACAGAGCATAGCTGCTCTTATTAGAGATTGTTTCTGTCGCATACATGGTAATCAATACATCTCATATGCTTCCCATGTGGAGAAAATATCTCTGAACACACAAGACAGAGCAAAGCTTTTAAGTGAACTCTTTTATGTTAAAAGCTTGTCAAGTGTATTCAGTGGAAGAAAAATTAAGTTACCAAAGAGCTTTCTGATTTAAAAAAATTATTGCATTAGGTCTTCTGAAGTAATGTATTTGAGTGGCGTATACTGGCCCATTTCCAAGGAGCCAGTTATCACAGTGGGAAACGCTATAAATTGTAGCTATAATAATATCTCTACGGGCATGATAAATGTATCTCTGATTGGACCAATTGGGATTTCATGGTCTAAGGCATTATGAATTTGTCAGTTCTGTTCAATTGTTTCCAGCAAAGTGATTCCGTCATATTGTTCATGTTATTTGGAGAGGAAAAAAATCAAAATGAAAGATTCTAAAATTAGGTTGTGTACCAAATCCAGGCAGTTGGTCCTTATCCAGAATCATTTTCCTATCTGTTGATAGATTCTTGCTGTAATATTTGCTACCCATTTGTGGCTAGTCACAGCCCATTAACCATCTGTTCCTCTATTAAGCAACTTTCTTTTATAATGTGAGCATTTAATTTTAATAAACTTTTTATTCGCCAAACATTTATCTTATGCAAAATAAGGAACTACTGTGACCATGGTCAATGTGCCTCATGAGAACCTATACTATTTTAATTGAATAGGTTATGCAGAAGGGGGAAAGGTATCAGTGTTCAAGAATCAAAACTTATTTAAAATACATTTGCTTGTGTTTTAAGTGATCACACATGATAGAAAAGCCCTAACTTAAAAAAAATATGAAGTGGGTCAGAACAAGATCAAAGCCATATTTCAACATTGATAGTAGCATTAAGACAGTTTATAAACTAGAGTATATGGAACCTATAACTGAATACTATCAATGTAATATTATATATGAAAATATATGAAATACTATCTATGCTATATATAGTAACTATATATGTAATACAGATACTGACATTTATCTATACACAGCCAAAATTAATTAGGTTTTTGACAGGATTACCTAATATTTATATTTATAAATAATATTAAAGTTGCAAAATTAATCACTAACATGTTAAGAAACTCCAGAATTAAGGTTTCAGAGGAGTAGCCGTGTTAGTCTGTAACTTCAAAAACAATGAGTAGTCCTGTGACACCATGGAGACTAACAAAAAGATATAGGACCATGAGCTTTCATGGGTCAAACCCACTCATCTGATGAAGTGGGTTTTACCCACTAAAGCTCATGATCCTAAATATATATATATATATATATATATATATATTTAGTCTCTAAGGTGCCACAGAATGACTTGTTGTTTTACAATGAAGGTTGTTTGTGCAACCTTAATTCAGCTTCTTTATGAGTATGCATTATGAAAGTCTTTAAATACATTATCACATTTTATGTTTTTGCACAGAATCCCTGCCTCATTCAGTGAATAGAATGTATAATGCTCACTTAATGAGCAGCTGTTCATTATCTTGTTTTCTCCTCATTGTTCAATGTGTGTACCCATGCCTTATTTATTGCATTCTTTTTTTCCCTTCAGAGCTGAGTTTGAGTAATTTTCCCCGTGGACTTTTCTGTGGAGCTCATCACTGCAGTATTTGAGAGCTTCATAAATTCTGGGAATTTATTTTCACAGCAATCCTGTAAGATGAAGATACTCATTCATCTCCATTTTCAGTTAGAAAACTAATGCAGCATATCATCAAAAATACCATCTAACTTTGGTTGCCCAACTTGAGATCTCATACTTCTCAGTATGTAACACTTTGTATTTTTAATCATAGCCCCCACTGACTTCAGTTACAGCCCGGAGCACTTAGCACTTCTTTTGCAAATCAGACCCAAGGGTTTCAACAGGCATACAGAAAATGAGGAACACCTGAAGAGTCTGATTTAAGTGAGTTGCTTCGCTTCACATAGGAAATCTGCTTGCAGGGGAGGAGAGGCAGAGAGTCAGTTATTCAGGACAGAACTCAATTTCCTTCTCCATAATCCTTTCTCATTCTGCAGTCTACTGCCTCATTGACTACACATCCTTCAACTTCTTTAACTAATGGAAGAGGGATCAAACCTATAGGCAGTATCATTCACTCCACCTCCAGAGAACCTCAGTCTTGTGTACTGAAAGAGGCAGGTTCATATGGGGAAAGTGCTGGAGGTTTGTATCCATCTAGTTGTCTCTACCTCCTTCCTTAGTTTCTGCCTTATTACCCATCTGCTACTTACTATTTGGAACTCTGATCAGTATTTACAAAATTGTTTAGTAAAGATAGAAGGTAGCAGTTCAGACAATGGAGCTTTGCCTCAAACAGAGTCATAGTGAGGTGACCTGAACATAAGAATGGCCATACTGGGTCAGATCAAAGGTCCATCTAGCTCAGTATCCTACCTGCCGACAGTGGCCAGTGCCAGGTGCCCCAGAGTGGGTGGACCGAAGACAATGATCAAGCAATTTGTCTCCTGCCATCTTTCTCCAGCCTTTGACAAGCAGAGGTCAGGGAAACCATTCCTTACCCCCTGGCTAATAGCCTTTTATGCACCTACCCTCCATGAATTTATCTAGCTCTTTTTAAAACTCTGTTATAGTCCTAGCCTTCACAGCCACCTCTTGCAAGGTGGTTCCCAGGTTGACTGTGTGCTGTCTGAAGAAGAACTTTCTTTTATTAGTTTTAAACCTGCTACCCATTAATTTCATTTGTGTCCTCTAGTTCTTATATTATGGGAACAAGTAAATAACTTTTTTTTAGTCACCCTCTCCACACCACTCATGATTTTATATACCTCTGTCATATCCCCCCTCAGTCTCCTCTTTTCTAAACTGAAAAGTCCCAGTCTCTTTAGCCTCTCCTCATATGGGACCCGTTCCAAACCCCTAATCATTTTAGTTGCCATTTTCTGAACCTTTTCTAATGCTAAAATATCTTTTTTGAGGTGAGGAGACCACATCTGTACACAGTACTCAAGATGTGGTAGTACCATAGTTTTATATAAGGGCAGTAAGATATTCCTTGTCTTATTTTCTATCACTTTTTTAATAATTCCTAACATCCTATTTGCTTTTTTGACAGCTGCTGCACACTGCATGGATATTTTCAGAGAGCTATCCATGAAAACTCCAAGATCTCTTTCCTGATTAGTTGTAGCTTAATTAGCGCCCATTAGACCTGATTGGCAGATAGCTGTCTCTCCAAAGAACGAGTAACAGGATACTGTATATGTATTGACCAATACAGGCCATGAGAGAGTTATTAATAGGTAAACAGAGTAACAAATCAGGAACTGCTGCTGAGCAGAGTCAGACTAGTACCCTTCATATAAACCATAACCATAAGCAACATTCCGAGACATGCACACCTCAGGCCAGAAGTCTCTTCTGCACATGTACAAATCTACAAAGGCCACACAGTGGACAACTTGATAGCCAGCCCCTAGACTGCACTCTTATAATGTTAGTGAAGCCAACAAAAAGTAGGTGTGATACTGTCATTAAAGACCACATAATAATCAATATGCACAGGGAACTGAATTAAGGTCACACAGGTAGTCTTAGTTTTGTCAGTTCCTGAATGTTTGACTTTGCAACCTTAAAGATTTTTTTTTTACATACTTTGTGTATGGGTTTCCTAAGTGGTTTTTTTAAGGGAAAGTATGGGGGGGAGGGGGTGGAGAGACAAATTCTTTCATGTGGCATCATATTGACATATGATTTATCAGCAGGGTTGGAATCATTATCTCCACCATGCAGAGCTCTATTACTTGAGTTAACATAGTAACTGGTACTCATAGGAGATTGTCACTTTCTGTGGACCAGCTGTAGGAGAGAAGGAAAACACAATCTGCAAGTGGATTTCACAGCTATCTGTTGACATGAGAGGAACAGTGAGACCAAGGAATCTTTTTGGACATGAGTACACTCTCACGGGCACAGACTCACCTGCCTATTTCTTCTAAGTATGAACATTTTTGCACCATCCCCTGCTTCATGTCTCTTCCCTACTCTAACTCCTCATCTCTCTTCCGTTGTTGTCACTTATGGTCCCAGTCTCCATTCCTCATCTGCTTCTCTATCCCTTTGTCCAGTCAGGTTATTACTCCATTGAAACCTCCTCTGATCTTTCCCTTCCTTCTGCAACCTAGGGTGTGTCTAGACTACAGGGTTTTGTCAACAAAACTATACCTGTGTCTATACTACCGCCGAGTTCTGTCGACATAACGTCGACAGAACTCGGCAGTTTTGTCGACGGCGGCAAACCTCATTCTGTGAGGAATAATGCCTTTTGTTGACAGATTTCTGTCGACAGAAGGCATTATTGCATCTACACTGTTCTTTGCGTCTACACTCTCATGTCAACAAAGCAGCTTGCTTTGTCGACAGAATTGGATGTAGTCTAGACTCTCTTTGTCAACAAAGCCTCTGTCGACAAAAGCCTGTTGTCTAGACGTACCCTTACTGACTATCAGTTCCTTCTTCCTTTTCTCTCCCAATCTCAATTTATGTTCTCTCCTCATCCCCCTTCAATACATGTCTGGTTCTTATACTTTTTGAGTATGTCCACACAGCAATTAATACCCTAGTGCTGGCCTGTGCCCATGGAACTATTTCATAGCACTATAGACTTCTGAGTTTGGGCTACAGCCTGGGTTTTGAATACCTTTCACCTTCCTTGAGCATTGAGAACACAAGGAAAACAAACTCACTACCATAAACACAAGTGTCTGGACCAAAATTGGCATGGCCACAGCAGCCCACAGCTGCCATTGCAGGAAAAATCCTACTTAGTCCCAGAGAAGTATACCCAGTGGACGCAGAAACTGAGTTTTTAGCTAAGTTTCCTGGGAGAAGGCTCTTCAGAATATTGGCAAATAGATATTGTTTTTTAAAGACTAAGATGTTTTATGCAAAACAGGTCATGTAACATATTAATTTTATAGTTACAGACTGCTGGATCTGTATATTCTATTTTTGTGCATGTATCATTCTTGTATGTGAAGTTAGGAATATGAAATGTGAACCTGTTTATAGTTTTATATGTATTAATGCAGACCTATAGTGATACTTCAGGTATTTAATGATTCAGTACTCAAAACTATGACTTGCGAATGGTAATGTTTATCCTGTATGCCTAAACTGTAATTGATCCTAGAAAGACACATGAGCATGCCACCTGGTGCTGGAATCCATCTTGGACCTGGTAATTTTCCATAGGGGTGTGAGAAGCAAAGCAAAGAATTCCCACCCCGAGGGAAAGCCTATTTAAGCAATAGGAAACTGTATTAAAGCAATCAGCCTTTGTCTTTAGCTTTTGAAACTGCCTAGTACACCCTAAGAGCATGCAAAAGAACTTTGAAGAAGGTTATAAATACATGTCAGAGTAAAAGATCCACTCTGATTTGAAGCTTATACCTATTATAAGAAGAGCTGTTTAGGGTAAGAATTTGCAAGTAACAAGTTTCTTAGAGAACTAGAATTAACTCTGCATTTTCTATTCATTTTACTTTAGTAACTTACTTTGATCTGACTCTTTACTTGCAACTGCTTAACTCTTACTTTTTGTACTTAATAAAAACACATTTGTTTATTATCAGGTCCAGTGTAAATAATTGTTACCTGTGGAAAGCAACTACTGTGCAGCTCTCTCTTCCATTTTAAATAATCTTAGGGATAAAAATATCTCAAAGTTACCATTAACAAAGAGAGCTAACCTTATGAGCTTTCTCTGTATAAAACTTTTACACAGAGTAAGATGGATTTATTTGGGATTTTAATCCCTTTTGGGGGTTAGTTTCCTGGGTGCTGACCCCTTAGAGCTGAGCCCTCCCAGAGCTGGACTGGTTCAGTGTCTGTGCTGCTGTGGAGGGGGTAATAAGTTGAACTCCATGATTTGGCAAGGGAGACCAGAGGATCTGCTCAGCAGGACAAGCTGGTGTGGAGCCCCAGAGAGGAAGAAGAAAGGAGTCAGTTGCATACTCACCAGGGGGACAACCCATGGGGACTTCTGTGATTGCACCCCCATCACAGAGAGTTTTTCAAATAAATGGTGACCAGAACGTAACTATGCTCATGATTCCCTTATGCTCATATTTCTAAGGATACTGAAGGTGGCCATGGAAGGCAGGGAGCCTCTGAAACAGATCCCAATAACTATCTGTAACCTGACCTTTTCTTCCCCCCCTCCACACCTGCCCAAAATCTATGGGAGAAATCTAAATCACACAATGGGGAAGGAGAGAAATGACAACTAACAGTTATTCTTTTTCATGATCCCTCTCAGACTTGACACTTTTTCATCAGCTTCTACTTTCCCTCATTATTGTAAAGGATGGAGTAGTGTTCCTTTCACCCCTATGTTGTACTGGCTTGTCTTACCTTAGTTCAAACCATTTAAAAGAGCATAACTGCTCCCTTCATGAGTCTCTTGCTTGCCACAAAATGGATGTGGAGTCTCTATTCATGTCATCTCAAATCCCTAATTCTGCAGGCAGAAATGATTGAGGTGCCCAAAGATCAAGAGGAAAAGCCAATCTACAATTCCTCTTCTCCCTAAAGACCACATATCTCTTCATCTATTCATAAATGTGACTATAATGTACTTGCTGTGCACTTTCATCATTGGTGGCAATGTGAAAGCTCTGATAACTAACTTCCCAGTTATTAAAATGGGAACTGAGTTCACCACTTCATGATCCAAAACCCTGCTCATGAGAGGAAAACTGAGAAAAGATTTAGTGGTAGGCTCTCTATATAAAGCTGTAGCTTGGAAATATTGGTCCTTGTATTTATATGCCTAACATCTAGATATTTGAATTCAGGGGTCCTGTTTACCCATCACCAGAAATTACCAAACAAAAAGAACTAAACACAAAACTTAGCTAGAATTCATATTGACTCCGCATTTTGTTAATTATGAGGGTCAGTAGAGCAAAAAAATCCCAAAGCAAGAAATAATAAAATGTGTGTCAAGCTAAGTCAGGTTTTGATTAATACTGGTTTAAACCTCTGCTACCTTATTAGTATTAAAATTGCCACTCACTTTTGCAAGGAGTGATTTTAAAAGTTCTCTGTTCATGAATGACTATATTATCGTTTTACTACATAGTCAGATCTTCTGCTGATGTAAATTGACTTAGCTCTACCATTTCACCCTGGCTAACAATATGGCCAAGCATCTTTTAACACCAATTTTAAAATTAGATGGAATTCCAAGAGTTCTTCAATTAGTATAAGTCTCACATCCAATTATTGTCTTTAAATTGGTATAATAATGGTGTTTTCTTGTTATTATGTTCTACAGGAAGCATTGTTGAAGCAGAGGTATAGCCATGGACCAGCTGTTGAGTGTTACAGCTATTAAAGTTAGATAGGTGATGGCTAAAGGGAGAATTTTCTTAATGTATTGGGTGCTTCTCAATTAAATCATGTTGTTGTTGAAGGTTATCTATGGGTGTCTTTCAAGAGTTGCCATAGAAACACAGTAGAAAAACTGGATCTTAAAGGCAGCATTTTATTTTACGTTGAAAGGAACTGCATTTGAAGAGAGAGGCTAAAAGTCTTTTTAGCAAATCTTTTATAGTACACTTAAGAAAGGATCATAAAACTGGCAGAATTTCTGGATTTGATTCAGGTTCTTTAGCTGAGCAACATTTTCACAATAAATCTAACCTGTAAAAGCTGAACCAGAAGTATTGCTCCTATCTTCAAAAGCAAGGGCACAAATATGGTTTTACTTTTTATAGAATTGTTTTTATTTGTGATTTTAGTACTGAAATGGCAGCCATGGAGAGTGATGCTCTCTGCCCTCTGATGGGAGGCTGCCTGTGCAGAGATTCCAAAACTCAGTGTCTGAGAAACAAGAGGCTAGAGGAAACCTCCATGGTCAAGAGAGTTGTATCTACACTAGAGCATTTAGAAATAAATCCTACTGCTGCTACTACTAGCTCAGCAGAGATGATGTTAGTACTGGTGGTAGAACTGGTGATGTCATCTGCATGCTAATTTAACCTGCAGCAGTGTGACTATTTCTGTGTTTATTTTTAAGGGCAAGACCAGATGTGGCCAACCTGTGGCTCACGAGCCCCATGAAGCTCTTGCCTCCCAAAAGTGCGGTTCGTGAAGCCGCTCCTGCACCCCTCCCCCTTCCCTGTGCTTACCGGGTTGGAGCTGAGAGGTTTTTAAAATGGTGCCCAAGATGGAGGCCATCTTAAAGGGGCAGCCTCCTTTTTCATTTTTTTTTTAAATTTTTTTTTTGCTTGACAATTCTGGTGCGGCTTTTTACATTTTTTCCACTGCTGTTTTGGCTCTCTTTGTTAAATGCTAGACTGTACTTTTTAGACAGAGCCATGCATTGAGGGCCATAAGAAGTCACATGGCTCCAGGGAGGCTGTACACCACCCAGATCTCCCCAGAGTATGATAGAACCTACCAAGTGCTAAAGTGCTTTAAGAGATCCAGCATGCTTCTCACTTGTCTGTCTAGCCAAAGTGAGTGGGGGTGCAGCCATTGATCGGTGTCACTTCTATTCTTACCCCTGTGTGTATGTGAAAGAGAGAGTTGGCAGCTCTAATTTCCCTAATGCTCTGCTTTCATGGAGGGCTTTGAGGAATTGAGCCCTAAGGTGGCATTACCTGAATGGTGACCCTGTTATGGGATTTTCTTCTAAAACTCATTGTTCACACTAGAAAATATCTCTTTTGCATATAGCTTTGCACAAAACATCCACTTCTCATCAACTCCAATGGGATTCTTTCTGTCTTCATTTTCCTATCAGAAAAATTGGATGAGTGCACTTTCTCATGAGAAATCTCTAAAACAGACACAATCTAAGATGTCTGCAGTGTTCGGTTCTTTCTTCAAATCACTTCACCCAGGCTATGTCTACACTACAGTTTTGTCAGAAAAATGGCCGTTTTTCCGACAAAATTTGAGTTACGTCCACACTACTATCGCATTCTTTCAGAAGTAAATAGAAAGAACAGAGGGTTTTTTCTGACAGTGGTACTCCTCTTTCTGCAAGGAAAAAGCCTTTTTCCAAAAGAGCTCTTGTGGCAGAAAGCTGGTCTGAGAGCAGCACCCTGACCATGTGGCTCTCCCTGCCACAGTCCTTGCCACACATGGCCCTAACCCTAAGCCTCCTGAGACTTGCGAACAGGAACAGCTAACAGGGAGTTTGGAGAGGGAGTTCTCCAGGTAAAAGAGGAGAAAAAACGGGACCCTTGTGGTAAGTGGCTGTCTGGAGTGTGTGTTTGTGTGTGGGGGAGTTATTTGCTGTGTGCTGAGCTTGTGTTTGTCTGTTTGGTTGGTTGGTTTGTTTGTTTGAAGGCGCTTCTAAAAGGTTTGTTATCTAGAAGCCTCTGTTAATTGGCTGAGCCTCAGTCGGGGGAGGGGCTACCAGA
>CM057846.1:141504034-141531647 GCA_030068395.1 Apalone spinifera
TGAGGCTCGGCGATATTCCACGCTGAGCCTCATTTGCATAGCTCTGGCACAAGAGTGCGCCAGTATAGACACAGCCTAATTGTCTAACTTAAGTCAAAGTTTCTTAAATCATGTTTTGGCACCATTCACACTGCCGGAAGTCGAGGGGACCACATTCTCCCTTTGACTTCCCTTGCTCCTCATAAAAGCAGGATTACCAGCATCGACAGGAATGCCCTCTCAGTTTGATTTAGCATACTTTCACTAGACCCTATTTAGCTGAAGCATACAAGATCGACCGCAGCTTCTTTGATCTTATCTGTAGTGTAGACATGGCCTCACTGTCTAAACCCACAGTTAAAGAGAACTTAGAAGATGATCTGTAAAGTACAATCTGGTGGTTGAAAAAGTCAATATTTGGTTGAAAGTCAGACAAAGTAACTTAAAACCAAGAGCCTGCAGTGAGCAGAATTTAGTATAGACTACTGGGAGGGAAGGAATGAAATTAAGTAATGGGTGAATATGAGAAGAAACCCAGTGATGTATTACAATATGAAAATGCTGGAAAACCTTTCATTCGTAAATCTTTTGACATCAAAATTAGGGACTTTTATAACAGCTGGAGCAGTGAGAGCTTCCAATGGTGAACAATCCTATGTTTGTAGAGATGGACCAGCTTAGCTCGCAAGTCTTTTTCCACATACAATTTCTCTCAGCAGGTAGCAAAGCCTTTAGAGAAAAGAAATAAATTTAAACATTTTGTTTTGCAAAATTAGAACAGTCACTTAATGAAACAAAACAACCAAAGGTGTTTTCAGGATGATCATTAGTCTAATGTACTTACTTTCATTGTACCATACATGCCTCGGTTTCCCATGTAGTAAGCTGGGATGCCCTCTAGCTGACTTACAAGCCTGGGAATAATTGCATTTTAAGTAACAAATTAAAATGAGAGGAGAAAAAGGAATAGCTCTCTTCTCTGGCAGACTTACAGTTTTGCAATTTAGAACACAGCTTGCATCAGTTGTTTAAGTGCACTGAGCTCCCTACAGGCTCTGTACTACGATAAGCTGCAATATCACCAGCTCACTGCCACCAGGCAGTTGCTGGTGATGGTGATTTCTAATGTCAATACCCTGAAAGGATTGAAGGGATACTCATGCTGTAAATATCTTGTTATTACTTCCCAAACTGCAGTTTCCCCCAGTTCTGCTTGTTGTATCGGTTTGTTTTTCAGTCCAGACAGCTAGTAGTTTCTTTTTTGTCTCAGAGGAGCTCTAATTTCATGAGTTTGTCTTTTACCACAGACTTTCTATGCTTTGGGTGTGTGTGTGTAAATGTAACATAACAACATTATTTAGAATGATTCTGATGTTAAATTCTTTGCAGATGCCTTCAACTATAGTCAATGAGTATGAATGGAGAATCAGTATGTCTTGAAGAAAGCTGATTTATATCCATTTCTGGGCTGGGCCAAAAGGTCAGCTGAAGGCTTATTTTACTGCAAATAATTGGCCCCTGCCCTTAAGCAGAAAAGTAACAATTAATTGGAGTCAGTGGAAACTGCTTCCGAACATTTGATTAGATCTTGGTAAATAACACTGCCTCGCTCTCTTTTTTACTTTCAGTGCTTGTCATCAACTTCAAATAGTCAGGGATTTTTTTTTTTTTTGAATGAAAAAAGGCATTTTGTCTTGACAAAATCAAAATATTTCATTTAGCTTTAAATCATTCATTATACAATTGAAATAGTTCTATAACATTTTAAGACATTTGGAAATAGTCATTGCAAACAAAAAAATGAAAATATTTTGTGTTGTGATTCCTTCCTTTCTCCTCCCCCCAAAACCCCACCTAAAAATTTGGTAAACCCACAAATGTAAAAAATACGCTGGTGTCACAGAATATGCATTTTTTGCTGGAAATATAATGTCATGTAGCTGACCTGGGGAGAGGATAAGTCTCCATTGTCCCACATGAGTGAAGTGTTACTTGGTGTACATGGTGTTACATGATTAACACACATCTCATGGTGGTGAAATAGAATGGAATAGATGATAATGAAAAAGAGGTTTCATTCTTTTTAAGAGGTGTAATGCTAAATATTTTACTAGTGTGTGGAAGGAAGATTGTACTGAGATCTCAGTTTAAGAGTAAATATAGGTTTGCTGTTTAACTAAACACAGTTATAGCAATGACAAATGAACATAATTCCATGAATATGAATAAATTCTAAGTGATGTTTATGGAGCAGTCCTTTCAGGAATTTATTTTGCCACTGATATGTGCTTTTGTTAATGGTACATGTAACTAGTCAGGTTTGGCTATAAATGGGAGAATAAAGTTTAGACATAATTTGCTAGGGAAAAAAACTTAATTCTATAATTTGAGCAAACAGCGATCATTTATATTTTTAAATCTTTTTCGCTCATTACATAACACCACAAAGGTACAATTTTGTAACCATTATTCTCACTGAAATCAGTACAACTACAGTGTATGTTCTAGTCAATACAAGTAAGGGGTGAAAAATCAGAATCTCAATTTCTTTAAAAGGAAAGCTTCAGAAAAGAAAGCCAATATACTTTTATATCATTTTTCCTTTTTAAAAAAATAATTGTAATTCACTCAACTTGGATAATATTAGTCTGATCAGTCTTACATTTTCTTTGACCCCAAGAGCTTGAAAAATCTTAATTGAGTCTGCAAAAAATCATGAGCTTTTTAAAAATAGATTTCGGGTTCATCTCATTTGCTTCCTCCTGGGTGTTGAGTTTTCAGGCTGCATTCACATTTTCAAGCTTTTCCCCTCTAACAAGGAGAGCTAGAAATATCCTTTTGAGACCCACTAGGAACTGGGACATTAAAACCCCCCAGAAATCTTCAGATGTTCTATAAACTCACAAATGCTGGCAACATGGGAGTTCTCATGTGCTATCTGCTTGAAGATCTAACGCAGCTGTGAAATTTACATTGTCCTCTGACTTTCAACATTCTTCCATATTGCTGGAATCCAAAATAAACAACATACAAATATTCCTTTGAATTCATTGTCAGTTATTGGAAAGGCTCTAATACCACTATGTTCTAAAAGAGAAACTTCACTTTAAAAACTTTTCATAAACACTGAAATATAAAATCACATAGGGTCTAGCTTTCAAACTGGGGTGACTAAGAGAGGCATCCAAATCTATACTGAGGACCTAAATATCTATTTTAGGCACATCATTGTTGATTAGTTTAAAACATCCTAGAAAAAATGGGTTTCTAATATTTAGCACACTGGTTTGAATTTTTGATCCACAGGTAACATCAACTTTTTAAATTTATATTGTTAATAGTGCCTGAAGATCACAGAATGGATTCGGACTTTGGAAATGTTGTCATAAGTTGGGGTCATATATATTGAATGTGTTTGGACAGGCCAGGATAATACTTCGCCAGGCTAGCTGGCTTTGGCCTAGTTTTAGCAGCATGTTGTGCTAGGCTTTGTAAAAATACAAAGTAAGACTATCCATAACCTGAAGAGCCCACAATCTAAATAAACAAGCCAAAAGATTCTTGGGAAAGCAGTGAAGTGAAATAACTCATGTGATGTTATTCCCAAAGTGCCTAGTGGAACTAGAAACAGAATTTATGCCCCCAGACTCTCAGAGTCCAGAGTCATATATACTGCATCAGGCAGTTTCTCCAGAATACAAACTGATTCTTAATAACTTGACTTCACTTTCATATCTTCATATTGTTCTTCCCTGGCCTGCCCCTCTGCTGAAAGTTATGATAGAAAATTTTACATGAAATGCTACTTCCAAATCAACAGCTCTGCAAGCCAAAAATAATGGATTGCTAGGATTCAGCAGATAAAACTTAAAGAGGAATTTCCTTTACTATCAACTATCTGTGTGCATTACACTACAATATTTTCCTTCATTTAATTTAGTTTTTTCTTTGAATTCAAGCTTTATTTTTAACTAAAATATTTCTCTACCTATTAGAGGTTTACATTGAGGATGCACACATTAAAGAAATAATTACATACTTTGAACTTTTTGAGTATATTTCTTAAAGTGCAAACCAAACATACTATTTTCTATTGAGATTTTAAAAATGTACCTCTTCACAGCTTGAGGTGAACAAATAAATCAAAGTTGCATGTATAATTTCATATAAAGGAAAAGTTCAGAAAGGGAAATGTGTATGACGATTTACTTCTAATGATTAACTACAAAAGAAATAGCAAGGTGAATCCTGCTCTGAGCCTGGAAATAGCACTTTTTATTACCTGCATCCATGATATATCCAAAAGTTTCTGTTCTAAAAATAAACTGAATAATTGCCAGCTCCTATGATTACTAGAAATCTTGCTAACCCATTCCCTTACTTTGGAAAATTCTGTTTTAAATTCTCCTTAATCTTTTTATTAATTATTATTGGTTATGATTCAAAAAATACAAAGTCTTTACAAAGACTTCATATAATGGCAGTATAGAAGAGTCAGTGTCTGCATAACTTTGGATCAGGCAGAATAATTATTTTGGAATGCTTATTATGAACTTTCTACTGCATAATCTATCAGAGTTAGAAACAACATAAATTTTGAGTAATATACAATGTGGCAGAAAGTCCCAGGTTGCTCCCATGGGAGCAATTTAATCCTCCTGATGCAGGTGTTGACCTAATGTCTCCAAGTCTGATTCTCCATTGTCCTATACTTTGCTTTGTTAATTAAGAGTAAAATGCTAACATTTAGACTAGGTATTGTTTTACACCATTTTGCACTCAGTCCGTTATTCACTGAGCTATTAAAGTGTGTGATTTATTTCAACCACGAGTACTCATCCCAGGCCCTCTGATAGTGGGGGGGCAAAGATAGCAGTGGCTCTAAGGCTCATTGATTCAAAAGGGCCCAGGACTCCTGGCTGCCACTCCTGCAGAAGTCACAGCAGTGGCTGGAGCATGAAGCCCTTTAAATCACTGCTGGAGCACCATGCAGCGTGCTCCAGGTGTCTCCAAGGGTTGAGGGAGGCAGCGTGGCACTCTGAGCAGAGCTGAGGGCTGGCTGACCCAGCCCTGACCTGTCTGCCCAAGGCTAGGGTTGCCAGGTGTCCGGTATAGAAATTGACAGTTCGGTATTTTTGCCTCCTGTCCGGTAAAAAAAACAGAAAATACCAGACACCTAAAATGTCCAGTAATTTCTGATTTTTCCCAGTCAGAAGGTGAATACCCCAGGCTGTCTGGCTCAATATGGAGGCAGCCTGGCATCCCTAGTGTTTACCGGGTTTCACAGGGGAGCTGTCCGGCCCCGCGCAGTAAGGCAAGTTGGCCGGAGGCCGCTGGCAGCCTGTTAGGGCCAAAGAGCCTTACCATGCATTTTTTTTTAAGGGGCCATGCTGGGGTTTTTTGGTTTTTGGTTTTTTTCGTTAACAACTCTTGGGGTCCTTTTTTTTTTTTTTGGTTTGGTATTTTTTCTGAAACCATCTGGCAACCCTACACCAAGGCCCCACCCCTTCTGGGAATGTATAACTCCCCCATCTCTTGCGCAAAGGCCCAGCAAGTCTGTTGGCTCTCCTGAATCATCCTAAAGTGAAGAGGAATACTTATTTGCTTAAGGTCAGGCATGTTGTTAAACAGATCTGGAAAACATTTTTTAACCAGATAAATGACTATATAGCATGCAGAACAATGGGCAATCAGACCTCATAGTTATTCTAAAAACAAGATAAGAGATTATATTTGCCTTCAAATGTTTTTGTAATGAAAATAAATTGTTCCGCAAAAATGAACAATCTCACAGGCTTCAGCAGTAGGATACAAGTGTGAGGAAATTTGCCCTAAATATTTTGACTCGGCTGCTTTTTTTGTGTGATAATGGTAACACAATGAGAACTTGAATAGTGAATTGTACCATATGGTTGCTTGTTTTCAGTACTAGATGGGCTAACATTCTTTTCATAAATTATTCTAAGGAAAATATATAGTGACTGCTGTTTTTTATTTATTAGCACCATATATAGGATACAGACAACTGTACAGATTCTAATGCTTTTTTAAATCCAAACTTTTTAATGTGAGTGAGTCTACAAAGAGTTTTTTCAGGATAGGGACCAGAAATGTGTATACAGCTTAGCACAGTATATAGCACAGTAGGCTATAGTTCTGGTTAAAACTTACAGTGCTACCACAATATTAATGTTATTTAAAAAAAAAACCCTTGGAAATTTGCCTCTGAAAATTCAAAAGAAAAAGACCATAAAATTGTATAGAAGAGAAAAACATCCAAGAGCAGATGTAATAAAGCAAGGACTCTGTTGTGAAGTAAAACTGTCCACAACTTTATCAACTTAAAACAAAATAAATGGATAGTGGGAAACTGTTCTTCCAACAGATTATTTTTAAGAGAAACTAGACCAGTGTGGGGTGTAAAATTAACCTAAAGAAAGCAAAGTGACAGTAGGTACCCAGATCAGAGAAAAAGGAAGATGGATGTATACCAAGTATGCTTGGCAAAGTTCAGGATATTGTCTCTTTACATTGTAATTTGTATAAAGCTATCCAGGCCTGGAGCTTTACCAGTGTGTCTATGTTTTGTTTGCATATTTTTGTTCCAGCTTATGTAATTTTCTCATAGAGTAATTTACTGTGTATGGAAGCTAATTTGTAAAAGGGTCAATTTACTCAGAAAATATTGGCTTTTTTTTGATGTAGCATTTTATTTACTAGTTAATACTTTTCAGTATACAAAACTTAAGTTTTCAGAAAACTCTCTCCACCTGTTGAATTGCTCCCATTTCTCAACCTCATTCTCCAAATATGATTGGAGCTCTGAAAGGCTGTCTCACCTTGGTAAAAATTCAGCTAGCTTTATTGAGCAGATTCAACGATTTTCCGAGCAAAAAGTAAATAGACATTGTGCATTGTGATTTTACAATTTTTTTCCCAGTGAGGCTGTGCATAATTTTATTCAGATTGAAGCTCTGGAGAGTTGCTAATTAAAATCCATCATTGGAAGGCTTTTAATTACACACTGCAGTTTAAGTATACTGGGCCAGCTTGTGGCTCATTAGAGAATAAGACCCACCTCGCTATCTCAACCAATACCAACACCATTCCTAAACAGAGAAAAAGTGAGGAGGAGAAAAGTGGTTGCATGTCTGCCTTGTTTTCCCCTACTGTAAAGTGAGCAAGCATTGGCAAAAGATGGGGAGCAATGAGCATCAGCTTAACTCTACCACCTAATCCCAGTTGAGCCAGTTAGTTTTAATAAAAAATTAAAATCTGATCTGCTACTAATAGGTTACTATTACTAGCAGGTTACTACTTCTTCTCAAGAGGTGAGACCAAGAAAGGAATAATCTCTCTCAGGACAGAGCCATCCTTACCCATACGCAGACCATACAGCTGTATAGGGCACCCCAAAATTTGGGGCACCACTGGTCTTAATGTCCACCCACCACTCTTACTATCCCTGATCTGTGGCTCTGCTTCCTCTGGAGAGGATCTAGTTAATTAAAAGTGTAAAAGCCTGCCACAGCTATTAGCACAGGGCTACTCAACACGTGGCCCATGGGCTGCATGTGGCCCACAGACCATTTGTTTGCGGCCTGCAGTGCAGTTTGAATTTACATGGGGCTCAATCCGTTGCTCGCAGCTGGGAACCAAAACAAAAAAGTAGTCAATATAATGGTCTTCGGTTGATATGAGTTTTAGTAGTTACATTCTTGGACTGTCTTGCTCATTAAAAGTCCTGTCATATGGGTGGAAATCAGGTAAATATTGCATTTTATTAATATCAACAGAATTGACTTGCTTGTGTGTGTTGTGTAGTCTTGCCTTAACCTTTGTATTCATGCCCATCAGTGTGAAATAAGCGATTTGCCTACATATTTGCATGTATATTCAACCACACTTAAGTTGAGGCCCTCGGCATGTGCTATGAGTATCATTGTGGCCCCCAGGGCTTCCAAAGTTGAGTAGCTCTGTACTAGCAGAACACTGAGCCTAGAAAGAGCCAATCAAATGGTAATGAAACCATTTAATAGGCATTTGCCAACACCCGCTATATACCATCAGTTTCTGAACTTACTGAATGTACTTAATTTAAAATTTGTTTGCAAAATATTTTTAGGGTGTTGATGAAGATTTTATAATTACTTCTCTAAAAAATAATTCTCCCCCAGTTTAACAATATGGCATAGGTCCCCATAAAACCTAAGTTTGGCCCTGTCTCCATGGCATAATTCCTTTGAGGAGACAGGAATGTTATACTGAAACATTGCTTAGGCTCAATCTAGCCTTCTAATGGTGAATTCTTCCCCAAATTGGATTGAAGATCCTCCTATTTTCCCCCTCTGGTAGATTTCTGAGGCCTTGATTTTCAGTACCCAAGTAGGCACAAATTGTTCATGTACAATGGGGTGCACACATGAAAACCCCTAGCTTGAGCATTGACAGACAGATGGCTCTTATCCTTACTGACCTCTAGCAATGTGTGTAAATCAGAAATTTGTCAGAGCGTAAATCCCAGTTAGAAGATGAAGCAGGAATAGTGGGAAAAGGTGGGGACATCTGTAGTGCAAATAGCACTATGTTAACACACTAGGGAACTTTTAGGTTCCCTCCAGCAGGATTCTACTGGATCAGTTACTGTGCAATGCTTTGGAGCGATTTAGAAATCATATCCCTCTGGAGCATATTGCCATACCACATAGATAAGCCCAAAGCAGATTGTATCTTTATTCACAATATGTTTCTTAAATAAAAAGCTATGTTCCCCCCCATGTAAAAACATGTGAGTATTGCATGTATGATAAAAGTCCTTAACGGTCTTGCTTGTCAATACAAAAAGAGTAACAAATATATTTAAAGTAAAAATATCAGTCCTGCAAAGTGTTAACAAGGGTTAAATTCACCTCAGTTTAGAGGAGCCATATAAAAAGCCATTGCTTACATCCCTCTTAACAGTAAACCCATGTAGATGTTGAGTAGCAGTCAACAGAGCAAAGATTCCAGGAGCACAAGTATTTTTGTATGATTTGTTTTTCTTTAATAACCTGATCTAAAACTGTTGATCACCGAGACTTTTGTAGGAAATATTTGTTGGTGCTGATTCTACGTAGCAATTGGTGTCAGGCCTTTTGTGACTTGCTGGGGCTTCATGGGAAGGTGTTTTCTTGAGGTAGAAAGGTGTAGGTATGGTGTCTGGTGAATATCTGATTATGAAAATAAGCAGATATATTAATCAAACAGCCAATGCTATGGAGGTAGGACAGAATAGATGTGGAAGCCATGTAACTGTAATAGTGGCTGAATAGAAGCTCTGCTGTTTCATTAGTCTCTTTGAAGTATTTGGTCAATGCGAAATCTCTATGTAACTATTTTACAAAGGCTGGGCATATGGGCCAGGAGATAACTCTGTGTTCTAAACCCTACCTCCATGTTATGATTACTCTTGCTTTTATTGAATATCAGAGAAACAGGCTGTTATTGCCCTCTATTTTCATCTGTAATCCAGACATGAAAAAAGTAAAATAGGCCATGAAAAAACAAAAACAACTGAAGGCACTACTGATGCTGTTTTATCTTTGAAAACATTGGAAAAAGCAAGAGCCAAATTATCAAATAATACAGGAGGAGTAGCAGAACAAAGCCATTCTACATTTTGTTGCAGAAATTCTCCTGAGTAATTCCTCCTTCACGTCTGGAAAGTATTGAGAGGGCATACATCCTCTTAATAAAGCTTTGCAATAGCAGGGAGACTAATTTGATGATCTTCCCACAGCTCCCCTTGGCTGGAAACAACAAACTGGAGCCAATGGGAGCTGTAAGGCTCTGTAGCTACAGAGCCCTTAGATAAACAAAGCAGAGCAGCTCACTAGCAGCTTTCTCAAAGCAGGCCCACGGCCCTGTTTGAGAAACACTGATCTAAATGAAATATGAGCCAAAGATGAAAAATATCCCACTAGCAAGTATGGGGAATCTATGTGGATAAAACTGGTGTTGCTGAATTAATTAAATACAAATTGCTGTATTTTACACACTCTGTATCACAGAACATATTGCAATGCCCACATAGTGTTTAGACATTTTTATATTTTATTTTACAATCTGATTATTATTTTAAACTTCTTATGGTTAGATTTTGTGATGCATATATGTCCACTAATGTGCATCTTATAAATACTGTATGTTCTTACACCAAATCTTGTTTTGGGCCATAGGGCATCTAGTATAGATATATATATACCTCTGTATGAAAATGCTAAGCTTATTTTAATGATCAATGGAATGACCATGATTAATTTTGCAAGCACAGTTTCATTGCAGGCAGGCTGTAAAAGTATTCAGTTGCTTAGTAACCATCAATGCCTAAAACATGTCAGTAGCAAAAAATTAATAGAAAGCTGCCAGAATGGCAACCAGGCATATTGAAAGCTACAGATGCTTGGCTGATCACATAAATCCCGTTTACTAATTCACTGAGGCAGCAGTAATCCACAGGTTAAAGGTCCTGATTCCTGAATTCTCCTACACTGATGTAAACAAGGAACAACTCCATTTATTCAATGAGATTCAGGGTATAAACTAATGCAAATAAGAACAGAATAGGCTCCTAAATGTGAAATCTAGTCTTTCTGATGCAACATTATAACAACTGCTTGGAAGGCCATATTACATGTTCAAAATTAAAACTAAGATTTATTTTTTCAACGGGTTTTTAAATGCAGTATTAAAAGTCTTTGTAAAAATGTTTTCTATGACATTTTCATTCAGTAGCCACAATTGGAACAGCTTTCAAAGAGAAGCCCCACTAATCACTGGTGTCTTGCTCCTATGGTTATCTTTTGACACAACCAACAGATCAAGTATCCACAGATTTCTCATTAATACTTTATTTTTGTTCTTGTCGACTTATGTTGTGAAGGAATTTTACAGGGAAAAAAAAACCCCTGCACCTGAACTGTAGCATCACCCAGTCTGTACATCTTCTTTTCCTTTTGTAGAAATGTGTTTCATCACTGGGGACAATCAAAGTTAGCCCTTTTTTGGTGCCGATGATGCTACAGTCATGGGTCTGAGTTTTGTACAGATGAATACTACTGACCTTTCACCTTCCCGTCCCTAGCAGGAATGGTCTTCAACCCTCAAAAGCACAAACCTCTCTTGCTTGAGCTGTAGGAGTAAATTGATTAGTAATAACAATCTTTTTAATCACTTGATATCACAGTTCTCTTAATTCCCTTTAGACACTGGCCACTATAAGCAGACAGGATACCGGGCTAGACGGATCTTTGGTCTGCCTAGTACAGCCATTCTTATGTCCTTATCCTTCATGAACCAGCCATTAGAAGAGGTCATACCACAAACAACTTCTGTTAGGATAGAGATTTCCATATTTAAAAACTAACTGTACTATCTGACAATCTGTTCGTTAATCCAGTGGGAAGGCATGGAAAATATTATTTCTAGTACAAAGGAATAAAAGAATCAATAATGCACCAAATTTGTTACAGAATTAATAGTGACATGCAAATGCATTTAATAATGATGTAGAGGATGGCATCAAACAATCCCAGCATTTGTCTATAAACATCAATAATGCAATTTGTTTCAAATTACGAGCTGTTGTGCTACTTCAGATAATATGAATTACATTAATTTGTACATGTATATTGACAAATGGATTCTACTTTAGAAAAGGATGCCATATTAATGGCTTATCTGCTCTCATTTACAGCAGTGTTAGTTTTCAATGACATCACCACTGATTTAGTACAGTGCAAGTGAGGTCAGAATTGGGTCTCGAGGATATCTTTACAATCGTAGGGCTGTGGAGCCCCTCCCAATGAGATGGAGACAGGAATCTGCAGGAGGAGTTCTGGAACATTATTTTTATAGAGAGAGTGCTGTTGAGAGCCATTGAACCAAGCTGCAAACCCTGTTTTGTAATGGAGGACACTTCAAACCAGGGGTGCAGCAGTATCCTCAGTTTCAGCACCTATGGGAATCTGGTACTGAAAATACCAATAGAGTTTGTTGTTTTATAGAAACTGTTGGGTATTGACTGACATTAACTCTGTCATTTGCAGAATAAGGAACACAGTTTACTTTGCATCACAACCTATGGATCAGAGCCTCAGCTTGTATAAATGTAATTAAATCCATGGACCTGTGGCAATTTACAGCAATTTAGGATCTTATAAGTGGCGTATCCTCCTCAGAGTGAGAAAAAAGAATATTGACTGAACTGTAATGGATTAACTTCTCTTCATGCTGGCGTAACTCCTCTAAAGTCCATAGTTACATCAGTTCACTACCGGTTTATGAGAAAAATTAGGTCCTTTATATCTATATGGCCTTAAAGGATCTGCTGATTAGTTATTTACAGTTTGCTTATGTACAATCTCAAAGGTCATGTACCTATAGGCACAAATCCCATAATGCAGCATTCTCACTCTGAAAATGACTCCATTTTATTGTTTGTTACTGTAATCATAAAATTTCTTCAATTTTGTTGTGTACATCTCAAAATAATCATAGTACATCACATTTTGAGAGGGAATCCAGAAACATCAGCTGAGAGAAAAATATAATCTAGACAATGAATAAAAATTTGCTGCCCTCAGCCCTGAGTAAGTGGCCTTAATTTTCTTCTATATAAAGTGGCTTGTGAATTACAAACTTCCAGTACACAAACCAAAGATTCAAGCACACTCATCTAAATAGAAGTCCCTTCGTGGCACAATATCCCTTTCAAATCTGGCCCAAATTCAGTGCTGTCATGGATGGTGAAAGTTACAAATCAGGTTTAAGAAGGTCAAAAATGTTAATCCATCAGTGCAAATAGTAATACAAATGTAAAGGTATACAGTGAATGAGCAGGTGTAGCAGAAAGAACAATTAAGCGGCAGTGACATGTTCTTCATCATATACCATTCTGCTACTCTACCTGTTACACTAGTCTATTGTCTTCTGCGATATAACTTAAATTTAAATTTATCCACACTGAGAAATCCTGGGGCCTCAGTTTTCAGCTAGCTCTGTAACCTGCTTATTTGAGTGGGCGGTGTGCGGCCACTCAACTCTCAAGTGCTATAAACTACACTTAGCTTGATACAACTCCCAAGGAGTCTTCTGCCAGACATTAATTGACAAATACATTAGTACTCTGGCCATGCCACAGGGGGTAAATATGCTGGCTTTTCATTAGATGGGAACTTTTACCCAGGGGGAATAAATTATCCAGGTAATATCTATTCCCTTTGCATTGCCAGAATAACCCACCACAGAGCAGAAGGGGACTCAAATATTGAGGTCAGGAAATTAAAAAAAAAAAGGAACTATAATTCTGGATATTTCACATATGTGTTGATCTGGGCAAAGGAATAAGACCAGAGCTTTCTCCAAGCCCACAGTGCCAGACTTAAGACATTTCTCTTGCCTTACTTTGAACATGCAGCATGTATCAGTTTTGTCATTTAATGAAAAAGAACCCATAACTGGGATTAATCAATTCCAATTATATGCAGTTGAATTTGTTTTGACATAGAGGGAAGACATTTCAAACAAAGATGTCATTCCACCTTAGAAATGACAATTCAAACATATGATCCTAATTCTCAAGACGGACAGAGTCATCAATTTTCTTAACAAGTTCAAATGATGATAATTTGCTTGATTTGTGATGTCAGGCTGACTTGACTTATTATTTTATTTCAACACATAGGCATGCATGTATTTATATTAAACTGATCAACAGGCAAAGCAGAAAGAAATTGTAGCTGATTTTTTCTAATGTCACCACATGATTAAAACCAGCCAACGATGGAAAAATAAAATTTAGTTTATTCAGGACATCAAAGTTTATTCCCAAGTCAATATTAACTTATTTTCCAGTTCACATAAGTAATGAGAGCTTTTGAGAAACAAGGTCATTTCAAAGATGATTGACATGAATAGATCTTGAGATTTCTGTCCTGCTTTCTGCTTGTGGAAACAATTCAAAACTGGTATGAAAACATCTGGACTAAAAAAAAAAAAAAGCTGAAAGAGAAACTCGAGGAAAAAATTATTAAAAACTCCCATTTGATGATCATCTGACAACTAAGAAGAACCTGAGTGTTAGAAAAGATTTTTAGACATTCTAGTACTGCTTTTTAAAACAACAAAGACCCAAAACTTTTTATTTTGGCAACATTTTCAAACCCTGTTAACAACTTCATTTCCATTCCTCATGATTCATGCATATGGTATCAAAGGCAGAATTCCCTAAAGTAGTTGCAGATTCTGAATTGTAAGAGGATGCTGTCTCTGTTTATCTTCTCTTGCAATTTTAAACCAGGTTCTGTTCCTGGTTCAGACGCTGGCCTATGAAGGCTACATCTACACTGCGGAGCTATTTTGGGATACTGGAAGTATCCTGAAATAGCTATTCCCCGTCTATTGAAGCAGTCCATTATTTTGAAACCGCACGAGGGTTAAGGGGAATTTCGGAATCGTGTTTCATTTAGAAATATGGTGCTGCGTACACAGAGCCAAATGACGAAATAAGATATTTTGAAATAGCACCAAAATAAGATTTGTAGATCACATATTGCGTAGCTTATTTTGAGTTAAGGGTGCTGTGTAGATGCACCCTTCAAGATCACATCACTGCCCTTTGCTTCAATTTCCCAATTTGAAAAATGGGGATAATACTTATCTCCTTCATAAAGCACTGTGAGATCTACTAATGAAGTGTTATAGAATAGTTAGGTATTATTATCACTACTATCATGACTACAGTGTCTGAGAATGAAAAGAAAATTGAAGATTGTTATTTATGAACCATTAACTAAGTCACTAAAGCATAATTTCTTTCAAACTTTCTTTATTCACCTCTTTATTTCCTATCTGCCATGCTATCTTATTTATGAAAATTAAAGACATATAAACTCAGACTCATGTGTTCTAAGTCCAAGCTTTTTTGAGGAATGACCTGCCATGCAAGATTAGATTCAGCCAAAGTCTGATGAGATTAAAAACATTTTACAAGACCTACCTATTTGACTGAACTTTGTGGTCCATGTAATTACAATAATAATTGCAACTAGAGGCCCCAAGTGAGAGGAACCTCATTTTGCTAGATACTGTAGAGACACAGATCTAGTCATTCAGTAACTTCTCTGAGAGAGGATGGAGAGTGGGAAGGGTACCAGAGGCACAGAGCTGTGGAAGATTTAACGTGGTGGCCACACCTGGCCAGTGGAAGAGCTGAGACTTTTAGTTCCACCATAAGTAAAGGGTTTGGACCACAAATCAAATGGGGCAGGAAATCCTAGAATCGGTTCTTAGAATTTTGGAGGAATAAAGAACAATCCTCACAGTTCACTTTGAACATTGACACAACTACTTGTTTTACCTATTTATTTCTTAGGTAGTGTGGTGACTGGGTGCTTTAGACAATCTTAGAAGGATTAGATTAGATAATGTCTAAAAAAGCAGCATAAACTGATTTGAATTGACTTTGGTTGTAATAAAAATGCTATAGCCTTTATAAATCTATATTTTTTGTAGCAGTTTAACTAAGGATGGGAAGTATGTTAACATACAGCCGTAGATGTTAAGTCTACCAGTTCAGAACAGCATGTAGGTTTCTTGCTCTGAGGTATTGTTTAGAGATAGAAAATGTGGTTATTTGCATATGCTACAAATATAAAGCTTTGCATAAGCCTCAAGTGAAGGTTGGTTCATGTGATGCAAGTTGTGACAGTTTCAGACGATAAAGGCATTGAAGTCTCCATTATAATAAATTCATATAAATAATATTGGAGTACCATAAGTCAGTGCTAAAATCATACATATTTCAAAATTCTCACTAAGTTCAGGGTAAATATAACTCATAGGACTTCAAAGAATTTTTAATAAATTCTATATAATGTAATTTAAAAAGTCTCTGTCTTAGGTTTTCCTATATTTTCCATTACTATGGTATTTAAGTACTGCAATACACTCTGTCACTTCAACAGGGCTAAAATCTGTCTCAGTGGATTTGTCACTAATACTAAACATACTTTATTGGGAATCTGAGCCAAAGGCCTTAGGTACAATTTAATATGATCTAAAAACTGCTCTCTTTTGATGACCAAGTTATTTGTAGTGAGCAAACCTGGTTAGATGGGTAGTGTGTTCCATATACAAATATTCTTTTCTTACTTTTCAGATCCCCAGAACAAATAGTAAACATACTCCCTACTTCATCACAATAATTTTAAAACTAAAGATTTTGTACCAAAAGTTTCTGAAAACATTCCTATTTTTTTCTGTCAAAATTGGAGGGGACATATGTAGAAGAACATCCCCTTCCTCCCCCCATAGGGTGATAGCTTTCCGGTCATCTTTGCTAGGTTTAATGTTAAATAAAATCACCAAATTGTAAGATGACCCCACCAAAACATCCATCTCTTCTCCTTGAGCTATGTTGAATTAGGAACTATTGGGGGGTGGGGAGGAGGGAGAGGACAGGGTTCAAATCCATTACAAATTAAAAGTCTAACTGAAGTTAATTGGGCTATGCAAGTGTAATTGAGAGACAGGGCCCTATGGCTTTTAATGTTTGAGCTTGGAATTCTCATTGTAGCTACAGTGTTCATTTCTACTTCTGGGTATTCATAAGTTCTCTACACTCATAAGTTCTCAGATTTTGACCTAATTGTATCTTATTGATAGCTTAGTCAAATCCTTTTAATTTCTTTCACATTATGTACAACTTTGGCCATTTTGAAACAAAGCAAAGTTTTAGAGGTATCGTGGAAACAGTAATAACATAAATGGAAGAAGTACTAACACGTAAGTGTCACAGGGCTGTTAAATTCATTAAAAAAATGATGAAACAGAATCTCCTTTCCCTATTGCCAGTGCAAATCATGAGGAATTTGTCAAAGCTAGTAGCGTAATGCCAGCAAGAAAGAAAAGAATCCATTCTAGTGAGGTTATTTCTATCCTAAAAGGAAATACATTGCCACATCTCTTCATAATTCACTAATCATCATACTGTGATCATCCGTACAAACAAAACAGATAGTTTATTCACTGATATATGCCTGATGTAGAAGGATCAGGCTGACTATTAGTAGAGTATACACCAGGTTAAAATATTATTCAAGAATTTCAGTCCATGAAGAGCTCACTCTCAGTAATAAATTTACAGATTGACAGCTATTTTCTTTCATCGACTGTATTCATTAATACATTAGGAAAAATTACTGGACATACAGGTGGTTGTAGTACGTGACTTTTTAAGGCAAGTAATAATAAGCACTCTGAATAGAGAAGCAGGATTTCTTCTGTGGTAGCAATACTTTAACTAAACTTATAGGAGTAGAGAAATTGGATTGAGTGCCAATTTGGGTTTCTTTGCAAAATTATTATTTTCTAATTTATGCTATTCCAGAAAGAGCAATTTTTTTTGTAATGCTTCCCTTTCTTCCCCTGACCAAAACCCAGAATTAGAGTGCTGAGAAAATAGGGAAGGAAAAACAAATTCCTATTACAAGCAATTCTAAATCTCTAAATAAATTTAAAAGTCAATTGGAATTCTGGACAAATCTTTGAAATAGTTTTTTAAATTTGAATTGTATAATCAGTATTAGTAATAACTTAACTCTATATCATCAAAAGCATGGAGGAGAGAGCGTAATATTTAAAGAAAGTTTATGTTAAAATAAATTGTTAATATTTAAAATGGATCATCTTTAACATATATGGAAGCAAATTAACAGTTACTCCTTGCAGTTACTGCTAAAGATACAGCTAACAAAGCACATCTATATTACTTTATTCAAGTACTTACCATAAAGCTTAACAACTTAAGTCTGCAACTGTTTCAGTCTAAATCAAATTACTGAAATTGGAATACATCAAAAGCTTGCTGCTTCACACAAAGCTAAATAAAGGTATGGCTGAATGATACTTAAAATTGAAGATATTATCTCTTAAATCTTTCCATTAAATAATACTTTTAGAAAGAGCTGTGTTTCCACTTTAGGGTAAATGCTTTGTTTCCTTTACTGTGACTATCTTAAGATTATCTTACTCAGCCTGAAAGAGGATCTTAATTATGCAGTTTGAGTCTGTTTTAATAACTTTTATAACTGTCAGTTCAAACATTTGCATTTTTACACTTCAGCACTGAATTTTTCAGGTTATTCAATGGTGAAATGATCAAAATATTGCTATATTTGATAACTATTACTAACATGCTAAAGAATATCTTATTTAAAAACTGATTTTTTTTGTAAAAAAGCAATCTTTGTACACTGTATTTTTTTACTTTATATATAAAGGGCCCTTCATAATCCCTCAGCATGTCAAAAATTAAGAAAAAATTAAATATTCAGTTGCTGTCAGTATGAATAAAGGAATAACTCCATATTTAAATAATAGTAATAGTAATAATAATTAATAATACCACATCTCCTTTGGTCAGAGCCTTACCTAAATAGATAGGTTTTGCACCATATATTCTGGGACCAAGTATTTAGATTGTCAGGTCACAAGAAGAAACCAATTCATGAGTCCAGGAGCTCACCATTGAAAACTGCTTGACACCTGCATCCAGATATCTAACTTGAGGACATGTTAGGTTGATTGGGCTCCGCCACTACATCTTAGTTAGGCAGAAAGAGCAAACCTCTAAAATAGCTGGTAACTAAACCACTTCATTCTTATACAACAACACTAATCATCTAAATAGTGATATCCAGAAGGAAATAAGGCAGATGGGATCTGTTACTGTAAGCAAAAAGGCCACCACAGTTTCTGTATCAATTACAGTCTGAATGACTTGCAAGGATAATACGCTTCTCATGAGATTACAATTATCCACTCTGGTGGCAACATAGGTAACAAGTACTGAAGCAAAATCCATATCTGAGGGAGTTACATGTGTCAGGCCAAGCACAAGTACATTTTAAAAAGGTATTTCTGCCTCTTGAAAACTGCTGGGACTTAGGGAACAATCTGAGGGCCTACGAGTGCCCTCAGTTACTAATCTCTCTTCAAATGGGCACCAAACTCCTGCATATTGGGGTGGAAAGATCAGCTCCATTGTTATGGTTACATGACCAGCTGTACCTCTGTTCTTCCTCTGAAGGCACACACCCCTCTACTAGGTGTCAAGTCTTGTGCCTTTATCTTTTCTGGTAAGGACTCGTGTAACACCCCACATACACACTACTCCCAGGGCCCTGAGTTACAGAACTATATATACCAACTGCATTTATCCAGCAGAATGTATCCAGAAAATCCAGCTGTGGATTTGGGGGGAGGAGACAGCTTTTCTACAGAAACTGCCCCCTCTCCCTTCTTCTCCCCTTCCCTTCCTTTCCCTTTTCTTCCCTTCCCTTCCCTTCCCTCCCCTCCCATATCTATCTATCTATCTATCTATCTACCTATCTAGTTATCGGTTTTGGCTTTGCCCTTTACTTCTTTGCAGATGGATGGCTATCTCAAGTTACTGTCCTGTTTCATGCTGCTTTCTCCAACAGCCTATTAAACTAAATCAACACGCATACAATAAACATCCTAATAAATAGGTCACAATACAGCTACCTTCAATTATTTTAGATCAGTCCCACACCTGACACACATCTGTAGTTGCATTCTCCAATAATCTCATCTTATCAATAGTTTGCCTCAGATGAGACTCCACTGGCTACTTTCATCCAAGTCTATAGGTTACTCACGCACCGAGAAAACAAAGATTCTGCTCAGAAATATATTCTGATCGTTCATACACCACTGATTCCAGGGACCTCAGTGCGGTGCCCTTTGTTCAGAATTATTCCCATTGAGCTATGTTGTGTTTGTACACTGAGGCAACTGGTGTCCCATCTCTTTACATGCATTCCATGCATTCTGGACCGGAAGTGACAACTGTTAGATCCCTGTGGAGCTTAGCATGACAGAGCCTTGTGGTTGAGCTAACAGCTGCAGAACAACATTCTAGGATTTCTTTGAAAAGAAGAAATGGAAGCTCTCTTCTGCAAAGCCGCCCACCCCAGCAATCAAATGAATACAACTCTTCAGTCAACAGTACAAGGAGCTGCTGATGCATCTAATAATGTCAGCATGGATCCTTGCCTAGCACTAAATGAAAATAATTAATAAGACTACTATGGTCTCTGTACCATACCCACACCTAAAGATGGATCATCAGGCATCAAGGAAACTTGAGGATTGTTACCCATTCATTTGAGTCAACCTGGCAGTTCTCCCTTCTCTAATGAAAACACTATCACTTACAGCAGTGTATACCTCTTGAACAAATGGATGACACACCTTGGGCCTCCACTCACACAAAGCATCTTCTAAGAATTTCCACAAGGTTTTGCTTGAAATAGAAAATCAATTTTAGCTTCCTGTTCTGTAAAATATTATTCTTCATGTCTGATTTATTTTCCTTTGGCCTATATTGGGCTCTCTCAAAAGAGAGTGTTGGAGTTATATGTGCCTCAAGTGGCTATGGTTTCAAGGGTTTTTTCCTCTGACTTTCTTTCAGGAATCATGAAATTGCCTTGATAGCATGAATAAGCCAGCACCAACGTTTTAAACCACACTCTCTCTGACTTTGTTTTACTCTCATGAGAGGATATTTAGTAGCTCAGTGCAAAGCTAAAACAGTGGCTGATCATTCATGCTGTTTCTACCAAATTGCACCTTAATCCTGAGAGAGATCATTTAATTAAAATGCATTTGTGGAGAGATTTTGTTTATATTCTCTGATCTAAGAACTATGTTGCAGATTTTTCCCCTACCATTCCTTTGTCTAGCTCATCTAATTTGCTGACAACTGTTTTTAAAACTTAAATTGGAACCATACTAATTGTTCCATATTCTTTGGAATTTTACTAATTTGCTAAAAGACATGCAAAATGTAACCTTCACTGGGTTACACTGGAGGTTTGATGTATTTTGGGTTGTCTTTAGGGAACTAGGAAACACTATAGGATATCATGGAATTTTGAAGTTCCTCATTAATGCTTTCCTAATTTGGTCCCAGTTTGGTTTTAATCAGGACTGTGTAGTTATGGTAGCATAATTTTTTAAATGTAGTTCTTCTGGGCATTTCAAATTGTACCTTAGGAGAAAATATTCTTAATTTTCATAACATACACTTTAGATATTTAATTAGTTTACTTACTTTTCCTTTATATTCTGCTACTTTGTCATTACATTTTTAATTAGACCCCTACGGTAGCCTTTCATTGGTTCACAGTTTAGTTGGGATAGAATCATTCAGCTTCATTTTGACCCCAAGATATTTTCAAACAGAACTAAACATATGTCTATGTAAAATACAAGAAAAAGTGTTTGTATTCTCAAAGCTCTGACCCTCAGAACACAATATATTGTAGTTCCACATGGAGAACTACCTGAGTCTCTTGCTTATATACAAACTTATTTCTATGCTGGAAAATGAAGTTCATTGTCTTACTAACTCATAATTTGTGTCTGAAAAGCACTTAATACAACTAACCATGCTACCCTGATTATCATCTCATCAGAACCCCCAAGATAAGCAGCACTAGACTTGGGAGTATTTTCATGAAAAAACCCACAGTGCAATAAAAGGTAGTAGTGTGATTCAAGCAGGAATATTTCTCCAACTCAATACTGAACCAATGTATCAATCTTAGCAGTCACTATATTTCCTTTCTCTGCCTTGGAGGTCCCTATAGCAATCCTGCACTCACAACTCTGCAAACGGGATTCCTCCTCTAGGGATATTAGTGACTAGGTGGCCCCACTCCTCTCTACCTCCATGTGAGGTAAGAAGGAAATTGATGGGAAGGGTGTAGCCAGACAGAACCCCCCTATCCCCCTCCCGTAACATCTATCTTGCTTGCCTCTTAGGTGCCTCAGAGCACACAGGGCACAGAAAACAATAAAATCAGCATAGTCTTTGAAACCTTGACAGAAGGCCCAGATATGCTGGCTCATCTGACCCTGGATGGCTGTGAACAGAGATACGCCAATTGTTGACCTGCAAGAGGCTGCGAGAACTGCCCTTGGCTGGCACCTATATTGATACTATCACACAGCCGTCCCGGGGAGTGGAATCTCCCGCTGAGCAAAGAATGTCCAGTACTCCCAATTTAGTTATCTCTCTTACAAGTGTAAATTAAGTTCACAATTACCTTGTAAGAACTGGCATCACCAAGACGAACCAGCACAATTTGGCGCCATAGATAAGGAAGAGAATACATGACCCAACGGGTATAAAGATGAGTCCAGCAGCACACTCACTCTGAGCATCAATCTACCATCAATCTACCACTGCTGGTCGGGTTAGGTGATTGCCTCCCAAGGTCCACATGGGGATGCCCAGCCTCGTATTCATCTTTCCCGGGGAATTGAGTGACCGGTCCTGGCCTGACACGCTGGAATCGAGAGACACAGAAGGGGGTAAAATTTGTACCTGTATGTGTCCTTTTGTTTTAGTGCATGCATAGAATAGAGTTCTTTAAAGATTAAGCTGTCACTTGGTACCATTACTTTCTATCTTCCTTTTGTAACCATTTTAAAATCTGTATTTGCTAGCAGTTAAGAAATAGAGCAATAGTCTCTGTAACCACATGCTTTAGAAGTCTCTTTAATAAACCTGTAACTGTTTAAGCTTTAACTTGACTCCTTCTGTTGCTGTAACAAAGCCAAACACAATTAAAAGAACTCCAGCTGGTCATAGGGGCAGACACAGGCAGAGCTGGCCATTTGGATCGTGTCGCCTCCAGGGGACAGATCCGTGGGGCACCTGTCAGCCTTCCCTAGGCTGCCCGCTGCGAAGGGACCGTGTGTCCTAGCAGTTAAAGTCTCAGGTGTAATAAGTTCTCCCTGCAAACTCTCAGGGCATCCGTCAGCCTTTCGGCTGCCTGCTGTGAAGGGACCCCGGTCCTAGCAGTTGAAGACTCGGGTGTATAACACACACACACACACACACACACACACACACTGCCCTGACCATCGGCTGACAAAGGGCTGCCCAGAAACTCAACCAGTACAAGCAGCTTCTGCAGGAACTTTCAGACACTAATGCTATCATTGCAGATCACTTTTCAGAAATTTACCTTGGAACACTCTTTTCCCTTCTGCTGAATGGAAGTTGGCTCCAGCTCTCTCCTGTTACCTCTCTCAGTCTCTTCAGGTTAGCCACACTTCATCTCCCCTCAGGGGAGCCAACAGCCTCCACAGGCCCATGGGCAATGGCAGGGGAGGCCCAGCTCCATGCTCCCAGAAAAGGTGGGGTCTCAGGCATAAGGGGTGGGGCATGGGGCAGCCAGCCTTCTATGCTGTCCAGAACGCAGTGCACCCTCCTCCCCAGCCCAATGAGCCACACACAGCATGAAGTGCAGCACTCTAGAGGCGATTTAAAAGGTCTGGGGCTCTGGTTGCCACTGCTACCACAGTACCCCTTTGAATTGCTGGGCCCCAAGCCAACTGTCCCCTTTAATCCAACCTGTCAGCGAGCCTGCCTCCCCTGCATACTCCCTTTCTTTTCCCCTCTTCTCCTGTGTGGTTACACAGCCATGCAGCTTACAGGATACTTAGATAACATGGACTTCACATCTCTCTTCCGTAATTTCCTCCTCTGAATTTAATAATGGAAATGGCTCTTATCTGTTCCTTGGGAATTTTGAGACTTAATTTATGAACATTTGGATCACACTTTGAGCTCCTTGAAGGAAAGGTACTGCAGAAATGCAATCTGTTATATAATATTAGAGGCTATATATGTTTTAAAATACTAGATTTATAAAATCAGAAAATGAAATATTGTGCACAATAAAGGTACACTCTGTTCATGTATATATCCCCATATACCTGAGAGTATACTTCAGAGAGAACACTCAGGGCATGTCTAGACTACCCTCGGCTTCTGAAAGAAGATATGCAAATTCCTCAAAAAATGAAGTTTACAGGATTCTTTCAAAAAAGGGGAGGGAGGTTGCATGAAAACCCCCATCTAGATTGCTTTTTTGTCTTTGAAAAAACTTCTTCCAAAAAAGGGATCAGAAAAAGATATGCAAATTTGCGCCACATTTCCATATCTTCTTTCGGAAGCCGAGCATAGTCTAGATGTGCCCTCAGAAAGGCAGAATAGTATCATAAGGCTATACTAGCTTAGACCAATGGTCCACCTAGCCTAGTATGCTGTCTTCCAACCGTGGTAGGTGTAAAGTGCTTCAGAGGGGATCAACTGAACAGGGCAATTATTAAGTGATTCACCTCTTATCGTCCATTCCCAGCTTCTGGCACTCAGAGGTTTAGGGACACCAGGAATATGGGGTTGCATCCCTAAAAATCTTGTCTAATAGTCATCAGTGGACCTATCCTCCATGAAAAATAATGAATTATTTGTATCCCCATTATATTTCTGACCTTCACAATATTCCTTGGCAACGAGTTCAACAGGTTGACTGTGTGTTGTGTGAAGAAGTTCTTCAATATATTTTTTTAAATATTCAACCTACTAATTCATTGGATGATCCCTAGTTTTTATAGTGGTATGAGAAGTGGTAAATAACACTTCCTTATGCACTTCCTGCTCGCCATTCATAATTTCATATATCATTTCACCACAGTAAGATGATATTGCTAAGAAAATATCATGTTTCTACATGGGAACAAATGGTGGGAAGATGTGGGAGGGGTGGTGGATGGTGCAATTTTGCTACATTGACTGGCAGCCATAATAACATTTCACTTTAGATTAGAATTGAGAGAGTGCAAAAGTAAAAATGAGTTCTTTAGTTCCTATGGCTGTCTTGCTGGAAACTGTGTTAGAGAATGAATGCCTTCAAATAGTGTTTTAGAATTTAGAACAATTGCCAATTTCCAGTCTTGTTTTAATCCTTCTGCTGAGCTTCATTTCACTATGATAAATTAATATGTCCTACCAAGTTTAGGTTTCTACATGCAAAGAATTAAAAATGATTGCTGTAATTTGAGTACCAGCTGCACAGTATGTACTCTCTGGGGTGGAGGCATATATTTTCATTTAACAACTAAAAAATGTTAAAAAATTAACCTGCTCCCTAAAATGACCTTTAATACAGTAATGATAATCACTTTCCAGTTCATTTGTGTGTAATCCTGTTAATCTGCTCCTTTATAGCCCTGTAATGTAAGGCTATTATTTGATAGTGAACAAATCAGCTAACTACTGTATTTATACATCTCTGGGAGTCAGTGCACCATCAGAGACAAAAGCAAGACAAGCAAAAGCCATATACAGGATGAAATTTGTATGAAGGGATATACTCAACCATACCAGCCTGCTATGGCAAATAAATATTATACCTTCACAACTAAGATTGGTCAAACATTAGTGTAGTGTTATTCTAGGTTGCTTTCAAACCAACAGAAAAACTGAAATCATATAAAAGACTATGCCAGGTTTTTTTCTCATTTATTAGAAGGCCAGCCTCTACAAAGTGTTCATTTAATAAATTTTTTTGGCAATGAGAGTCTCTCAGGACCAGCCCCCTAAACCTATATGGAGTGTTGTTATCTAAAAACATTGATTTTAAATGAGCTTTGTAGACCTTATTTCTGGTGTGTGAATAGAGTTATATTTCTAATTAATAAAGGTATTCTGTAATTGGGTATTTCCTGACTTCTGCAGAAAAGTTACCTTTTCTAGATATGGAGGACCCCGATTTTAATCCACCTAAGAATGAATTTGATAATGGACCTTCTGATCTGGGGCTGGTTAGGTCACAAAGAATTCCGCTATAGGAGACTATCTTGATACTGAAATCAAGGGTAGGATTCGCTGGCCCAGTGCACCTTTCAGAAAGTTGCTTCATTGTTTCTTGATTGATAGAGATCTGCAGATGGAAACTAAGATTCTGGTCTACAATGTAGTTGTCAACCCCACTTTTCCTTATGGTATGAGATATGGGTAACATATTAAAGACCTCTTCAGCCTCTGAGTCAAGTTAGCACTTTTCCATTTAAACAGTCTCTATGGCTCTGTCTGTTAGGGGTATGTTTTTTCACACTCTTGAGTGACATAGCTATGCCAATATAATGTTTCAGTGTAAACCAGGACAAAGAGACAATATTTCTATGGGATTGATGGTACTATACTTGCATCAGTTTGTGGGCTTTGTGTTATACATGTCCTGAAGGAGTTTAGAGATATCACATCTTTCCTTTTTCTATATGTAGTTTGTATTAATTAGCAACATTTCATGAAAATAATTTACAAAAAAGGAATGTGAATATCTTATTCTTAATCATCCCAAAGGACAGAGAGATTACAAACACTTGAGCTATATAATTGTTCCATATAAATTGGCCACTTCATAATACATAATTTAGTGTACTTAACAAGTACAGGTGTACAGCAATGAAAGCCTGATTTGCTTTTTAAAAATATTACTTCTTTCGTATATTCAGGCAAATCTGGATTGTTTTTGAATATTTTAGTAGACAATATCTTTGCTCAGAAACATTCACAACTGTCCTTGGACATTTGAACTATGGATGGGGTGAGCCAAGTTCTTTCAAAAGATTGAATATAAATCTTTACCAGTTCCCTCAAGCCAAATTTAATCTTCACTGAAGTTTGAAACTGTTTAATTTCCCATGCTTGTCAGCAGCCACTAGAAACTGGAAGTACAAGACTCTTTACAGGCTACCTGTTCCGTGTGGGATTTCAAGAAAAAGGTTTAGATGGAGGTTCAGAGTCAAATTCTTAGCTCCTCTAAGGCAGCACTGACTTCTGTGAAGCAATGCCAATTTACACCACTAAGGGCCTCAGCATTTTGGATGCTTATTTTGACAGAACTCTGAAGATTTGCCCAATGCTACTTTGCAAATTGCTCACTGTTAGTAATTTGAACACCTTCATAGCCAGTCAATGCTCGGTTCTGTGCTTGGACGAATGCTACAGTCAATCCAGTTAACAAAGTATGCTCCCTCTTCTTCTCCTTTGTTTTGTAAATTGACTTTATGGTGGCTCTAAGGAAGAATTGTCTCTTCATGCTGTTGACAAATCTTTCCTTATCATATTCCTTGTATCTGTACGAGCAACAGCTGCCAAAGTGTCATCTTTGAGGAGTGATGGCCAATGACAAATTCACATTATTCACAATCTTACTTTTATATTTTACATTTATTCATATTTTCCTTTTTCCATTTTTTCACTCCCACTTTCCTTTTACTGCTTCTTAGTCACTTCATATCCCTTCCATTTTCCCTACTCTTTCCCTTTTTAAAATTGGTGTACGTTTCCCACTGTGTTTTCCTTTTCTTTTCTTCTTTTTTTATCTCTTCCCATTCATCTTCTCTAAAATCTGAGATCAGAATTGTGCCCCTCTGCCAAATCCAGTTTGTAGGAAGAATTCCTAATCCATTTTTATTGGCACTCAAGAACTCAGAATGTGATTATTAACTATTTTCCTCCAATACGGGTTTATTCATTCATATTAAATATATTCTGTAGGTTTCCAAAAATGACTGTGACCAAATTGAAGAATCACTTTTCTTCCATCTGTAATTTTACTCTGGAACTTTCTATACTATTCGTTATTCCTATGAGAAGTCGTAGTGGTCAATCGCGGAAGAACTTTGTACGTGCTAATTTAGGGGT
>CM057846.1:141531747-141542590 GCA_030068395.1 Apalone spinifera
TTATATTGTTCTTCCATTTATGGGGCACAGCTGTTAACTGTCAGGAAATAAACTGCTTGTGTTTGACAGATACCTGTGTGGCATCCTTTGTGCTTTGAGAGCCCAGTGTCAGACCTTAGACTTAATCTTGCCGACTACAGAAGTTATACAAAGTTCAAAAATTGGAGAATTATGTCTTTAAGGCAATGATCACTAATAAACACAATATGATAAATTGCAGATGAATTGGTTTTAAGCTTAATGAAACAGATTAAAAAAAAAAGACAAAAAGGCAGTGGGAGGGAGAAGTCATGCATTCCAAAAGGATTTTGCCTAAGCAGAAATAATTGGAAACTCTAAATCTCACCTTTTCAAGGTCCTTCATTGTAATCCATTATCATTCATTCCCCATCGGTGCTACAGAGGTGTCACTCCGATGATGTATCACACATAATAATGTCATTACATTGGAATACATGACAACTGGGACTAATTTGAACTCGTTTAAACTTTTAATCTCTGAAATAAATTACAAATGAGAGACTTTTCAGATATAGAGAAGCAGCCACTTATTAAAGGCTGGAGTTAACCATATGTTTTCAAAACTTGTGTTTTTGTTCCCTAGGGAATAGCCTTCTGCAGGACACATAAGCCTATAGTATTGCCAACATTAAGAATAAACTTTAATGTGCTGCTATAAGTTTGTTTATTGAGCTTTACCAGGTGATTTTTGCAGCAGCTTGGCTTTGAGCTTTGAGAAACTAAAATAACCTTTCACACAGTTGAGCAGAGAGGGAGTTTAGTAATTTCTTACTGTGGCCATGAGATCTCATAGGCATTCAGTAAGGGTAAGTGTGGGATGTATGAACAAGTTAGAAACAGCTTTTCTGAGTTAAAGGGCAATGAGTCATAAATAATGGCCAGGCTACAAGCGTCAAGCAGCCATTTAAGATCCCCAACACTTGTCTCGGGTTCTCTCATTTGTGTTAACTTTGATGGAGTCATCCTCTCCTGTTATCCTTCTCTTATTACTTACATGAGGAAAACCAAATGGATTTATGGACATGAGAAAGAACAAACCTGCAAACCTCCAAAGTGGACCAAAATTCACACTGTCATCAGTTGACCAGGACCAAACCACAAGGTGCCTGCATACAAACCCATAGTAAGTTTTAACATGATTAGATTCAAAACTAATATGATGACAGATTATTAGGAGTTGCTCTGGGTATATAAAACTGTAACCTTATCTAATTGTTTCCACATGGAAAGGCATGAGCTGCCAAGTATACTGCATAGGGATACAAAAGGCTAAGCAAGCCATTCAATTATTGGTATTCTATTTTTGTATGTGCTTATGCAGTGATTTGACCAATGGCTGCTCTCAAATAGTTTTATTTTTAACCAATTTTAATTTGTACTATTGTTAACACCTTAAGTTTTATTAATTCAATTTGCATTATAACCTCAATCTGATTTTTATATTGATCAGTATGTTTGGGAAATACAATAAATTAGTTAGCCTTATATTTTTTTCTGCTCTCGAATAAAGACACATGACATTGGTTTTCTTTGATCAAATGGCAATATGGTAGAAAAAGCCTTAATTAAAGTCCTTTTAATTAAACATTCATCATTTGACTCAGATCTTGAAAGGCCTACTACTACACTGCTGATGCATATAGTACACTTGGAAAAGCACAAAACACACTGTTGACCAGTTTGTTTTAAATGCCTTTTCATTTTTCTTATTCTTATTCATGTATTAGGAAGTTAATTTGCACATTATAGCTCTTTACATTTAAATGTATTTATTTTTGAACCAAACTTAAATTCTGAGGACCAGATTAGATAAAAAATTCTTACGTGTGCCTTATATCACGTTTATCCTTACTACTCATTTCATCCAACTTCTCTATTGCTCATGTTGCATGTCTATTTTGATTCTTTCCCACAACACAGTAGGCCTCATTGTGGACTAAATCATCTATATTTCTACCTTTCATTTAGTTTATTTCTAGTACCTGTATACTTCCAATAAACAAATTCTGATGACTTTTAATAAGTGAAATAAAATACATATCATGAAATAGCAAGAACATGCCATTATACTACATGGTGTTTACAGCATCATAATATTACTACTCTGGTCATCCATTTAGCTGCTTCAGGTGACAAATATCCAGGGCCAGCTTGTTGTCAACCATGGAATATTTATGGATGGGGGAAGGGCATGTGATTAGCCAGTCTTCTGCCTATGCAGTTGTGCAAAGCCCAATCACAATAGCTGTCCCTAAATAATTATTTAGTCCTTACACACTCCACAGAGAAAAATCATCTGGAAAGGGATGAAGAGGAGGCAAAACTTAGTTCTGTCTTCTGTGGCCAGTTGACTGCGGCCATGTGCATTCTCCAGTCATGCTGCAATACTCCAGGACTGTCACTAGAGTCCCAGTGTCCCCTGTTCTTTAACACACACACCTGCCCCTCCTCACAAGAGGAGATAGTTTCACCCTGACTTTTAAATAAGGCTTTGTTCTAATGATGCATTTAATCCAGTTGTTAACACTCCCTCCTATATATGTCCTTTGAAGGCATGGTATACCTACCTTTTCATTTGAAAGTCACAAAAAGCTATGTTCAGTATATAAAAGGCAAACCATAAGTGATATATTATAGCAAGTGTTCTTATTAATACTTCAGGCATTATTTTTAACTTGCCTCTACTTCATTGAATGGAAATTTAGGAATTTCTCAGAAGATACAGAGTTTGAGTATTTGCTGGTTTTAAGAATAGATAAAGGATGTGAATTTCTTTTACAACTAGCATTTCAAACATGCTTACAGAGTTGTACAATGATTCAGCTCACCACTTCCAGTTTGCTGAATTAGCACGGTTAGTAAGGAAATAAAGCCATTTTGCGTCAATCAGAACCTATAGTCTTCTAGATTTCTACATTTGTTTGAAAGAACTATAATGTATGAGCAAATAGGCGCAAATGAGTAGCTTGATGAATGCATGCAGCTTGGAAATTAGTTGCCTGGCAATTAGGAAAGCATATTTCTGTCCTTATAGCCTGCTTACTTTGCAGAAATGTGGTGGAGATTTTTTCATGGAGGTGATATCTTTTTGTAAGACCTTGTCCAACTTTTGAATTATGTGTGAATATCTCTGATTTAGCAGCCCATATGCTTCACAACTTCAGTGATGTGTGGGATCATTATTTTAAATTTCTTGGAAAACCCATCTGTAAAAGGTTGATCGTGTGTCATTAGTTTCAGGTTTTGAAAAATATTGGTAATAGAACCAAATTCACATTTCAGTCTACTGTGCTCAATGAGAGCAGCATATCCTCTATGTGAAGTAAGATCATAAGTATACCCTCCAGTGAAGTATGATCAGAACTGAATAGACACAGTATAGTGGATGAAAACTTTTCCTACCTTTTTCCTCCTAAGCATGGAAAACCTTCAAGACACTCAAAATGCCTCTTGCTGTTACAAATGATGAAGCTAATGAGAGGGCAGGGTATTAGTTACACACCCTTATTCCAATATCCTGTGGTTAGGGCACTTGGGATGTTGAGGGTACAGATTCAAGTCCCTGTTCTAGACAGATTCAATTCTCCTACCAGATCAGTGAGTACAGTAACCATGATGCTAAAAAGCCATTCTTACTCTTTTTCTGGGCTAATGGCTATTCAGATAGTATACTAAATGGATCAGCTTCACCAGAAGAGACTGAGTCTACGTCTAGACTATAAGCCTCTTTTGAAAGAATCTTTTGAAAAAGCCTCTTTCGAAAGAGAGCATCTAGACTACAAGCAGATTTTTTGAAAAAGCGAGCCGCTTTTTCGAAAGAGAGTCTAGACGCTCTCTTTCGAAAAAGTACAGTTAGCATTCAATTGTGCCTTTTTTTGAAAGAGCACTTTTGAAAAAAAGGTGTTTTTCCTCCTAAAACGGCTGTGTTTTTTTGATTTACTTTTGAAAGAATGTAGCAGGAGTCTAGACACAGGGGAAGTTTTTTCAAAAAAAGGCCACTTTTTTTGAAAAAAAAAAAAAACAACCAAAAAACCCTGTAGTCTAATCTGAGAGAACCCCACTCCAGAGGTGCTCATAGTCTGCTAGTCAGGGCACCACTTTGGAGTGCAAATCACTGCTGCTGCTGAACTAGGTCCCAAACTGGGGTCTCTCACATTGTAGGGCCATATCTTGACTGCTAGGTTTTGGGGCATAAACAAAATGCCACCTCTCTTTTTGTAAATCTAGCCCTTCATTTTCTTTGCCCTTCTTAAAAATACATCAGATAGAATATTTCCTTTTTAACTGAATGTGGCATTCAAGCCAAACTGGCTTTTTTTTTTCTACCTCCCCCCCAATTTATTGCTTTCAATTCAACCCAAACCAAAACGGTGTTTTTTGCTTTGATTAGCAGTGGACAACTAAGCCCATTATTACACAGCTCTTGTGTTGAGCACTCAAAATCTTACACAGCCACAAAAGTTAGTAAAATCTCATATTTCATTGCTGCCTCCTCTAATCATTTGACTTTTTTAAGGTTACATGGAAAAGAGAATGTGAAAAACTCTGACTTGATAAATTGAGCAATATAGTAATATTTTACTGATATGCTTACCTGTCTTGGCAAAAGAGCTACATAACGTGTTTAAAGAAAATACAACAAGCAATGTACCAACAAACACAATTTATTTTCACTAACCCTTCCATATTTTAATGTTGCCTAATTTTAGGCCCACATCCTCAGTTAAACCCAGTGGCTACATCTAGACTGACATGATTTTCCGCAAATGCTTTTAACGGAAAAGTTTTTCCATTAAAAGCATTTGTGGAAAAGAGCATCTAGATTGGCATGGATACTTTTGCGCAAAAGCACTTTTTGTGGAAAAAGCATCCGTGCCAATCTAGACACGGTTTTGCGCAAGAAAGCCCCAATTGCCATTTTAGCCATCGGGGCTTTTTTGCACAAAACAGTTTTTAGCTGTCTACGCTGGCCCTCTTGCACAAATACATTTGCGCAAGAGGGCTTTTACCCGAACGGGAGCATCATAGTATCTGTGCAAGAACACTGACAATCTTACATTAGATCGTCAGTGTTCTTGTGCAAATTCAAGCGGCCGATGTAGACAGCTGGCAAGTTTTTCCGCAAAAGCGGCCGCTTTTGCGGAAAAACTTGCCAGTCTAGACACAGCCAGTGTGTACTGGGCACAGTTGGAAGAAGGGATGCAGTCAATGTAAATTACAGAGACCACAAGACGACTCTAATTTGAGACAGATTGGCACAGAACAACCCTAGGTTTGTTGGGGAGGAAGAGGCTTTTTATGCGAAGAGGTCTTGAAGCTACCTTGGCATCCCTCTACTTTTAGCGGTGCCAAACTAATGATCAGGTCTGAAAAAAACAAAACTACTAAAGCTTTTCTGGAGATATTAATCCTGTGAATTGAAATAAATGTATATATATTTAGATAATGAAATTAATAGTATGTTTAAAATTAAAGTTCTCTTACTGTTCCATTCCTCCTAGTACTATCATAATAAAGCTATCATGGTGCCATGAATTTAGGTTAGTATTTTTATTTCAGAACTCATCCAAATTCTAATTTATGCAGAATTAAAAGAAATTGTCAATCTGGAATATGTTGTATATTGTAGACATGCCCAGTAGAGACGGGACTTCTGAAAATCTGATTTTAATTATATTTTAAAAATAGCTAGCCACCTGGGAACACTGAATGTTTTGATTCTTACAATTCCTGAATATGTCAAGGTCTAAAGATAAAATTTCAAAGGGTATGTCTACACTAGCCCCCTAGTTCAAACTAGGGAGGTTAATGTAGGCATTTGAAGTTGCAAATCAAGCCCGGGATTTAAATATCCCGGGCTTTATTTGCATCTTCCCGTCCGGTCGTCATTTTGAAATTCCACTAGTCCGAAGTAACTGCCCGCGGCTACACGTGGCAGTGAAACAGCAATTCGAACTAAGTCCTTAGTTTGAATTAACTGTTACACCTCATTCCATTAGTTACTTCATTTCCTATTAGATGTATGAAAGAATGACCATAGAATGGACAACCAAATAAACAATTTTCAGGAGGAATTGGCAAGGGGAAAACTCATATAAAAAGATTAATTCAAGAACCATGATAAAAAGATAGAAATTCTTATTTTTCTTTAGTCCTTCCTTTAGCAGAGCCTTGTACAGGTGATTAACTTGACAAATCTGCTCAGGTCGATCTGCAAATACATAAGTATGTGCCCACATGTGCTTTGCTAGATCTCCGATTGTAGTCATCCTAAATAAGCACCATGAACTTTATTCAAGGCCCACAAATGTCAATGACATGGACACTTTTGAAGTCCATGTGTATCCAATGTGCCTAGGGTAGCCCTTACTGAAAATCTCAGCAGACTGCAAGAAGGAGAGCAGATTTTCTCAAAACTTGTGGTTAACACTGAAATTAGACTCACCAACAAACTGTGTCCTGATCCCCCTCACACTATTTATCAAGAAGCTACAAAAAGAAGTCACACAGCCTCCTATATTGCATTCCAGGGGCCTGGCTCCCAATCAGAACATAGATTCAGTACAATGAGAAGTTATTTAAGAAATCTGCTCACTCTCCAAAATATTCTTCTGACCCTAAATGGTCAGCCATATTACCAGGTCAATATTAGTTTGCATCTAATCCACATTGACAACCAATCCTTTAGTATCTAAACCAGAGATGCTGCAATGGTGGGCCCGCAATCCTGAGTCATTTTATATCACCACTGCATCCTTGGGGTTCCTGGCTGCTGGCTATGAAGTACTGGCTGGGGGGGGGGGTTGCCCCAGCCCCACCCCATCCACCCAAAGCCCTGCTCTCTCTAAGGGCCCTTTCTAAAGTCACCTGGTGCACTGGTAAGTCCCTGAGTCTACTTTTAATCCAATCTAAACTTAAATATTTATTGTAAATAAAAAAAGAAAAAAACATGGAGAATTATTAAGTGATAAAGCAGGCATTTGCATACAAAGACTTAAGTGTCTATTTATCAGGTTTTTAGCAGTATTGATGAGTTTGCTTGCTTGAAATTCCCTCTGGAACACATCCACAGCTTGGAGGTGTCATTCAGTCCTTTGTTCAGAGCTTCGGTTTGCAGAGATGTTGCTCCAGAGGTAAGAAGCAGGAATGAAGACAAAATAGAGATGATACAGCTGTCCTTTATATTATTTTCATCACGAGTCTTGTACTTGCTGTGTCTCAAACATAAGCTTCACATTGTATGCATGGAGAGAGTTTTCCATCCACCAGTCAACCCCTATGTAGTAAAATGAGGGCTTGAAACATAAGTCCCTGTATCACAGGCCTAGTATAAAGCCCGAGGCCTAGAAACAATGTTAAAGACGTTGCTTATATAAATCAAAGTTAAGTTGTGAGCAATAAACAATCTTTGCTAATGGAATCTGGTACAAATAGGGTTAATGATGTAAAACACTAAATGGTGCCAGGCAGAAGCTAAAAATCCATTCCAGAAAGGTTGTAACATAACACCTCATGAAGAAACATCTTAGTACCAACTTATTCCCCACAAATATCAAACATACCCACCCAACTTCAGGACAGGGTCTAAACTGACAGCATGACTGATAGTGATTGAACCCCAATGTCCAAAGTAATGCAGGGATATATCAGAGGGTGATAATCTGGTATGTCAGGAGTGAAGTGTAACTTGTTTGTACCTACGTATAAAAATGTACCCCAAGGGAGTTGTCTTTGTCTAGCCAAGGGGGCAATAGAGAATCCCGCCATTGACTGAACTGGTCCATTGTCAGTGGGTACATATGCATAGTGGTTCAATAGAGTCTACTGACAACTATTATTATACTTTGTTTGACAATAAACCTGTCTTCGATTCTTGTCTGATTTTGTGATCTTTGGGACTTACCCAGAGTCTGCTGTGTTGACAACTTGCACAAAGTCAACACAACACACAGGAGGAACACACATATGTAGCCAAATACTGAAGCAGCAGGAGACCCGTCAGGACATCACAGTGATGATGTCTGACTACCATAACCTACATACATTGCTGAATCGTTAGGTGTATCCCCTTGCTCCTTTCAGTGGGTTCATTGTACTGTTAATGACCCTTGATGGACCATCAAACAGGCTAGGCAGTGCTGATGCCATTTTGTCTGGGGGTGTTACCAAGAAACACAGCACAAGTTTTAAAATACAGATATAACATACATATCTATGACTCACAATACAAAGATGATACACATATATGAGCAAGATTATCATACTTGGAATATCATAGTATTTTCATGGTTGCCTTACATGGCATAATTGGTCAGATTGCTTGCAATTTTATAATAACATCATTAACAATATTATAAAATGTCCCTCATATGCCATTCAGCATCACACCATACATTACATATATACATGTGGGCTTAGAGTTGTTTTCAACAGCATGCTTGTTTTTAGCATATCTAACAATTATATGCAATTGGTATTTAGTTAACTTTCCTCCAGCATTGTTTAATTTGCCTGTATATTTGTGATTAAAACCAGGCATGAATGTAGGAGTATAATTATGTGAGCAATTCTGTATGTGGGTCTTTGGCCTTCTCATTATAGCAGTGTAGTCCAAAAAACCTCTTTTATTATACCAGCAGTCACTGTATACCATGTATTCAAGGAATATTCCCATATCTTGAAATGTCATGTTATGGTATTTTATATTGAGTAAGCATCTTGCAAAAATATATTAAAAAAACCCTAAAAATTTACCTGGCATTGTTCTGGTCTTTCCTGGCATGGGAGCTGCAGGAGTCAGGGCAGGGTCTTGGGGATATGAGGAGCTCAGGGAAGGGGACTGAAGGAGTGGGAGGTGCAGGAGTCAGGGTTGGGGGGTGAGAAGAGCTCAGGGCAGTAGATGGGGAGTGCAGGAAGGGGTAGGGGCTGAGGGAAGCGAGTGCAGGTGCAGGAATCAGGGCACAGAGTTCAGAGGTGTGAGGCCTCAGAAGAGGGAATGGGGAATTCAGGGGAGGGGGTAGTAGTGGCCTCCATGAGATAGTAAGATAGTGGTAGCTGGAGTAGTAGTTGCTAGTCCATTGGGGCTCACCCAGGGCAATGGGGTCTGTTCTGCCTGGCCATTGGCTGTTCTGGGGGCAGCCCAAGATTGTGGGGTCCATATTACCCAGACGGTGACTGCTGCCCATGGTCAGACCAGGGTGACAGAATCCATGCTACCCAGCCAATGGCTGCTCCAGAGCTCTTATGGTGGCAGGGCTATTATTATGTGCTTGCTTGCTGCACCACTGTGGTTATTCTGAAAGATAACTATACCTCCTATAACAGCCCTCCTTTTCTGTTTGATGAGAAGCAATCCTATTCCAGGCACATCTTATTTCTGTGGTATAATCAAACCCTTATATTGCTTTAAATTATAAGAGTAAGCTGTACAGTCATTTGTGGTAGCAGCATATTTTAGTATTCCCAAGAGGGAACGGAGGTGGAATGTTTGGGTTTTGGAATAAATCACCTCAGCATTCAAACTGCAGTCCTTAGATAGTTCAGGTTTAATCTCTCTAGTCTGGCACCTTTTGGATCTGACCAGTTTCAAACCAGAGAATTTGCTGAACCATTGGATGTTAATATTGTCTAGCAGCATTTCTAACTTGTCCATTGTTTATTGGGCTATTAGAAGAAATGTAGGAGTAAATTAGAGCTAAATAAAAGCACAGAACACTCAGAACGAGGACTGGTGGCTTTAAAGATACTTTATAGAACCACAAAAAACTTTACCCGCATCCATGATAAGTGGACATCTAACTAACTAAAATCATGCTGGACCATGGATGTTGCTGAACCGGAGAGTGCTGGACTAGAGAGGTTCAACCAGTAGTTATGTTGGAGAATGCCTTGCTATGTCTCTGCAGAAATTAGGTTATTCAGGCACATATTATTATGTGAACTGGTTTTTGTTCTGAGGAAAGAACAGAATACACTGGATGGATGGATGGATGGATGGATGGATGGATGGATGGATGGAGAAAGAAAAGTGCTGGGAAAACCTTGGTAAGCTACGTAGGCCAGAAAGAATTGAAAACTATTTGAGAAATACCATTCATCCCTGGATTAATACAAGCTGCTGTAATGGCTGCTGCTACTGAAAAAAATAATATTGAAAGAACGCAGTGTCCAATAAAAAGTATACTTTATGGGATACTACAGTCAATGCACAAGGAAGAATAAACAATGTTAAATTCTTTATGGGCTAATAATTTAGACATACTAAATTAGAATATGATTTTACTCACATGGAAAATCAATAGCAAAACTCCCATTGATCTCAGTATAAGTTGACTCAAACTTTTATTGAATATTAACATCCATATTCTAGGGAAAGAAATTGTTATATTCTTCTCACTGTTTTCCTCAATAAAGATAGGGTAAACTATTAGTCCACATTCCTTTATTAATGTCTGCTCAATTGCTGCTTTTTAAATGAAGCGGCGAGGGGTCCTGTGGCACCTTATAGACTAACCGAAGTGTTTGGAGCATAAGTTTCGTGGGCAAAGACCCACTTCGTCAGATGCATGTAGTGGAAATTTCCACTACATGCATCTGACGAAGTGGGTCTTTGCCCATGAAAGCTTATGCTCCAAACACTTTGGTTAGTCTATAAGGTGCCACAGGACCCCTCGCCGCTTCTGCAGATTCAGACTAACACGGCTACCTCTCTGATGCTTTTTAAATGTAGTTCTTAAATGTCCACAAGATATCTCTCAAATATATTGTAATAATGGTTTACTCTATGGCTGCGTCTAGACTGGCAAGTTTTTCCGCAAAAGCG
>CM057846.1:141568197-141579406 GCA_030068395.1 Apalone spinifera
ACAATAGAACACCACTTGTCATCACCTACAGCCCCCAATTTAAACCTGTCCAACGCATTATCAATAAACTACAATCTATACTGGAACAGGATGCTACCCTCTGAGAGGCTCTGGGAGACAGACCCATAGTCTCCTACGCTACCTAACCTCAGGATGATTCTTACCAACAGGACAAGACATACTACACTAATACCAACCCTGGAACTTTCCCTTGCAACAAACCCCGTTGCCAGCTTTGCCCACATATTTACTCTGCTGACACCGTTATTGGATCTAACCATGCCAGTTACAAGATCAAGAACACATATTCCTGTTAATCTAGAAATATAATATATGCCATCATGTGCCTAAAGTGTCCGTCTGCTATGTATATTGGACAAACTTCTCAGAAACTTTGCCAAAGAATCAATGCACATAAAACAGACATCAGGCTCTCTCACAGAGAGAAAACTGTTGCTTGCCATTTTAACCAGACTGACCATTCTGTCAATGACCTTAAAACATGCATATTACTTCAAAGAGATTTTAACTCCAGACTTCAAAGAGAAGCCTCAGAACTGTCATTCAAGCTTAAATTTGACACTTTGCATACGGGTCTTAACAAAGATGCTAATTATCTTACCCATCACAAAAATAGCTTCCCCAATTATCACCCCTAATGTCATTACCTCACAGACACTAACCTTCCCCCCTCATCTCCCCTCTGTTCTTAAACCTGATTCATCATTTTTATGTGTTCACTTTTTTTTTAATTGTATCACTTTGGTATATATGGTTGTGCCAATTTTCTTCCACATATTGATCTGAGGAAGTGGGTCTGGCCCACGAAAGTTTATCACTTAATAAACCATCTTGTTAGTCTTTAAAGTGCTGCATACTCCTGTCTTTTGTTTTAACCAAATGTGTATGTTTAAGCCTACAAATTGACTTCCTGAAGGCAATAACATTACTGCTCACATGTTTAAAGCTATCCTGGTACTAATGTAACATGCTGACTTAGAATCTTTGTTGTAACTAACTGACTGTGCTTCAATCAGTAAGTATTATTTAGGTTTCCTTTGTAAGAGCTTATAAAATACCATTTTGGTCTCCATGCACTGACAGATAAAACTGAAATATCTTTGATCCTACAGTATAAAGGCCAGAAAAAATAATACTGCACATTCCCCAAAACCACTCTCCTGTAACCCTATGCATGCTGCATGCTAACATGTGAAAATAAGGTAATACATTTGTCTTACAAGTGAATTTTCCAGGATTCAGTGCACTGTGTATAAAGCTTTTGTTTATAATTTGCAGGATTTGCAACTGAACTGTTTTATTCCTTCCGGCCTAAAGGCACAAGGTTAACTCATTTAATTCAATCTGACTTTTCTCATTTTTGTAAGTGGTTACTGATTTTGCATGCATCAGGTTTTGTGTGACCAATGTGGAGTCTGAATTTAAGAGGGTGCTAATAAAGGAAATTATAAGAACCCTAAATAACTGTGGGGTTTTAAAATCTCACTTTTAAAGTTGTTCTTATGATGCTGGGGGTCTGACTAATTATTTTACATCTTTGAAGATTGCCCTATTGATAAGAACATTTATGTGGGTAACAAAACAATATTGCCTAGGAACTCCTCCATAAGTAGACATAGAAATGGAGAGTTTCTACTGAATCAAACAGCCCATCTCCAGAGGTTTCATTCTGTCATTTGGGTTATATTATTACATGAAATACTTGTCAACATTTGAACAAAAAAAAATCTGGTGAATGAAGTGAAATGTACATTGAATCATATCCCATATTTAAAATTATATGCAAGAAGCGTCACCAGCTTTTATGTGGATAATTACTTTGAAATCTACTAAACCTGATTTTTTACACAGGAAAGGAAATTACTGCATTGTCATAATACTTTTCTAAGAGAAGTTTGGAATTTCTATTCTTTTACTAAAATTTGTTTAGAGACCTAATAATTTATTATGTGATATTTTAGTTTACATGATTTACTTTATAGGAAAAAAAATCTAGTCCTACAGCTTGAATGTACACACAAGACACAACATAATTGAACACTACATGAATGTGCACAGAGTAAGGCATTCCTTTTCTTTAGAAGGCTAACATATTTTCTTAACACTCTTCTTACCAATCAAGAAATAAACCAAATAGCAACTACAGAATGGGGATGAAATGATGCTAAAGTGGGAAGAAAAGAAGAATGGACACTGAAAGCTACCTAACTGATTCCATCAACAAATATTTGTGGTTTTTCCTTTCTTCATTAATGTATTCACGTTATGAATATTACTTCAAATCAACAGCAACATTTTCATTTTGTAGGTATACAGAAATATAATTGAATATGAATGAACAATGGCTAGTCACCTACAGAAAGAATGAAGATACCATTTTAGCAGGAATTGTTTGCAGGAAGAATTCTTGAGTGATTCATTGTAGTAAATTACCTGACTAAAACTCATCATTAAAAGAAAATCTTCCAAGAGCACATTCTATTTTTTTTTTGCTTGACCTTGCTTGCATGCAGTATTTGCCTGCAGACTTAAACTTTACATTCCATGATGATAAAATCACTTCATTCCCAATAAACATAATAAATTAAAAGGGCTTTCAGCCACCAGATTCCAACATAGCATACAGACAAGTAAAATAATTCATTTTTCAGAGACCATAACAAATTTTAATGTGCATTTTACAGAGTAAACAGAGGGCTGCACTGCCTTCTGCGAGGGGTCAAACAAGTGGAAGTGAATGCATGTATTACAAAATCCACACAGTACTGAGTTACAAATTAAAAAATAATGCATCATCAAAAAGGCAAACAAAAATGTCTGTTGGTGGTACGACATATAGATAATATTAAAAACTGTCTTGCATGAGGACCATGGTATGTCTACTGTGACGTTATATCACACATACTCTAAGCAATTTACAGAATTGAAGTTAGTTTTGCATATACAGGAGTTGCAAAATTAGAGAAAACACATTGAAAGATAGAACACACACCAAAAAAAATGTATTTATATAACCACCACACAGTCAAAAGGGGTTGGCCTAAGTCAGCAACTGCCACCATTGAACAAGAAACAAACCAAGAAAAAGAAGGAAAAGGAAAAGGAAGGAGGTGAAAAAAGTGGAAAATTTTCAAAAAAGTAAAATTAAAAAATCCTCAGTAATAATTCTTGCTTGTCTTCAGAAACAACGTCCTCTAGTTCTGTTAGTTGTTTTACAATGTTGTTATTTTCATTTTGCACTCTCCCGCACAAACAAAAATAGGCTTTCAATCAGTTTCTGAGGTGTTTTTGCCAGACGTGATGCTGAGTCATTTTGTTTTCTTGAGATTTTTTTTTCTCTATATATATATAATTAGCTGCTGCTTGCCTCTTGCCTTCAACAGTCCTTTCAAAGAAGGAAATGAAATATCATCCATAGTGATTTTTTATGATAGTGATGACTTGCAAGCCAACCCCTGAGCAGTCAAAAATATGATACTTCTATTTGCTGAAAGAAAAGGAAACTAGGTCCTGCTGTTACAAAATGTCCTGTTACATCACACCAGTTCTCTTTAAATAAATGATCAGTGATACAGCAAAGAAAATAATATAGATCAAGAAAACGTAGTATCCTCTTCATATATATATTTATATGTTTAAACAATATATATGTTTGTTTTGTTTTTGTACTTCCTGAAGGTGCTCCATGTGTAGCGAATTAGAGTACATTGGGTACAGAGTGGTGGTTGGAGGTTAGGGTCAACTTTGCTGTCCGCTCCGTGGATTTTACAGGCGATTTGCTCTTTGCTTTAAGAAGAGAAAGTGATATTGGAAAAAGTCAGCACTTTTAGATTAAAGCAAAGCACCCTTCACAAAGCCACAAATAAGAAGCAGGACAGAAAGTCCATGGCTTGTAGCTATCCTCGCACCTGCGGAAGAAGTTATAAGATATTCGCTCATCTTGCAGATTTCCAATGCTCCTTATAAGGCTGTTTAAACACATACATTTATATATTTAATTAGCTCGCCAGCTTGGCTCTGGTGCCCATGAATGTCTTGGCATGCACTGCAAATAACAACACATACAAAGTATTTCAGTCCCAGGGAGGTTTTTTTTGCTTGCTCTGTCTTTTTAAACAATGTAATCCAATTACCATATACAGAGAGAAACAAATCTAAACACCTTCCACCTTAATTCATCAAATCCTTACAAAATAATTTCTAAAGTTGCTTTGTAATGATAATATTGGATACTAACAAAACAGCCTATTGTCGACTTCAAAATATTTGCTTGCAAAATAAAAGCAATGCTAAGGAACCTGGGAGAATGCAGTGCAATCTAAGGGAAGAAACTGCTTGAAGTATATTTAATTTTGAGTACCAGATCTTCCAGGGATTTTTTTTCTTCAGAAACCTAAGAGAATGATGCTTAAACTGGCACTAGATTTAACATAAGTTCCCTTAGAACTATGCTAATCAAAACTGAAAAAATTGCATAATAAGTATTCTTGAATTCTAGATGTGTGATATACTAGTCCTTAAAGTCTGAAGCCACTGCTGTACCTCATAAATACATGCAAAAGTATTTATATTATTTTAGGGAAAAGTTGTAAACTGAGTGTCGTCATACTCTACATTAAGGGGTGCTTTATAAATAGCTTTATAAATATACTTTACTATACTTAAAATAGTATAAAGTATTACTACATTAAGGGGTGCTTTATAAAGTATATTAGTATTACATCTAATATAACATAATATATTAGATGTTACAAAGACAATCAGCATGTGTTTATAAATGGTTATAAAGTCATCTGTGGATAGCACTGTCAATGCTTATAAGCCACTTGATGTGGTTTTGAACTCTAACAACTGATCTAACATTGAAGACAGCATCTGTAAATGAACTACCAATACTTCATAAATTATTTACATATAGAACTTCAGTATAAAGTGTGACCCTGAATTGGTTCATCAATGACTGGCTGCAAAAATTGCAGTTTTTCCCTTTTCAATTTTGAAACACTTATGTCAGTTTCATTTTGTAAGAGTGGTTTCCTTCACCATCATGTTATGGTTTTCAAACTGACAATCTGTTACTATTAAATAATTTTTCAAAACAGGCTCTTTTTAAAGTATTCATATGGGATTTGTGAGCCTTTTGTCCTTAAACCGTGTTATACATTCCGTGAGAAGAGGGTGTGATTCTAATGAATTTGACTGATCAATTGAAATAGGATCATATTGATAAGACAAGGATCACAAAAAGATAGTAAAAACACCTGAAAAATAAAAATAACCTGAATTAGTCTAACTAGTAAAAATTCCTCCTTTAAGAAAGGAAAAGAGGAAAATCGTTTCTTCTCAGCCACCATTTTTGTAGAACCCAGAACTGATGGCGTGCTTTGAATACTCAAGAGTATATCCTTTTCTCTCAATCATAACATAAATGTATCCTGCAGATGATATTTCCACCCTACAAATTCCAGGTCTCCTATCTATGGCAGGTTGATTTTGTTTGTTCACAGATTTTATATCAGGTTACACATGTGCAAGTTAAAGCTTAACTGAGCATATTGGGAACAATCTCAAAATTAATATATTTTAAATTTCATAATAAAAAGAGCTGTTAAAAATAGATGAGGTTACTTTAGTTATGTAGCATAGTCATCATAGGCTTGCATCAGAATCCTTAAGAAGTCTCAGAAGTTGACCCTCTAGCATCCTAACACAATACTGGAGTCTTACTTGTTCTAAGTAGTTTTATTTCTTTTCAAAATGCTCATCTAACCATGACAGACACATTTCTAGTAACATCTCCTATAAAATAAAATTGATTTCTAAGCTACAATGAATATGAGTGAATATGAATGGTCATGAAGATTAAATGCATTTTTATCCTTCAAAGATAACTTTGAAATACATTAGGAGTCTAAATGTATTCAGATTTTTCACTGAACCACTGAAAAAGTTTCTTCATTCTTTTTCTGACTCAAACATTTCTCTTCCCTATTTGTCAGTAGTGGGGAAAAATATACAAAGTACAGAACACATTAAAGCAATTAAACAAAAAGCAACTGTTAAAGATCCATCCTGTTTGGGGGTTTTTAGTCACCAATGGAAGCTATTTAGTATTCCTATACACTTCTCCATTTTAGGAGCTTCAGCATGTTTAGCTAGGTTGCACCCCAAGGGACAGCTAACCTCTGCAGAGTGGTTGAGTATCTGCGTGCTTCTCATCTTCCCAGTTCTTATTACCTTGCAAATATACTAAATTCTAATGGCCAGATCCTCTTAGAACTTTATGCACAGTGACTAATACCCTTTTCAGAAACAATTGGACTGAATGCAGGCTGGTTAAGGGCATCCAAATATGGCCTTGAGGATTTGGAATATCAGATGAAAACTCAGATAAATTTATGAGCAAAATGAAGGAATGGTGCTCAGAGATCAGGAGTAGTACAGTTAATCAGAAACTTTTCAGTTCATCACATGGGTGCAATACAAATCACCTGACTTTCAACATCATAGATGTGTATACATTTATAATGGTATGAGTGTCTAGTATTCTCCTGATCACCTAAATCATAAATAGAAGTGTGTGAACATTTGGCTGTTGTGCATTGCAGAAATTTGGCTGTTGTTTTCTTCAGTTCAGTTTTCTGACTTGCATCTTCCTCCACTCTCTTCAGTGTTCCTTTGTGATCTGGGTTGCAAATAACCTAAATCTCAAAGCCAAATGATAAGAAGTCACAATTCTGCATGCTTTCCATGTAAAATCAGTCCAGGATAACTTAACTTGTCCTAAGATCATTCAAACTGTGAATCTTAAATCAGGTTTGTTGAAAGGTTTTCAGAATTTTGAGTTTGGAAAGAGTGTTGGAACCAGAAAGGTTCATTTCATTTGATCGTGTATTATTTCATGCAGTCCTCAAATTAATAAATGCCTTCTCTGTCGTCACTCTACCAATCATTGCCAAGGTTTATCTTTGGAAATCTTGACCCTTTGAATGATTTTGCTATGCAGTAAATTTTTTGAGATGTCAAAAAAAAAAATCCCAATCTGAAGCAAGTGAAAATGTGAAAAATCTCACCGTTTTTTGCAAACCAAAAATTGGGGGAAAGGGAAGAGGAGTGGTTCAGGTGAAACAAAACATTTTATTTTTAAAATTTCAGAATTTCATTTCAATTTCAATCCCTTGTAATGTTTTTTATTCTAAATTTACTGAAATTTCAGTTGAAAAAGTCATTTGGAATTGAAAAAAAACCCTGTATTTCTATATTCTTTACAATGAAAATTTCAATACTCTGACAATTGCAACATTTTCTTCCAATAATTGTTCTGAGTCAGGAGAGTCATCAAAACTGAAGCTGGTTTGTTAACAAGCTTAGAGTTCAACAACAAGGCATTTCAATTAAAAAAAAAAAACCTTTCTCCACCAAAAGAAGATCCTAACCTGTTCTGCATCTCTCTTATGCAACTACAATGTACGCGCACGCACACACACACACACACACACACACACACACTCTCTCTACTTGGAAGAAATTCATCTTAAACTGAGAATAAATTTTATGTTGGGCAGGAATTATTTCTATCCTTAGCCTTCAATGCCAATTATTGATGTGTATATGTGAGGAGTTAAAGATTCGAGATCATGATGACTAGACTGTGACATTCTGGTCTGGGCTAGTAGTGACTCAAGCGCTACGCTATCCTATAAGTGAGTTGCCCCTTCTTAAGGAGCCTCGTGAATAGGGCAACTACATAGACTGCTTCATCCATTCCTGAGCTCTGGGACTGGATTGTGACAAGGCCATTGCACAAGATGAGCCATGGAATGGAGGAAAATCCCTGAATGAGCCCTCCCCCCCAGGAACATCTATGTAAGGATCTGTCTTTTTCTGCCCCTTATTGTTTGGGAAGAGGAAATAAACAGAACATTAGTTAAATTAACAGAAGATGTTAAGGATAAGATAATGACATGGACAATTGCCCTTAAACCTCTGAGCAAGCTACTTAGATTTGGACAAGACTCACAGGGATAAGCAGATATTGTGTGATCATGTCATCTTCACTGCTCCTGAATGCTGGAGTAGGGAAATGGGTAGAATTATGGATCTATCTCCCAACTTGCTGGCCAGCACAGCTAAATAGGTATAGGCTGATGTTGCTGTTTGCTGCTGGTAGAGGATAATAAGGCCATGTCTACACTACAGATGAGATCGAAGCAGCTGCAATTAATCTTCTGGGGTTCGAAATAGCATGTCTAGTGAAGACATGTTAATTCGAACTGAGAGGGGATGCTCCTGTCTATACCAGTCATACTGGTTCTGCGAGGAGTAAGGGAAGTCAAAGGGAGAGTGTGTTTCCTTTGACTTCTCGCAGGGTGGATGGCACCAAAAATTTGACTTGATACTTCAGCTTAAGCTACGCAATTAACATAGCTAAAGTTGCATATCTTAATTTCTATAGTGCTTGGCATTTGAGAATCATAATGCAAATATAAAAAAACATTAAAGACCACTAGCAGCCTTGTGAGAAAGGTAAATAGCAGTATCCCATTGTACAAACTAGTAGAATGAGATACAGAGCGATTACCAGCGATTTGCCTGAGTTTGTGGAAGAACAAGGATTAGCAGTCAAGTCAGTATTAAAGCCCAAGTGCCCTTTCCTCAAGCCAATTTCTGTAACCAAAAGAATATATTTTTCCTTTCAGGTATTCCTTTAGCTGTCTTGGGAAATATTGTGAGGCTAACAGCTTGCTACATGAACATTTAGTCTGTGCTAGCTTGGGTGTGAATATGCCTTGCACAACCCTGCTGCACCTTAAGTGTCTATGTGGACCCTGCTGCCATGCATTAACAGTCCCACAGTATCCCCTCTTTGTAATTGGAATAGATGGAAAGTGACCTAAGGAGCTGTGAGTATGTGGCACAGAGATCTACAGACACTTAGAATAGGCTTGTATCGGGTAGACTCACATCCCAGTTCGCTAAAAACTCAATATTTGTGTAGATAAGCCCTAAGTGCTGAGACATAAAAAAAGAGAAACTTGAAGTTGTCACAGCTCAGAAACGGGACTAGCTGAACTCATTCCAAATTTTGAGCAAAGGATCTATTCAGTTCTTATATAATCTGAACTAGTCACCTCTGTACATCAATATGCACATTCCAAAACCGTGTTGTAACCCTTTATTTTATCCTTCTCTTCTTGTCTTGATCTTTCAACTTTCCTGACCTACTTACTAACCCTTCTTAGTATAAGGTTGTGTTTATCAGTGGTTGTCAGTCATGAATAGGCATGTTCATACTTCAGTCTGTTATGACCCATACCTGATTTTTCTTCCCTAATTTAGGGCCTGATTCTTTAATATTTTCTCAATCTGAATGTTCTTTATTCATCTGACATTTCCTATTGACTTAAACCCACTTGCATGAATAGATGCTTCTCCACAAAAGGGTTGAGGTGTACAGGTTCTTTGCATCCTGGCATCTGGAATGTCACTGCTAGTTACTCAAACTGAGTTCAGAAGCAGACTGTTGGTTGCAGACTATGGTAGTGCAGCTAAAATCCTAACAGTAAATTGGTAGTTACTCCTAATATTTGGGAAACACTGGTAGCATGTGCTGAGAATACTCTTATTTGATTCTTTATGCACTGAACAGACTTTTACTTTGTTTCTCCCTTGGAAACAGTGATCTTAAGCTATCTTAGATATTTTTTTTAAAATGCAAACGAGTAAACCAATGCACTATCTACTAGGTCACTGGTAGGCAAGCAGCATAAAGGATTAGGTTTGATCACTTTCCTCACACTTTATCTTAACTAAGCATGACTGTCAGAACTTCTTAGACATTAAACCTAATCACCAAATAACAATATAGCTTCTGGCTGGTTAAGAGTCCTTTACATTATCCACAAGAAAACATGATTCACATTTCAAAATTGAATTACATCAATCTCCTCCTCCTACCTACCACTCATTCACTCCTCCAAAAAAAATAAATCCTACCTAATATAGGTCTTAATACTATATCAGAAGAATTCAGAAGCACTTTCATAAAAAAAAATCTACAAAATTAAGCTTGTGTGTCATAGACATTGAAGAATTATTAATCATTAGAGAGAAACATCTCTGTGCCAGGTATGCAAACCACATATCAATGTTGGCCCCCATATGACCATGCTCAGCCTCATCTTTTAGATGTAGTTAGCCTGAATCTCTCTTCCTTTCCACTGGTGTAAATTGGAAGTAATTCAATGAAAATCCATTAGCTCATAATGACATAAAAATGGTGAGATGGGTGATACAGGTCTAAAGTGTTTCTTTAAATGCCTTAAATCCATCCTCCCACTAATTCTAAATCACTAAGCTTCTCTACCATTCTCTTCAATCTATTTTCAATCTTTTCCCCCGCTTAAGCGGATGAGAGTTGGGGTGGTTAGAACTGTGTGCAGTCCTTTGACAGTATTCTATGTAGTAGGCACCTAGGGAATAGCATGAACACTCACAGATATTTTGTATGTGCTTCAAGAAAAAAAATAAATGTGTGAGCTATTATTTCGTAGATGCAGTGCCTGACAGGGAAAATATAATGATATTTAAGGCCTGGTATAAATCAACATTGCTTCATTGAAGCCATTGGGCTTACATCAGCTGAGAATCAGGCTCATAATTATTTAGTGACAAGCTACTCCTTTTTTCTGAGGTTTTAATTCTCTCCTTCTCCCAACTAATCTTATCATTTTAACATTTTGTTCAGTGGCACAAGAGGAACTGGAGGAAGGGGAATACAGTAGGTCTATTGTGGTGTTCAACAATATATTCCAATTTTCATGGTGTCAATGAGCACTGCTCTTCTGCAAGCGTTATTTTGCTGGACAGTTTCCCCAGTGACACTGTTCATGAAAGTAACAATAGCAATTGAGGTAAAAGAAGATGTAACAACAGAAGAAACAGCAACAGCAAAATGGTTTTCTATGTTTTAATCACTGGTGCAGAGTATATAGAGCCTGAGTGAATAGTATCTATAATATTTGCTGTGGCCATTATCTTACACTTTTATGTTTTTACTCTTTTCATTATGTTAGACAGCTTAGTTCCAGAAAAGTAACATTTGCCGGAGGGAGTGTGTTTGGGGGTGTCAAACTTCAATTAGATGCATCAGACTGGAGCACGCATGTGCACGTTCACACGCACACAC
>CM057846.1:141579506-141595733 GCA_030068395.1 Apalone spinifera
CTGGAGGCAAGGTAACTCAGAGGTTAAACCATTTTTAAATAACTAAAGATAAGCAATAGACTGGCTTTACAGAAGATGACTATCCATTCTGAGCCCAAAGAACAAAGCAACTGGTAATACTTTCCCGTCTCTGTATTCCATGTTTGCCCCAGAAAAGGAAACCTCTTATGGAGCTTAACATAGAATGATGCTGAGTGCTTTGGCTCACATCCAGCAATGAACTTAAACATGTGCTTACATTTGAAGCATGTGAGTACTCTCATTGACTTCAGTGTGTCTATGTATTTATGTGCCTAATGAGACCCAGTCACATTGATCATCACCTGTGAAGACTGAATCCTGTAATTACCAAAATGCATCACAAAATACATAGAATTGCAGTTATTATGCACATTTTTCTCAGGTCCCAATTCTGTTATTTCCATTGGGAATTTGAAGGGTGGTGAGATTTTGTTTTATAATATTTTCCTACTTACTGGTAGTTGCTTAGAAGAATGGGAGCAGTTGCTACTGATTTATGTATTTTCATAAGCATGAGAAGTTGAAATCCTGGCTCCACTGAAGTTAAAGCGAGTATTGTTAGGGTGTGTCTACACATTACCCTTACCTCAAAATGAGATACACAATTTATGCTATGCAAATTCTGTAGATTATTTTGAGATAATTTCAAAATAGCTTATTTCAAAATCTGGCATTGTCTACACAGAGTCAGAGTCAAATTTTGAAATAAAGTGCTACTCCGAAACATCTTGTGGAATGAGGTTTACTGGGGCATCGGAATAGCAAGCTCATTATATTTCAAAATAATGGGTATGCTCAAAGATGTGGAATAGCTATTTTGGGTTACTTCTGGTATCGTGAAATAGTATCACGGTGTAGACATAGCCTCATTGTTCTCAGGGGGACTAGGGTTACCCTGAGGGTGCCTAATGTCTGGAATATGCACATATATAAAATAAATTAAACTAGGATTAATTTAAAAATCCCTAAGGAGCTAGAGGTAAAGAGCTTAATTCTTTACCTCTTCTTTGAAATTCCCAGCCTAATAAAATGTTGTCATCAAAATTTGCTTTAAGATAGAACTTGGAACAAAAAAGTCTCACCCCACACACAGCTTTAATCAGAATGAATGCTATACAGTGATTAAAGCAAGTATAGAAAAATGTGATGGGTCAGGCATACATTAAGGCTCACAGACAGTGGATGAACTGCAGCTGTCTCTGCATAGTACCCAAAGAACTGAAATGACCACTTGGCCAATCTCCAAAGAAATGGGAAGATTTTATTGTGAAAAGACATGGCCATACATGGAGAAGGAAGTTTAGAATAAGAAAAAAATGGAGGACTTGTTTTGATTAACACAAGGACTGATCAATCAAGGAGACCGAGTATACTATTAAGTAGAAAAATATATTTTCCTGGACCATACTTTGTCATAGAAAAGAGTGTGTAGAAATGTTTGGAGTCTGTTACTTCATTCCTTTATTATTGTTCCTTGCACCACAAGGGATAACAATGGGAGCTGAAGGTACTTAGCATTTCTCAGACTGAGGTCCACATTTCCTTGAGCATCAGCGTATAAATTGGATGTTTATTCTGTTATTTGAGATTAACTAAAAAATGATTGTTGCTTCCAGAAAAGATGAATATGCAAGTCCTTTTAAGTAAACAAAAATTAAAGATTATGGCATGTAAATATATCTAATTGTAACAGATAGTATATAGCCTATTACCTACACATTATTTTACCGATGAAATTATTAAAATTGGTAATGTTTAAAAAAATCAAAATCAACAGTGCTCTTTATTCTGTTATACCCCAACACCTTATTGTCTGTAGTGCTGAGCAGCCTCAGCTACAGCTGACTTCAGCCGTCATTGTGGATGCTCAATACTTCAGAAAATCAACCCTAAAGTGATGTCAATGGGAAATTTGCCAGTGATCTCAGTGAAGGCTGCAGGGTATTTGTAGGCTGACTCTGTAATAATGTTCTAATATATAGACAGAAGGAAATCATGTTGGTGAATATTCTGTAACACTACAATTTGGGCATCGAAGTGTGTTTTAATTCTAAGCTGGTAGATTTAGAACTACCTTCTGCTTGGTACGGAGGTTTGCCATGGGTCTTCCTGATTCAAGGAATTCAGTAGGTGCTACAAAATGCAAAGACCCATTTACCCTTACTTGCTTCCTTACAGGTTATATACTGAACCCCCCGTCATCAAAGGTATTGCTCTTCACACATTTCCTGTCTAAGGGCATGTCTACACTGCAGGGCAAAAGTCGAATTAAGATACACATCTTCAGCTATGTCAATTGCGTAGCTGAAGTCAAAATGGTTTACTTCGGCTTTTGGCACTGTCTACACAGCAGGAAGTCAAAGGAAGAACACTCTTCCTTTAGATTCCCTTATTCCTTGTGAAATGAGGGTTACAGAAGTCCTCCATCTTGACATTATTTCAAAATAATGTCTTGCTGTGTAGACATGCACTTTGTTATTTTGAAATAATGTCAGTTATGCCAAAATAACGCTGCTGTGTAGACATACCCTAAGATGACAGAAGGGTTACTAAGATGTAGCCAGTTCTGTATTTGAATTAGCGAATCCTGAGAAGTATATAGATTTTCTAGGTATCTAAGAATTCTGCATTTATGTAGCCAGATTATGGGCCTAAAATAACTTTTTATATGTATCAAACACACATTTGGCCCAATCTCTCTACTTCAGTTGGCTTCCCTTTACGTGGAACCAAACTCATTTCACAGTTGATGCCTAGCAAAAAACCCCCCAAAAAACAAACAAACAAACAAAAAAACCCCACACCTTTACCTCTAGTTATAAGACTTAGTGATAAATGAAATGTGTAATTTCACCTTTGGAATATGATACACTCTTTTGAATTATGCAGAGAAAATGTCTATCACTCCACCTACTTAAGACATTTTTCTGAATATATGCATATCAGGCTGTCATATTACTCAGATTGCTGTTATGCTGTGATGGTAGACTTCATTTGCAGCCAGCCGTGCACATGAAATCAAAGGGCCAAACTATGACAGCTCTGACTTTTGCTTCGCTGATTTTTTTAAAATTTCAAAATAGACCTTACTACTTCTTCAGAGCATTTTTTCAATATGTTTTTGTTCTTTCTGTTCTATTCTATCTCTGTCTCTGTATTTATAGTGTTTTTTTCACGTATATCTTTGGTATATTATTGCAACATTTCACTATGCTATATGCACTTTCATTAAGTAAGCTTCAAAATATCCTGTGAGGTAAATAAGGGGTATATGAGACCCACAGAAATATACAAAAACCCACAAATCATACATACAGAATAAGACATCAAAATTATAATTTACTAATCATTGCTATGCCATCCCCTCACAATTACCACAAATATTCTGTCTCCTGAAAATATGGGGAAATTATGGTAACCACAGGTATTAGTAAATGGTGATAGTTGGGAAATGCCTTTTTATATTGATGACTGCCGTCTCTAGTGCTAAATTTTACGAAACTAGTGCCATCTGAAACACGCTTTTGTGGTAAACATCAGCAGTGAAAGAGTTCAACAGAGTGATGTTCAAATATAAATTTGGGGTAAAAAACATGCATATCATTAGATAAAACTGATCTTGTCTAAATCATAGCTATGCCCTGCTAGAGAGAGAGAGAGAGAGAGAAAAAAAATTGACCTGGCATTGCTTGTGCTCTTAATTAAATTTTTTTGGATGGGAAATAAAATGAAAATGCACATGCTTCATTTAAATCAGTGTTCTGAGGGCTGTAGATAAGGGGTTCAGTATGCAGGTTGTTCCAGGAGAGAGAACTACCCCAGCCCTCTCTCACCACAGCAGCTTGGGGCCAGGTTAGCAGTGTCTCTTCATGGCTGTTGCAGCTCCAGTGGGCAGAGCTAGGGGATGGATGCATGTTCCCTAGCTGAGGCAGGTCCAGGTTCATCTGCACCCTGTGCTTCCCAGCCAGAGTGAGGAATGCAGAAAACTGTGCAGTTTCCTCTTGCTCACTGATGAAGGATGCCTTAGGGGTGGGAGGCCCAGGGCTTGGGCAGTCCTGGAGAGGTACCCCCAGCCAGCCACTTGCATCTGCCTAGTGATTCAGTCTTTTTCTGTACAGGGCATCCCCGCTGTATGTTGCTTCAGTATATGTCGGTTCCGCTTGTAGGAACTGTTGTGTTATTAAATCTTTCCATTATCCACTCTTACATCTCACACACACATGGAAAGATAAATTTGTGCAAACAGAAGTCATCCATGGGAAAAAAATTCCCTGCTTTACATCAGTTTGCTGTACGTCCATGTTTTTAGGAACATATCTTCAATGTATAGCAGAGATGCCCTGTATGGTTTTATGAGAATCAATCCCATTCCAGGCACATCCAAATTCCTGACACAACCAAAACCTTACCTTACTTAAATTATAAGAAAAACCGTATACTGACAAACACACAAAGTCTCTCAAATATGAAGCCTATAGTGTGTGTGTGTGTGTGTGTGTGTGTGTGTGTGTGTGTGTGTGTGTATAAAGTCCCAAATATTTGTCTATTATTATAGGAACCAGATTTTTCTGTAATGTGCTTATTAATGCAATGAAAAAAATTTCCTGTTAGCCATAAGGTAACACAACCCCTACTCTAATATTAGACCAAATTCTGATATCATCACCCACACTGAGTGAAACATTATTCTGCAAGCAGTCCCATTGATGTCCAGGTACTAGTCAACAAAAGTAAAGGTATCACCAGCTATGGCCTGGCATGAACTCTAATCATAAATATTTGAATTATACAGGTATGTAATTTTAACAATGTTTCCATTCTCTAGGATTGATGTATTCACTGAAGAAAATTGAATTAAATTGGAAAATGTCTCTCACCATTTCTGTATTTGTGCATTATATTGAAATCTGGGGAAAGAGATTTTTTTGAACCATACCAGTAAATCAGGGCAGACCTGTTGATTAAATGTATGAGTAAGAAAGATTATCCATGATGTGCCTGCCTTGGCTATAATCTCTCTTCCTTTCTGAAGCCCCACATTTGGATGCCTCCTTTTATACAATTGGAATCACGAGACAAATTCTCCTCTTCCCTGTGACTTAGGTAGTTATTTACACCTCTTTGAAGTGAGTGTAAAGTGGATCTAAAATATTACCAAATCAGACTGAAAATGAAAAATCAGCACAGACTTTTCAGTGAGGAAATTGATCTTGAGCTTCAAATGTTAAACTACTGGTGCTGAATCCACTGTCAGTTACATTATGGCACTTGAGTGTTTATTAGGAGAAATTAACATAAAATATATTGAGTCAATTCAATACTGATGAAAAATCCATTTTCTTCAGTAGGTGAACTCATCTTTGTGTATGGCACCTGAAATTTTGTATATTCCATACATGTAGATAAGAAATTAAATTCCTAATATTTTATTATTATGACTCTCTATTGTCAATAAATGACAATAAATATTTGAAAACAAACTACCACTTGAAAGAGGCATACTTCTTGTCTACTCAGAGCTATGACTGCAAATCATTTTGAATTTGAAATACCAGTAAAATTCAATGAGAGGTTTGTGTCTAGATCACTGACAGGACACTGCCCTTCCAGGGCAAAATGTTGGAAAAAAACCTGAATTATAATATTGAATCTTTTATACCTGTGATACTACCAGAGCAGTTTGCTGGATTACTGCTGCATCCATATTCTGGTCAAAGTACTTAAGTATATGTCTATCTTTAAGCTTCTATCTAGTCCTAGTGTCTTGAGGGGAAGTACTCATAGGCAGAGCTTTTTGAGAATTTCAAACTTTGATTTGTAGGAAATTCTGTTATTTTGAGATTAGTTTTGTTCTGAATCTAAATGAGGATGAAGGATTTATGTGCCATAAAATTGACAGTAAAAATGTTGCTCGGACAATCAAACATTGTTTCAATAAAATCAAAGCATTGTATTTCATTTTCATATTTTAAGATTACACACACACACACACACACACACACACACACACACACACACTCACTCTATGGGTACGTCTAGACTATAAGCCTCTTTCAAAAGAGGCTTTTTCAAAAGAATCTTTCGAAAAAGCCTCTTTCAAAAGAGAGCGTCTAGACTGCAATCACTTATTTTGAAAAAACAAGCCGCTTTTTTGAAACAGAGCATCCAGGCAGTCTGGATGCTCTCTTTTGAAAAAGCCCTGTTTGCGTTAAATAAAGCCTTTTTTCAAAAGAGCACTTTCGAAAAAAAGCGTTATTCCTCGTAAAATGAGGTTTAAAAAACTGCTGCGTTCTTTTGATTTAATTTTGAAAGAGGGTAGCAGCAATCTAGACGCAGGTGAAGTTTTTAAACAAAAAGGCCACTTTTTTGAAAAAAAAAAACAAAAAAACCTGTAGTCTGGACACACCCTATAAAAGAAAAGAAAATTCTAAACACAACATCATTTTCATATGAAAAATCAACATATTCTATTCAAAAATGTCTCACTGGAATGTATTGACTTATCACAATTTTCTTTTTAATTTATTTCCCAAAATAGAATTTCTTTGGAATTAACACAATTCCATAAAAAGTTTCAGTTTTAATGAAATAGCATTTTCTAATATCAAAATATTCCATTTTAGAGCTTTATTTATGTTCTTATAGTTAGGCATATCCTTAAATATCTTGCTGAACTGCTCTTTCTTTCAGTCAATGGGAATATACCTGTGAATCACTGGAGGTGACCTCAAAAGATTATCTAGTCCAGTATCCGGTCATGAGGCAGGAGTAAGCACTACTTAGAACCATCCCTGCCAGGTGTTTGTCTAACTTGTTCTTAAAAACCTGTAATGATGGAGATTCCACAACCTTCCTAGGTAATTTGTTCCAGTGTTAACTATTCTTAACAGTTAGGAAGTTCATTCTCATATTTAATATAATTTGCCCTTACTGCAATTTAAACCCATTACTTTTTGTCCTGTCCTCAGTGGTTAAGAAAGAACAATTTATCATCCTTCCATTTATAATGATCTTTTACATACTTAAAGGCTGCATCTAGACTGGCATGATTTTCCGTAAATGCTTTTAACGGAAAAGTTTTTCAGTTAAAAGTATTTGCGGAAAAGAGCGTCTAGATTGGCACGGATGCTTTTGCGCAAAAGCACTTTTTGCGGAAAAGCGTCCATGCCAGTCTAGATGCGCTTTTGCGCAAGAAAGCCCCGATCGCCGTTTTAGTCATCGGGGCTTTTTTGCGCAAAACAAATCTGAGCTGTCTACACTGGCCCTTTTGCGCAAAAGTTTTGCACAAAAGGGACTTTTGCCCGAACGGGAGCAGCATAGTATTTCTGCAAAAAGCACTGATTTCATACAATAGGAAGTCAGTGCTTTTGCGGAAATTCAAGCGGCCAGGGTAGACAGCTGGCAAGTTTTTGCGCAAAAGCAGGCGCTCTTGCAGAAAAACTTGCCAGTCTAGACACTGCCAAAATGTTATGTCTCCTCTCAGTCTTCTCTTTCCAGACCAAACACACTGCATTTTTTCAATTGCATACCTTATTTCAAGGTAATTTCAAAATAAAGTGCTAGTCCGAAACATCCCTTAACCCTCATGGAATGAGGTTTACAGGGACGTCAGAATAGGAAGGCCATTATATTTCAAAATAATGGGCGCACCCAAAAGATGAAATACGGTGTCGTACATAGCATTTGTTCTTAGTGAATTTCATCCTATTAATTTCAAACTTTTTCTTTAATTTGTCAAGATCATTTTGAATTCTAATCTTGTCATCCAAAACACTTGTAGCCCTTCCCAGCTTGGTATCATCCACAAACTTTATAAGTGTACTCCCTATGCCATTATCAAAATAATTTATGAGGCTATAGAAGAGAAGCAGACAGAAAAAATCCCTGTGGGTCCCCATTCATTATATCCTTCCAGTTTGACTGTGAGCCATTGATAACTACTCTTTAAGCCCTGGTCAACCCTAGGGAATTATTTCAAAATAACCCTCCTTCTTTCAAAATAATATGTGAAGCATTCAGGCTACCAAAAGCCCCTTTTTTTTTAAATAGGGGGCTGGTTATTTCTAAATCTGTACTCCTGCTTTCCTCTGGGAATAGCACGTATTTCAAAATAGCATTAGTGTGGACAATCTGCTGCTTCTATTTTGAAATAGCTATTCCTGGCTCTAGGTTGAGGTAGCACATCCACCACAATAGAGCCTGCCTTGGATTAATTTTGAGGCTCCCCCATAGCGAGGATATGCTATTTCGATTTTGTAAAATCAGGACTTACTATTTTGAATTTAGTTATTTCTAAATAATTTCCTAATGTAGACATGCCCTAAGTATGGTTTTCCAACCAGTAGTACACCCATGTATAATAGGCTTATTAGGCTATATTTCCCTATCTGGTCTATAAGAGGGTCATGTAAATAGTCTCAGAAGCTTTAACTTGCACAACTGACTTTTCAGAACTTTTTTTTTAGTTGCTTTGCATTTCTAAAGCACTTGTTTTGATCATTCATACGTGTTTTATTTCTTCATTCCCTCAGTCTCACCATCAGTATCATGAAACCATGCAGGACCACACTCCAATCCCTGTTGTAAATTAGATGTCAAACACTCATGCCAGTGTAGGTTATTCATAGCTTCCAAATAAAACAGAGATTAATTTCTGTGCGACAGAAAATGAGGCATTACCATATTAGTGCCTTCAATCTGATGACTGACTAGTGGCAAATGGTCATTCTCTATGCATCTGTTCCTAAAGCATACACAATGCATTATTTGTTTAAAAAAAGTAAGTGAGTTAGGAGTCTACGTCCCAATTTCATAAATGAGATAGGCACTAAACCTCAAATTCTCTTACACATTTTTGAAAATGTTACCCATAATGTTTAGTTTCAGTTAATTATGCTGAGAATGTATATTGGGCACCAACATTTCCTTTTCTGTTAGAATTAATCTCATGTTGTGTGCTGGTTAGAAATAAATACACAAATTAATTAATTAATTAAAATGCTCAAAATGCTTATCATACCTGATTGTGGACTCTGTTTGGGGATTTTAGCTGCTGCTTCGGGGCTGGATGTGGAGCGCAGATGCTGATTGGAAGAGTTATGAACGCTACTTGGAACAGCTGCTGAGATGTTCTTGCGAGGTTTCATACCTTGCAACCACATTGGGGATGCTTCAAAGGCCTGCATTCGCCGAGAGTGGCTGTTAGCATTCACTTTAAGAAATGCCTGGGCCTTGTATTCCTGGAGGTCTCCATAGTTGGCATCTGTCACCCTGCACTCATACAAGCCTTCATCCTTTTTCCTCACTTTTGAAATCTGCAGCTTGTGGGAGATGTCATTCCCTTGTACTTTCACTGTCTGAAATTTGTCCAGGAACAAAAAATACTGTCAATTATCATCATTCTGCCATTCTTACTCTATGAAGCATATAGCGACCTACAGAATGCAGCTATTATAAAGGTATGTCTACACTGTAGCTAAACCCCAGGAGCTGGCCCATGCCTACTGATTTGGGCTTACATGACTCAGGATGCAAGCCTGTTTAATTCAATGTAGACTTCTGAGCTTGGCTGGAATCCAGGCTCTAGGATCTGCAGGGTGGGAGGGTCCCAGAGCTCAGATTGCAGCATGCACCTGGAAGTCTACAGTTCTGTTAAATAGCCTGAGCCCAAAACCCCAAGTCAATTGGAAGGGGCTAGCCCCGGTGTCTAAATACCATGTAGCATACCATAAAAGACTATAGTCTTAAATCAATATGATGTAATTTTGCTTACTTCAGTTTAAGTTATACCAAAGATTAATTTTGCTCTCTATATGCATAGGGACAACTGGTGACTTAATTCCAAATCTATTTAGATGGTATGCTCTGAAATGTTAATTGGCCTCAGACAAACAACCTAGTCTGCCATGCTCCTTAATTAATTCTTTCAGATCATGAGCACTCTTAATGAGCTTTCTTGCATGAAGCTGATGTCAGTGCATTTTTTTGGTTAAACCTTTCCAATTAGATGACTTTATTGAATCATTCAGATTTTGAACCACTATATTAGCAGCATTATTGGAGATGTTTGCCAATGTTTACATTTCTTTATTAGATTAACTTGCAGTCTTCATTGTTTTAAAAATTATCACAACATTAAATGTGTCTCCTTCAGACTTGCAGAAACCTGTGTACATTTGTTTCTTAGCAGTAATGATGAAGCGTCTGGTGACATGTAGCCAGTTTTCCCTCCCCCCCCCCTTATTTATAGAAGCATGTGCTAATTAAAATGTTGTGACATATCTGTGATTTGAAAATAGAAAATAGCTCATACTCTGTTATGTTAGGAGGCATCAACTAATATGGAGGCATTCAATGCAGCCTTTGATATCCTAAGGCAATGTAACATTTTCCACCTTGTATAATTAATTTAAAAGCACAAATTATGTATTTTTTTTAAACAGAAAAAGACATTTCAATTTACTCATAAGTGAAAGGTACCAAGCTACCCTAGCAAAAGTAGCCGATTTTTTTTTCCTGTACACTTCTTTCCTTATAGTTCAGAGGTGGAGAACCATTTTGAGTTGGGGCCACTAACCCAAGAGGATATCAATTGGGGGCCACACAAAAGTGAGAAGCAACCCCTCCAAACTGAGGCACGTACACATGTGCGTGAATGCATACGCTGTCTCTGTCTCTCACACACACACACACAAATCCCAGAAAACCCTTTACTGCAATGTGATGTTCTTTTTTATTTAATATTTTAGCGTGGTGAGCCTTGTTATGTCTGCTGGAACTGAAGATGTTGCTATTCATAACCGGCTTTCCAGGTTCATATCTGTTAATTTGGCATGCAGGAGGTTCTTTGCAAGAAAAAGCTTTGAAAAGAACTGCCCAGCTGTGGCTGTCTTTTCCTCCCTTCTCCCAGCTCCCCACACTGGGAAGGAGTTCAGGGGCTTCCCTTCCCTCCCACTCTTGCAAGTGGCTCTTCTCTCCTTCTCCTCTGCACTCACCACCTTAACTGCAGGAGGAGGAGTTGCTGGCAGCCTCTGGCTGGGCCGCCTGACATAGTCCCCTGTTGAAGCTACCCTATGCAGAGAAGGGGTTCTTCCCTAAAGGTGACACATGCAGGGAAGGGGCCTTGGGAGGCTCCTGCAAGGTATTTCCCCCTCCCCTTAACCTTAATCAATAGTAATGTAATGCCTATACTGATCCACTCATCAAAAACAATACAAGAGAAATTGAAAGGGCAGTCATTGTGGAAATTGCCTCTGTGAGGCCAAATTCTGCTTTCATGGATCTCCATGCAGCATCAAGCAAGTCAATGATGTTGAAGAGACATGTCTTTTCTCTTTGGCCATTTCTAAATTTTAAAATGCAAAGACAGTTTGCTTCATTTTATAGTATCCCTCTTCCAAATTATATGTTCATAGATTGTTAACCCAGAAAAGACCACTGTGATCACTTAATCTGACTTCATGTATAATACAAGCCATTGAACTTCTTCAAAATAACTTTTCAGAGAAAAAAATCCAATCTTGATTTAAAAATTGACAGTGATGGAGAATCTACCATGACCCTTGGTAATATGTTCCAAGGATTAATTATTTTCACCAATGACACCTTATTGCAGTTTGAATGTGCCTGTCTTCAACTTCTGGTTATCAGATAGCATTTTGCTTTTCATTGCTTGATTGTAGAGCTATTATTAAATATGTCCCTCATACACATACTTATCGACTCCAGATGTTCAATCAATTTAGCTAAACAAAAAGAAAGCTAAAGGGTGACTTAATTACAATAGAATTGATCATCTTGAGTCACTGCTTCCAAGGATAGAGTTCACCATCCTGCATGTATGCCCTACATTCATTGTTCCCAGTCATGTGTGTTTATAATTAGCCAGATTACAATGTATACTGTTTGCTTATGCCCAGTTTAACACACAATGTAGATCATTCTGAATCAGCAACCTGTTCTCTTCATTATTTATCATTTCCCCCATTTTTAAATGTTATGTGCACACTTTTTCAATGGTGATGTTATATTGTCTTGTAGGTCATTGTTAAAGGTGCTATATAACCTAGAGCAAAGAACCAATCCCAGTTGGACCCCATTGGAAATGGACCCACTCATTTTTGAAAACTATCAATTAACTAGTTTTTTAAAAATCCATATCATGTGTATCATGTTAATTTTATATTGTTCTACTTTTTTAGCAAATATTTTGAGGTACCAAGTCAAACCCCTTATAGAAGTTTAAGTTTTTATATCAACACTTTTACCGTTGTCAAACAAATTTGTAACCGGACCAAAAAAACCCCCTTCCATTAGACAGGATCTATTTTCCATAAATCCATGTCAATTTGTATTAATTATATTACTCTTTTAATTCTTCATTAATCAAGTCCCTTATCAGGCACTCCATTCGCTTTCCAGCGATCGATGTCAGGATGACAAGCCTATAATTATCCAGGTCATACTGCTTACTCTTTCTAAAAATTGGCCTTACATCAGCTTTCTTCTAGTCTTCTGGAGCCTCCCATGGCTCCAAGATTTACTGAAAATCAACATTAGCTGACCAGTAAGCTCCTCAGTCAGGTCTTTTTAAAATCTTGAATTCAAGTGATCTGGATCTGCTGATTTAAAAATGTCTAACTTAGTTACTTCTGTTAAGTGATCTCCAAAGATACTAGTAGAATGGGAAAAGTGCCCTCATCATCTGATGAGACTGAATCATCTTTTCCCCCCAGATACAGAATAAAAATATGTATTAAACTATTCTTCCTTTTTTGCATTATTATATATAATTCTACCATTCCCATTCAGTAATGGAACAGTAATTGTGTCAGGATTCATTTTGTTCTTAATACATTAAAAAAACCTCTGCTTCTTATTCTCTTTAACTCTATTGGCCATAGATTTCAACTAGCGTCCCTTGGTTTCCCTGACCAATTTGTTTCAATTCCTAATTTCTTGTTTATATTATTTACTATCAAATTCTCGTTTTATTTTATTTTTTTTATAGCTGTCTTCACTTCCCATTCAAACCAGATAGGTTCTTTTTTTTTAAACCAGCACATTTTTCTTCTTTTGCAGGATTGCGGCTTTTGAGGCATCTAGTCAGGCATTCTTAAATGATTTCCAAATATCATTCACATTTTTCTAATTAAATTCTTCCTTCCAACTGATTTGTTTCTTAATTGTTTTCAGTTTTGTGAAACTGGTCTATTAAAGTACAATTTATATACCTATGCATATACACCTTTCAGGCCAGGATTTCATTCTTCTTGCGTGTTTTAAAAGTAATCAAGTCATGATCACTTGTACTTAAGCTACTGTTAAAGAGGGATTGATCACAGAACTAAAAATTATCGGCTAGGACAAGGTCTAATATATAATTTCCCCATATTGGCTGCAACACTTTTTGAGTTAGGAAATTGTCATCTATACTATTTAGAAATTCCAATTATGGCTTTGTACTAGGAGGATGAGAATTCCAGCACATGTTACTCAAACTGACTTCCCCCATGATCAATTTTTTTCCCTGCACACTTTTGATAGATGCATGAAGAGATGGACAACCTGTTCCCTAGTGTGAATTAGTTGGTGTTCGCTTGTGTCCCATATTGAACTTTATCTGTTAGGTGATTGATCACCAGAAAAGGTGAGTTTCATCATTGTTAAAAACCCACACTCCACCTTTCACCATCTTTCATAAGGATTTACCAAATGCAGACAATGGTTTATTCTCCATTTCTTATGTATAAACCCCATTAATGTTAATATGAATTCTATTCATGCATCCAAGAAAAAGTAGTCTCCTTTTATAGCAAGTAATCTGGAAGTTCAAGTTAATGTATTTTACAAATATAACATATCTATTACACAAGTCTATAAAAATTGGGCTGTATAATACAATAGCCTGGCCTTAATTATTATCATACATAATAGGAGACACTTTACTGTCAAAGGCCTGACCACTGTAACAAATATGAGCCAAATCCTGTATTTAGTCAACATTTCTATGAACTTTGGTGGGAGTTTTGAATGAGTAGGTTCTGAGTAATTAGTGAGTTTATTAGGAGTGGTTGTATTTCTATTACGTTAGTACACAAAAGGCCCAAATCAGAAGTCCTTATCAGAACATATGATCTGTTATGCAATGGGTTTACAGGATAGAGTGACAAGCAACATAGGAAATGTGAGTCAGAGGGCTGTGGTCAAAGTGTATATACTGTTCACTTCAGCTACAGCCAACTGCCCTTCAATATAATATTAGTCAGCTTGTAGGCACCACAGAAGGGAGTGAAGTATTTAACATACGATTAGTAAATATTGCTGGTTAATGTGGTTGTTGATTTAGGGCCATACTGTGCTTGTGTTGGGGTGCACTGCTCCAGCAGGAGTTCAAAATGGAGTTTATCTGAAAGGCAAAATCCCTCTGCAGGACAAGTGAGATGTGTACACTGCAGTATTTGTTAAGAATGCACTATGGTCCTATCACCTTAACTCTCTAGGGCACTGAAAGGGGGTAATCCCTCACCTCCTGTAAGTGCAGAGACTGCAGAAGAGGGAAAAGTTTCTTTGCCCTCCACTCTCTGCTACAAGCTCCATAAGAACAGCCATGCTGGGACAGACAAAAGGTCCACCTTGCTCAGGATGCTGTCTGCTGACAGTGGTGAATCCCATTTGCCCCAGAGGAAATGAACAGAACAGGCAATCATCAAGTAATCCATCCCATGTTGCCCATTCCCAGCTTCTGACAGAGCCCCAGGCCCAGTATTTGCCTGACCCACAACTGCATGAAAATATTAATATCCAAATAGGGGCTAGTTAATACCAGTATTTTAGAGTCTATTCTTGAAGGTTTTACACAGAGAGCACACCAGATGAAAGCAAAAGAGGTAATTCTTCCTGTGGTAATACATCTTGGATCTTATCAGGCCAGAAGCTTCTGGCTCCCAGCTTTCACAAATTTCTGAAATCACCCATTTAAGTAGGTACCTATTCCACCAGAAGGGAAACACTGTTTCAGGGCAAAAATCTCAAAACTTATTCCTCTTTTAGAATTCTGGGTCTGGATCAACTTCTCCTGGGGTCAATCCAAAATGGATAGGTGGGGACTTTAGGTGACATACTCCTGCATATCCCAGTCCCAATGTAGAGCCCTCTGCAAGACCTTCAGATGTATACCTGGGTTCAACTGAGATGGGGAGCAGTTCTCAGGAGGAAACTGACCCACCTTTCTGTGCAGGGTGAGGAATATTTGTGGCAAGCATGCCCTAGCCCTTGATTTTACTTCTATTGAGGAAATCTTTACCAATGCAGATTGAGACCCCTTGGGCTGTATTGTTCCTGTGATATTGTGTACAGGGCTATGAAATTCTGTCCTTAAGTCTGTCACATCCTGTAACCAGCCTGAGAGCAAGAGGGAGGAACAGAGAAACCAAAATGAGCCCCATCCCTATGACGAGTTGGTTGCCCACCGACTTTTGGAAGCGTGTGAAATTAGATGGCAAGAGTGTCATCAGCTCTGTAGAGATGCTCTCTCATTTAGCGTCAGATACTTACGCTTATCTTTGTTCCGTCATTGTCCAAGTCTCTCTCTGGCAAGAGCTCCACCTGTTGGGAAAGGATCGCATTTGTGGCCAGCAGTCGCCGTGCCGTGCTGGGCTACTGGCCTTTCCGCCAAATTATCCCTAGGGCGAAGCAGCCGGGCTTTCCCCGGGAACACTCGCGTGCTAAGGGCGCCACCTATCGGCGCAACCTCGTTGGGAGCGCGAAGCCAGAGTCGGTTCGGAACAAGGGCTAATGCGGCAGCCGGCATGACAGGGCGCGTGCACACGGCAAACATTGGAGCACGAGACCAGATGCCTAGGGTCTGCTTTTGAGACGACGCTGTCACTTTGCACCCTGTTGGGATTAGGCGGCGGGACTGGCCTTTAGCATAAAACGCGTGGGGAGGGCAGGGAAGGGCGAAAAGGTTAGAGACGATGCTTACTCCCCCCCTCCTCCCAATGTTTAAGGCAAAGGGAGAGTTCCCTCTCCCCTTTCTTTACATAAGGAGGCACTGAGCGCAGGCGATGCTGGTGTGGTTGTCCCGAAATGCTACACCGACTCGGATCTGACGGCTATCCAGGTTTTTGTCAGTGTAACTATCAATCAAAAACAACGCAAGGAGAAAAAAGGAGGTTCTACAAAAAAAAAAAAAAAAAAAAAAAA
>CM057846.1:141595743-141614376 GCA_030068395.1 Apalone spinifera
CTCGCTGGCAGACTTGGAAGGCTCCCGCGATGGATTTTTTAGGAGGTGCGTATACCCCACAATAGCTCCCCTCCATGCCTGCCCAGTTAGACTTACACATTCGAGTGCACCAATGGCTAATAAAGGATTGGGGTGTTATTCTGCCACTGGGGAAAATACACGCCCTGCAGGGAGCACTCTATTAGCATCGGCTTTCTTTGACAAGGGATTCAGACCTGAGCTATCCATGTCGCTTCCCTAAGAGTGGCAGGCACCGAAGATCCCATCCCCTGGGGTGGGCAGGTCTCCCTGCTGCGCTGCAGTTCATGGGGAGCATTAAGCCTTAAGCGAAAATCATTTATCCCTCCCCCCCCGCCCCAGCCTCCCTGCTCTTTGGGAGTGTTTGGGCGGATTGGCCGTTTGCAAGGGAGGAGGGACCCAGTGGAGGCGCCTCGGTACCTGAGTGCCCGTCACCTCGGCTCCAGCCTCTTGCTCCTCGGCTGCTCGCAGAAACCACCACTGGATCTCGAGGTACACGGAGGCGGAACCGCTCTGGAAAGCGCACGACATCTCCACGTTCTGCCCTTCAGTGGCTGTGACATTTCGGGGGAATTCGGTGAATTTTGCTGCAAAACAAAGACACCGTTTGTTGGGATCTTCCGCTCCCTCCTCTCCCCCTCCCATTTTCATCTGTTTTCCCCTTATTTTCTATTTCCCTCCCACTCTGTCCTTTTCCCCCCCCTCACTGCCCCCCTTTCTACATCTCGTTCCCATTTCTCTCATCCTGAGCTTTTCTCGCTCCTTTTTCCCACCTCTCTTCTTCTCTGCCCCCCCGCTCTTTGTTTCGCATCGCACATTTATGTATTTTCTCCAGTCCACACAACTCCTCTCTTGTACTCAAGTCTGGCTAATGGTCAGACAAAGTATCCCCTCCGACCACTCTCGGGTTAAGAAAGTTACCTATAGGTCTAAATATCCTTGGGAGGAATATATTATGTCACCGAACCCATTGGGAGATTTCAGTGAAAGGCCATTTGGGAAATCAGCGCCGCTCATGTATTGCATTTCATAGATGAGCTATACCCTTTGAATTATTAATCTCTATTAATGGTTAACTGAAATAGATATTTAGATTGTGTAATGTGCTAAGGGGTGGGTTATGATCACTCATCAAAACGCACCTTTCAAACACATTAACTGAGCCACGTATATTTCTATGGTAATTTATGCTGGCACAATGAAATCAAGAAACAGTATTTCTTATCATTCTTCATCCTAGCAGACTCACTTTCCGAAACGAACAAATCTCACACGTTCTCAGAGATGATCCCCCCTCCTACCCCCCATCTTACTATATCACTCTAACGGTTTAGCAAATTTCTACAAATGCACACTGTGCAATACACCAATATTTCTTAAAAGCCGGCATTGTACCTGCCTATCTTTTCCTTAGCTTCACGTGTGGCTCATTTCAAAATAGAGCAAACTTGATGGTACTGTTTATCTTATAAACCGCACCCTGGCCGGGGGGGGGGGGGGGGGGGGGGGAGGAGGAGAAGAGAGAGAATCAAATAAACCTTCTACTTGAAATCTGAGAAAGGTTGGGCAGGCAGACCCATTGCTCAAAGACTACAACATCCATTCGCAGCTGTGTGTAGTTATAGGCTGACAAAGCTTAGGAAGGAACACTCCTAGTATTCCTCTTTCTCCCTAATGCGCTCAACCTCGTTATTAGAAGTTTATTTGGGGGAAGGGGTGATTTGGGAATATAGTGAGCCACCTTTTGTTTTCTAAACACCTGCATTATGAAACAGAGGCATAAGCAGACTGGTCATTTTTTATCCTAGTGTTCTCCCTCCACGTTATTTTTACTTATTGCTGGCTATTCAGCAGGTAAGATGACCGTTCCTTCTGCGTGCTCAGGGGCTGAAAGAAGTTTTCCTCCCTGGTCAATGTCACACACACACACACACACACACACACACACACACACACACACTCTCTTTTAAGACGGGAGTTGTGTGTTGCAGAAATGATGCAGCGTTCCGAGGACAGCCTGAGGCGCTCTGTCCATGGTGCTGAAATGATCACTGCAGCCCTCAAAGTCCCACACAACTGGATTCTGCAGAGCGGGCGCTGTTTGGAATGCAAGACGAGCTTTTTTTTTTTAAGTGGGTCTTCAAAAAAGTCGATCTTTTTCCAGATCTCTCCCTAGTCACCAAAGGGAAACAAAGGTCTGAGAATCAGGATCACGGGAAAGAGTGGAAAGGGACCCTATACAGTTTGAAATATTTAAGGAAGGCATATGATTTAGCCATGTTATATTACGTGTGCATGTAATAATCATGTATGCATGGGTGGGTATTTTCTGTAAGCCCACATATATACTCAACCCAAACACGCGTTTGTGTACATTCATCATAAACACACACATGCAACGTTTTTTTTTTGGGGGGGGGGGGAAGTCTGGCTAGCGTGTTCTTTTAAATTCCTCCTTGCAATCGAGACTAGGAACCCGGTTTAGTTTCACTAGGAGTAAACTTCTTCCCTCTTCCGCTGTTTGTTTATCGTTTCTAACGCTGACATTTCTGATTTCCTTAGGCATCTTTTTTTGGAAGCTCTGCTTCGTATTTGAAAGGGAGCACACACACACGCACATACTATTTGCCAATGCGCGAGCTTACCTTGGGTAGAAAGTCCTTGTTGAATGTAAAAAACGGAAAAGAAAATGCATCCAACATACGCCAGAAAGATCCCCATCATTCCAAAGCGAAGCGAAAGTCACATCAGGGTAACTAAAACCAAAGGTGCCCTCAAAGGAAGGAATCTCACACACCAATTTACAGAACGGCTCTGCGCGGTAGCCCTGGCTGCGACACTGCGAGCATTCTGCGACTCGGTGGAATCTTTTCTTTGGGAAGAGCGAGTATTGCAATACACTGAGGGTTCAGATGCGCTGGCTCGGGCGCTGTGATGCTTGAAGTCCAGACTGAGACTAGGGGAAAAAAGGAAAAAAAAACGTCGAAAAGTGGGTATCAGTTGCCTTCTCTGCCTTTTTTCAGCTACCTGGAAGCTCCGTCCAACGTCAGCTCCAGCTGCTCAGGATTGCGTGGTCATGACTGCCCTCCCTAAACACTGATCCGGCTTAGGAAGTGGGGAGTGAGGGAAAGGGGAGGGGAGGGAGGGAGAGGAGTCTACTGTGTTTGCATTGCTTCAACTTTTCCCTCAAATGGCTGCAATGATGCCTTTAACCCTTAGTGCCTTCTGGGGTCTCTGTACCTTTCCACCTACTGTTACTTAGGCTGGGTAACAGGCTAGAGGAAAGCAGGTTTTTGTCTAGAACCAAAGTGCTTTTCTTGTTCTGATACAATTTCCAGTCAGGCATCCCACAATGGTCAGAGACTAAGAAGGTAATGCAGTGGTTTGATTTTTTGTTGGGTTTCCTCCCTGTCTCCCTATGTAACTTAATGGTTAATAATATCAGAATTCTGTTGAACTTCTTGTTGACTGCCCCAAACAACTATGCTCACCTAATCATTTTCATTCAAAATCTTGTCCATCATCTCTCCCTTCTAAATAGAAGAATAGAATTTTAAAATGATGAGTTGCTCATAGGCTACATGTACTTATATATGTTCTTAGGATTTATATGGGGAAATATCTGTACACACTCCATCTGTTTGTCTGTCTGATTTGCCCCCCCCCAACAAAAAAATCAGACTTCGATACTTTATTGATGTGTCATAGTAAAAATAATATATATATGCATAGTACAGAGCTTCTGAACTACATTAAGAATGTTTCCTTTCAGACTGTATTCATTGCACATTCCTTGTATCAACTGGGATTCACAAGACTATGATACCATATTGCAGTCAAGAGGCAATCCTTGACTATAAGAGGAATTCAACGAGTCTTAAAAAGACCCCTCTGACCAAAATATCCTGCTGCCTATAGGAAGGAGCCATTCAGAAAGTATTTGTTGTGTTAAGGAAATACTAACTCTTTGGTATCCATTCAAAGGTAATAAGAAAAAATTCCAGACACTGAAATGAAGTGGGTATATGGCAAGTAGTCAGACTGTCAGGTTGTTTTGATCATTCATAGATACAAGTTAAAAAGAAGCATTTACAGTCCATTAGGAAAAAAAATGTAGCCATAAAATTGCATTATATCCATATGAACAAATGTATCCCCATTGACTGAAGCATTGGGTTGGTCTGTCATTTAAAACAATGGGAATGCAGCAATTCCACAATGGCTAAGGAACAACTTTTGCCTTACTCACTGCACCAATCTTTCTCAGATAAAGTGATTATATCTACATCAGGTATTTGCCATATGGAAGATAACTGTCTGGAACCAGACCACGGGATTAGTGTCTCCAGTTTGAAGAACAGTCATTTTGTCTTCACCTCGACATTTATTTTACAAATGTCATACTTCCCCCTAGATATTTATATAGCAGAAAGAGATATTTCTCCATGAGAATGGTCTGTTCCACTGATGTCACCTTTTAAGTATAGCAATGTTTTTTTCACACAAAAAAAAGAGTACAATGTAAATATTCATAAATGACTGCAGATAGAGCAAAAGTAATTAATTTTTAAAGGTTTATTTTCCTATAGACTTTTTTTTAAAATGGAAGTCAGGCTTTTAATATGTTTGCCATGTTAAAGGTCTACAAAATGAAGGGAGAGAAAAATAAGTTCTTACATATGAGACTTAATTTTCCAAAGTGATTAGTGATTTTGAGCATCTCAGTTATTAGGTAGCCAACATTAAACGCCTGATTTTTTTAAGGTGGGATCCAAGCATTTTATGAAATGTCAGACCTTTCAGGTATCCCAAGTTGAGTAGCACAAATCCTTAGGCACCTTTGAAAATATACAGTGACTGATTATATGCTTACATTTAACTACATACATGTAATCAGTAATGAACGTAAATTACAAATTACACATACGTTATTAGCAGTCAAGTTGGAAAAATGCTATGCAGCATCATCTGGTTTGAGGGGAAAGAGGGGACCATAAATAGAGCAATCATTTTTATTCCAATCCAGACAATTTAATTTTATAATTTGCAATTCCAGGTAAAAGCAAATAGGTCTTATAATCATCTGTAGTGACTAGAACTTGTGCTACCATGATAGCAAGGAGATTCTTTATTGGATATACAAAATAACATCCATTCCTGTTAATTTAGAGGGGAAGCGAAAGAACAAGAAGTTGAGATAGGGAAAAGAATCCTAAAACTTGGACTATGGTCAGTATATTGCTTTAATTTACACAATGAAAGAGTGTTTTGTGATGTTACCATGTTGCTGATAGAAATGGTTAGATTTAAGCAGTTTCACAGAGGAAAGAATTCCTCTTCAGCCTGTCCAAATAAAATGCACCCAGATGCAGAGCCCTTGTCCAGAGCCAACTGCATTATGGAAGTCCCACACTGGGCCAGTGCAAGGAAGTACTTGGAACAACTATACTTGGAAGTCTCTTTGTTCCTCTTGTGCTGCAGAAAGGGCTTTTATGCTGACCCATAAAGTATGGCGTGAAGATCACTGGCTTGTGGGAGGAGTTACGGTATTGAAGCTTTCGCAAATTCAGTGGCTCTAAAACATGCATAAGTGGCAAGAAGGGGCTGTGTGTAGGCTAGAGCATGTGCACACAATAAAGGAGAATTTCAAAACTGCTTACAAATTTAGAAGCAGAAATCCCATTGATTTGGATCTGAATATTGCAGCTTCAGCTTGTTTCTAATAGCCATTCGTTATAAAAATTGCTTAATATGTATATCAATGTAGCACCCAGCCAGGATCAGTATGCCCTTATATACTATTCACACACAGAAATATGTGTCCTCCAACCCAAGAATCTTATGATCTTAATAAATGTATACCCCTATTGACTGGTCTGAATGACTTCAAGGTTCATCTTGATTATGAATTTTCTCGGTTAATTATTGATCTCATTCAGACTATGTCTTTATCTAGATCTGTTGTTGGAGAAATTGTCAACGCTTTAAGAAGGGAAGAGTGTCAGCATCTATTAAAGAAACCGTCATTAGGTTCCTTCTCCAGACACCATTTGGTGATGTGGAAGATCTTACTTATTGATCTGTTTCAGGTCTCATTTCAGAGGAAGGTAATAAAAAATTGTGGGAAAGGCAGCCTTGATAATCCTAATTGTGAGGCTGGCAGACCAGGTGTCAGCTCTTGCCAATGGCTCTGGCCTCACTGAACACTGATGAGTGCACAGCTGGGAGCCAGTCTGAATCACCATGATGTCTGTCTCCCATCATATACGGTGTTATTTAAATGTTTGCTCTGTAACTATAAAATGTTTGGTAAGGGCTAGTCTACACCAGCAGTGCAGAAAAGCATCTTCTCTGGTTCAACAGTGCCTCCGTAGTGCTTAGTGAAGATGCTACCGATGAAGACTGAAGAGCTTCTTCTGTTGACATAGGTACCATGTCAGAAGCCCTGCTATTGACAAAGTGCTGCTTACATTAGCGGTTAAGTCAATAAAACTATGCCATTCAGGGGTATGAAAAATCCCAAACTTCTCTTTGTAGTTTGTAAATTTCCCACAGACAGGGGAGCAGTATTACAAAGTATGAATTACTCCATAGAGAATATTACAAGAAGGGCTACTGAATCAAAATGGCCCATTGTGGAACAAGTCTGTGTTGACTGCTTTGCCCACAACCCTCAAGAGGATATGTGCCCTTACTTGCTTTAACCACGTAAATAATTCTCCTTTCTTTTTTCCTAGCTAGAAGAGATGTAGTTAGTTTATCATAGTATTGGCCATTAGATTTGTCTTCAGCATGAAGTCTAAAGTGTAAATTGACCTGGGATAAGCGAATGGTCCTTTGGGACTGGTAGTAACCTGAATATTTTGTGAACTTTGCTGAAAAGTCATCATCTGTCACACAGTCAAGTTTGCCTGGGTGGCAAGATAGATCAAACTTCTGAAGAAGAATATCTGTGACTCCATTTTAAAGCTGTATTGTGCCTGAGGAGTTTACATTTTTTATTTGGTTATGGAAATCTAAGTGTAAAACTCACAACGAGTTTTGGTTTTGCTCCTTAACAGGCTGATATTCTTGCCTGTGAGTCACTCCAGCCACAGTGACATCACTCATTTCTGTATTAGGCTGTTGTATTGAGTGGACAATGTACTATCCATCTCTTCTGATGGAGACATATGAAGTTTCCTTTTAATTATTTTAGGTCTGATTATTTTTATTGCTCATAACCATGAGGTATTGTTGGCATGTTTACTGATCATAGCAAACTTGACAAAGTTTCACTTGGATAGCTCAATTTTTTTTCTTTGAAATGGTCCCAGAGGGTGGTATTGGACCAGCTCTGTTCTCAAATCTCTCATGAGAGATCCCTGAGAAGAATCACCCCTTCCCTTCAATGTTTATGTGAAGTTACTATGAGCCTTAATGAAATTATTTTTGCCATGTTGCCTTCTGTAAGTAGATTACATCTAACTATGTATCTAGTTTTTTTGGACTGGATAGTGCATACAAGCAATATATCCAGCATCTGGTTGAGGTATAAAGGAGATTTAGCTGGCTGAGACTAAACCCAGAAAGATATGTGGATCCTTGGCTGCTTGAGGGTGCCCATTAGTTGCAGTGGACAAATGTATTTTTTCATCTGCATTTGGCAAGAAGGGTGCAACCTTTTCTGTAGATGTGAGCCCTGCTATCATTAATCATGCCTTCATTTTTTTTTTGGTAAAGAATTTTCCCCCTTTCTTCCTGGAATAAAACATCAAATAAAAAATAGCTACTTGTACTTTTGCAATGTTTTACATACTACCCCTAAGCATGCAAATAGCAATTCACAATACATTACATGATAGCCACATACTCTGCATATGTACATACACAGTCATTGCTGCATGAAATACTTGTCATGATACATGCTGATAAGCAACCAGTTGAGGATGAATTCTCCCCTGAGACAGATTTGTACTATTCAAGTTTTCAATTGCCTAAATGATTGGGGTTCACTAACAAGCATCTGAAAGCAGAATAGACCCTTAGGGCTTTGAAATCGCTCTGTTATACAGGCTTCTTCTGCAGAACAAAGGAAGAGAGGCTTTCTTGGATGCCATTTATTTAGCTTCTTCTGTGAAATGTCTCTACTGCTGACTGACTGAAGGATATGTAATGCCATTCTCTGTCCAATCAGCTGCCCCTTTTTCCATAGATTCAGAGGACAAAAATGGCCCTTATAATTCCCTAGTCTGACTTCCTGTATAACACAGGCCCTAGAACTTCCCCACAATAATTTCCTAGATCACATCTTTCAGCAAGACACTAGTCTTGATTTTAAAAAGGAGAGAGATGGACCATCAGCCATGATCTGTGGAAAATTGTTCCAATTGTTAATTGTTCTTCTTGTTAAACATGCTTTATAACCAGCCTGAATTTGTCTTGCTTCAACATCCAGACATTGGCTTGTGACCCTTGCCCCAGTGAAATACAAATTATACCTTTCATCCTAGAACATGTGCTATGAGCTAAAGAAGTTTATTTGTTTTTAGGTTAACCTCTCACTAAGTTGGAAGATTAATGATGTATCACAAGTTTATGCTCAGTATGAGAAGTTATTTAAATTTTTAACCTCGTGTTTATGTGCTTTTAGAGGGGTAGAAGGCATTCCTCCTAATGCTTATTAAGCAACTAAAGGTGAGTTAACCTTGCAGCAGCTACCACAACCATCATCATGGCAGATGAATGGACAAAGCAGCTGCTACCAGCATGGACAGCAAATGGTTTGATTCCAACTTTAGAAAGGACTGAACATTTCACTAAGAATGGACTTGAGTGTTTTGATATGGGCCTGAAATAAAACAGTTTGGAGATCCAATTATCGATTATTCCCTGACACCATTGTCACAGTATTGTGTGTCAAGACAGACTAAGCATTTTGGATGATATTGGTTAGGTGATGCTTTTGGGTACATCTCAAATTTATGACTCATTTTATACAAATACAAAAGAGAGAGAGTGAGTGAGTGTGAGAGAGAGAGACAGAAGAAGGGAGAGGGAGGGTCAGTTCATTAGTACTTTAGCCTTATGAGCGTGCTACAAAAATGGAGCCTACATACTTGTCCATTTCAATCCCAGGGATCAGTTTACCATATCAAAGCTATCTTTGCAAGAAAAAAAATTGAGCTAGTAACTTCTTTAAAATTAGAAGTTGGATTTCTTTCTTCCTCTGGGATCTTACTGCCTCTGCTAACAAGAGGCTTGTGCAAACCCCTTCCAGCATATTACTGCTTTAAATATATTGGTAACACTTAATTTAAAAATAAACCAAGTCTGGTGACTAAACTGGATTGAAAAAAAAAAGTTATTTGATGTCTCCTGGCTTGCAAGTTTATCAAAGCTACTGCGAATCAATCTAAGCGATAATTACTTAGGCACCAATCCCAAGGAGTTCAACAGGATTACTCACAAACTCAGCTTTAAGCACCTACATAAACCTTTTATGAGCAGGGCTTCGGACTGTAAATTGTTTGGGCCAGGAACTGTCCTTTCATTATATGTGTGGGCATTATCCAGCACAATGGGTTCCAATCCCTGACTGAGGCTGCCAGATGCTACTTCAATGCAAAATATTAAATTAGCAGCAGCAGAAGAGAAAACAAAACTGTACAAACTTCTAGAGGTAAGCTTACAAAAACAATATATTTTTAAAATTAAGCTTTCCATTGCATTATAGGTGGGGCTGGTAGGGCTTACCATTATTAAGATTTACCCAAAACTTTAAAAACATAAGAATGGCATACTGGGTCAGACCAAAGGTGCATCTATCCCTGTATCCTGTCTTCTGACAGTGGCCAATGCCATGTGCCCTAGAGGGAATGAACAGAGCAGGTAATCATCAAGTGATCCATCCTGTCACCCATTCTCACCTATGTCACTGAGCATGCGTGAGTCTCTCATTTCTCTTAGTGCTGGCAGGGCTGTGTGTGCACCATTCCTCCATAATGATTGAAGGAGCTCCTGTCTAGATCTACAGAGACAAAGCTAGACATTCCCTGTAATGGCTGATCCCAGCTGTTGTGGGGCAGGGCATTGGCTCTAAGATCAGGGAGCCTGTTTCTCCTGTGCTCTCACTTACCGACCCCCTGCTGATGCCCAGGCAGCAGGAAAGAATGTCTGATTTGAGGGCAGAGGGGGAGCTCAGAAAGCAGATTGAGAACATTGGACTGGTAAGAACTGGGCCTGAAGAGTGCAGGGGAAGAGAAGCTATGACTGACAATTGAATTGGGGGAGGGGAGTTGGGACTACTGGACAAGGAGGTCATGGTGTGACTGGTGCACAAAAGAGATGGAACTGGGAGCCCTGCTGAGAATATTGGGACTGGGAGCCATAAGGAAAATGGGGAGAGAGGACAGGTCAAATTGGCTTGTAGGGGCAGGAAAATGTTGGGATTGGATGAGGGGCTGGAGCTACTAGGACTGTCTGGACTGGAATTAGGAATATTTGGGGGAAGGGGTTTGTGGTAGGAGGGGAAGAAACTCATCTGACAAGTATCAGAGGGGTAGCCATGTTAGTCTGAATCTGCAAAAGTGGTGAGGAGTCCTGTGGCACCTTATAGACTAACCGAAATGTTGGAGCATAAGCTTTCGTGGGCAAAGACCCACTTCGTCAGATGCATCTGACGAAGTGGGTCTTTGCCCATGAAAGCTTATTCTCCAACACTTCGGTTAGTCTATAAGGTGCCACAGGACTCCTCGTCGCTCATCTGACAAGTGGCTGGGCTCTGGGGAGATGTGAGACTGCCTGAGCAAAAAGGCAAACATGAGGAAGATCCTGAGATTGAATGAGGCGCTTCAGAAGGGAGATTGTGACAAGAACCTAGTAGGACCAGTGCAGAGGCTGATTGGATTAGAAACTAAGAAGTGGGACTGGCTAAAGACAGGACTGTGCCTGGGGAGAAGGAGAGATTGAGAAATTGGGGTGGAGCTCTGGACTCAAGCTATGGAGGCAGAAGGAAGCTCTAGGACTAGCCAGGAGAGGAGACTTGAATTAAGATTAGGAGCCTAAGAAATAGAGAGGGGGGTTGGGCAGACAAGAAGAATGAGACTATGACAGTGGTGGTAAAGAGAGGGGACTGTGACAAATTGAAGGGGAAGGACAGAATGGGGCAAAGTTGAGAGAAATGGACAGAAGAGTATGAGCCTACTCTCTTCCAGGTTCTGGAGCAGAGCTTGAGGTTCCTGAGTCTCAGCATTCCCCTGTTAGCAGAAAGTATCCATGCAAATTTGTGTTGTTTTCTGTTTACTTTTATAAAAACTTAGGAAGTTACACACACACAAAACTGCTGTGACAGGGCACATTCCTTCCCTCAGTCAGGCCCTCTCCAGGGAAACTAATTGGATTTACAGTGACCACAGTGCTGATTCATCTGCCGGCTCTCATCACACAGTCACAACTTCATTAAAAGAAAATTGCAAAGTCTACCACTCAGAAGTTAGGAAATGCATATACAGTAGGATAATCGCTAACTATGGAATCACATATAATTAATACATGATCACATGCTATTTTTCCATTAGACTCTAATCTCATTTATTGTTCAGGATGGACCAGCTATGGGAATATAGTGTCGAAGGAGGCCGTTGTCTTATAGCACCCGTATCTCATTTATTGTGGAAGTTGGAGGTTCTGTAATAAAAGAAACAAGGGACTGCAGGAAGAGAAAGGAGGGTCTCATGGTTAAGGGAGATGAATGCTGCCTGGTTCTGCCACAAAGGTGCCATGTGATGTTAGGCAAGTCACTTAATCAATCTTTTCAGAGATGGGCACGAATTGTATGTTCTTCATGGAGTGCTTAATTTGCAGTCTGATTTAGGTAATTGGTGAACACTGATTGCTGCAACAAAAGTCAGCTGGAGCTGTGCTTTGAACATATTATGTGCTATACGAGGCTAAGAACTTTGTAAACTCATGCCAAAATTAGCAGATTTTTTATGGTAATCTCTGAGTATGTGTACACTGCAATTAAAAAGCTGTGCCGAGCCTGAGAGCTGACTCAGGCTCCTAGGACTTGGGCTCAGGGACTGTGTAATTGCTGCATAGGTGAGATCTGGGACCCTCCCACCTCTTAGGGGCCTAAAAACCAGGCTCCATCCTGATCCAAACATCTACACTACAATTAAACAGCACTTAGCCTGAGCCCTGTGAGCTCAAATCAGCTGGCATGGGCTAGCCATGGCATTTTTATTGCAGTGTAGACATGCCCTCTGTGTCCCAGTAACCCATGTGCAAAATAGGAATAATAACACTCCCTCATCTCACAGGGATGTTAGGAAGATAAATGAATATCTGCAAAGCACATGGATACTGCAGTGATGGGTGAATAGAAAAGCTCACAAGGACATTAATAATTCTGTCTCCAGAACAGGGTTGGAACAGTGTGCAGTAGATAAGGCACAGACACACACACTGAACAATGAGGATAAAACAAGAGATTCAATAACTGCACAGTATCTGTGACTCCTGTTCACCAAAGGAGGCAAGTGACCAGTGCAAAAAATAGTAGGTGATCATTTAATTAAAGACTTTGTCCAGGCCTGCCAATAGGGGAATGTGGGGGAGAGGCAAAGGAGACAGTTGCCCCAGGGCTAGGTGTTTCAACAGGGCCCAGGGTTCCTGGCCACCATCACTGCTACTGCAAGAGTGACACTAGCCAGAGCCCCAGGCTCTTTCAATGCTGCGTGGTGGACTCTGGGTGGCTTTGAGATCAGTGTAGTGTGCTCCACACCTTCTGCCCAAGGCCCCACCTCTTCTGAGAGCACGAAGCCCCTTCCACCTTGCCTAGCTGTCTGGCAAGTCTGTCAGCTCCCTTGACTGTAGCATAGTACATAAGAGCTAGGGGGCAAATTAAGGTTACTTGTGCAGCTTTAATTCTGGGGCTTTTCCCAAATTTGAGTGCTTGACTTCGCCACCTTCGTATTGTTCTGTTACTGTCGCTTCTTGTTTGTAAGATGATCAAGATTTGCCTTGTGAATTTTGTATGGCTCCATCCAAACTCTCTCTTTGTCTCTAGTGTTATATGGGAGGGAAAACCAAACAAAAAACCTACAGCCTGAAAATGGCACTATGGGCATTTATCCAAACGCTCCTTCTCCTCTTTGTCATTGTGAGAGAAAAATTATGTTAAAGTGGTGTTATAAGCACAATAGCTACCTTTGAGTTTAAATAAAACATGATAAAAAAAAAATCACATCCAGATCATCATCCTGATGTAGGCTTCTTGTTTAGCTCACACCTGAATCAGTTTTAATTTCCTCTATACAAACTGTACATCATTGCAGCCTGTAGAAGTGAACCTGGATCAACAGTACTGTGCTCAGAACAATTGTGCAGATGTTGCTGTAGGTTGAAGGTCAGGCTCTTACACCTAATGAGATAGATTGTTTCAGAGCCTATACTCCAGCTGAACCATTATTTCAAAGAGCTACCGAGTCATTTTTAGAACAGTATTACAAGTCCCCCACCAAGTCTGCCTCTTAGGACTGAGAGGTTCACTTCTATGCAGACATACTCTCTTGGGCAGAATTTTAACCTTCACTATAGTCTTGTACTTCAGGCTTAAACAACTTTTGAAGAGGAAATTAGGGCTCATTCATGTACATTTGTAAAGGTACTTAAACCTTTAACAATGTTTTAATAGGCAAGTAGCGGGATTTCACAAACACCAAAGCAGCTTTGGGGCCAAATGATTTCAATGGGAAAAATGAATTCACTTTGTAGCCATTTTGTAAAACTGGTCTAATTATTTCACCTGTAAAGTTTTGCCATAAAAAAGTGTTCTAAAGTGAAATGTAGGAAAAAGGTAGTGATATTGTTAAGTTTCCACACATTTGTCAAAATTTTCATTGAAATCTATTATAGAAAACGTTTAATATACCAACACATTTATCATGTAACATTCAGCCTTTCAATAAGTGCAACATTTCAATACAATTCTGTTGAGAAATATTCTGGGATTTTGTTAACAGTTAGAGTCAATTTTAAATCCTGCTAAATAGAATCAATTTTGTCATTTCATCATTTTGTGCAGTTGTTTTCCCATTTGTCAACAAGCTTTGTCGTTTTGCTTTTTCTGAGAATTCTGTTCTGTATTAGGGAACAGGCTCTTTGTGGGGATTCCAAGGACAAGACACACAAGAGAGCTTAGCATCAGCTGAGCAATGTTGTCCATGAACAGTAAACAGAGTCAAGTTTCCATATGCATGCCTCCAGGATTAAGCTGATCCCCTCAGATCTGTGGGTTTTGGGGTGAAAATAATATATTCATTTCCTAAGCGGAATGATCTGGGGTGAACTCCACACAAAGAGTAAACTATCCCACATTCTCCCTGAAGGGTTTTTTTCCCCTCATTGTTAGATGTGTACTGACTTTAAAACTGCAGCAGCAAACCTGGAAAGAGGAAGGCTGGCAAAGCTTCTAGTCAGAGGCTCTTCAAGTGAAAACACAATTTTCCGTGTTCTAAAGACGTTCCATATTCAGCATTGCAAGAAACCAACACTTTGTGATGCTTTACCATTGTCACATGATGGGAGCTCTGTGGCTATTCATTTGTAAGCTAGAATTTACTGGATTTCCATAGGGCCTTACAATCTAGAATGGTGTTCCCTTGTGACATTACTGGTTGGTCATTTTTATTTGACTGTTCCTTAGGCCTTATCTACACTCAGTAGTTTTGTCACATCAGCTATTCTGGTATTTTTGTAAAGGTGCTTATTGTAGAGTATTTTATTCCCATATGGGAAGAGGAATCAGTTATAATGGAAAAAAGCACCTTTATATCAGTATAAATGCATCCAGATATGAGGCAGCAAAAGGGCCAATTTTGTGATTTTCCCAGGGATGCTGGACCTCTGCTTGGCCACAGATCCCATTCCCTGTCCTCTCCTTCACCAAGGACCCCCTCTCACCCTGCCAAACTATGCCCCACCATTTCCTAACCCTGCTCTTCTCCCTCCCCTTCCTAGTATGTCATGAATGCTGCCAAACAGCTGATTGTGGCAGGTGGGAGACACTTGGAGAAAGGGGGAAGAGCTGATCTGTGGAGCTCAGGGGTGCTGGGCATGCACTATTTTCTTCAATGTATGCTCCAGCCCCAGTATAACTTTCACTGACAAGCCAACAAAAATTGCATCCTTGACAAAAATATTTATACAGATATCCATTCTTTTTTTAAGGGCAACATCATGACTGGCCTTCGAAGCACAATTCCAAGGGGAAGGAAAGGGAGGAGTAAGAACTGGTGCAGTCTGCAGGCAATCCACATTGTGGTGAGATGCTGGAGGGGAATTTGTGCTAGCATACAGGTCTGCACAGCTTCCAAAGGATCTAGATTGTAAAGGATACAGTTGCATCCTAACAATTTATCTGTCTGTTATCAACCAAGATAAGGTGGTCACAGACACTAATTATGGATATCCATCTAGCAAAACATGAGCCTTGCACAGAACCACTCAACACTACAATATCAATTCCTTTCAGCCATTTGCCAAATGCATTAATGTTGTTTTCTAAAAACCACAACCCCAGAAACCTCCCCCCCTCCCCCACACACACACTAACACTAAAAGGAAAATAGGCCTATTTAAAATGAACTGTATTCTTAAAACTATAATCTTTTGCATTTATCCATAGTTTAGTAAATCTGGGACTTCATTGACATAAACACTCCATTCTGTTTTGAATGTGGCATTTTCCATTGAAGTAAGCTATTAGGAACACAACATGCCTAATAATGTATTTTCAACAAATTCCAGCTTCATGAAAGAATTCTGGGGAGGGGGGAGAACAACACTAGGAAAGCTAAATCTATTTACATACCAAATTGCTTGTTCTTTTGGTAACTAAATTTACTTTCCTAGTTGTAACTGCAGGTATCTCTTTTGTGACAGTTTCTTCCATGAAGTAAAAATGCATTTTAGTTGTTTCATTAACATTTATTTCCTCAAGACAGAAAAAAATAACTCCCAGTGACTGTCAGCCTCTGGCTTTGGGCATTATTGTGTTTGCTTGTCTGAGACAATAGCTTTTAACTCTAATGGTATACTACAGTCAGATCTGTGCTTGCAGCCTGCACAGCTACACCAATGGTAGCTTTAATCTAACAGGGCTAAACATAGTGGTAAAGACATGGCAGTGCAGAGAGTAATATGGGGTGTACACACCTGCTTCAGCCCTGAATACATACTAGCATTGCTAGCCCATGGTAGACTATGCTGTCATGTTTTCACAGCGTTTAAGCCATGCTAGATAAAACTAAAGTTAGCACAGGTATGCTTATCAGAGCTGCAATCATGCCTCCAACTTCACTATAGACCCACCTTCTGCTTCAATATGACTGGACCCAGTTTTGTTTTTAAACACACACACACACACACACACACACACAAGCAAAGGTGCCATTACTCTAAGATCCAGCTGACTATTGGCCATATTCATTACAACGGTGCCAGTACTCTGTTCTTTCCAGGTAAACTCTGACTGGAGGTGCCGGTACTGCATACTGGGCAGTACCACCACAAAAAAAGCACTGACTAGACCACTCCTTCCTTAAACAACTCTACTAGCTGCCCATTCTATTCAACCTCCTGTTTAAAATTGCTCTCCTGGGTTTTCTTTTAAAGCTCTTCCTGGTCATGCATCATGTCTCCTGGAACTTGTCTGTCTCCTGATTCTCTATACCCTTCCTGCACCTGCTTTCACTTTACCTAGCCACAGTCATATTAAAGGAGAGATTTCCCTTGAAGCTGCTTTTCTCCAGAGTAGCTTTGCCATATATTCTTACCTCATGTGCTCTCTGCCTCCTTTTATTCTCATCTAAAGCAGATCTTTTCTTCCTTGCCTATACCTCTGAATGTGTCTTCCTTTTTGGCTATGGGTGTTATGATCAAATGTTTTAGAACCAGGTTGTGGATCTGACAAATCCTGTGCCATGTTCCCTCTATTTTTTTCTATTCATATGTGGGATAAATTTTATGCGGACTGAGGCATGTGCAGATGGGCTCCACCAGTAGAAACACCTGCTGCCAGCTGTGGGCCCTTTGCTAATCAGATGGGCAGCACCTGAATCTGTCCTGGGTGTTGGTCAAACATTCAGATTACAGCGAATACTGGTCCAATATAAGAGCATAGATGCACCACCCCAGGGTGGTTCGGGGAAGAAAGAATACCCTGGAAAAGTAGAATTTCTTGTAAGTATGGCTTTTGTTACAAAAGGTGAGAATTTACTTCTGGTAAAGCCAGTAACACATTACTAACTTGCTTTGTGCTAGTTGAGCTAAGCTGGTTGATATGTTGGGTAAGAGGAAACAAAGGACTCCTCCTCCCCCCCCCCCTTGCCCTTTCATGTTCCTCCACTTTGGTTGGGAAGCAGTAAGTATACATCAGTAGCTACTTGCCATAGAGAACTAAGATCCAAAGTCTATGTAGCCTGCACTGAGATGTAAAGATGGAACTGGGGGAGTGCCCATTATGTCTCTGTACAGACACATTGATCTAATTGAACCTTTATTCCCTCCTGCATACAAATATATATTTTTTTAAATATATGCTGTTTTACCATGTAGTTTCTTGGAAATGTGATATGGTAGTTTAAAAGCTGATCTGGATGAAAGAAGCTGTGAAGAGTGAAACACAGATAGCAAGAGATCCTGTTTTCCTTCATCTTTCATAGAGCTAGGAGAAAGATCATTCCCTCTCATGGAGAAGTTCAATATTTTGAAAACTGTTTTTGTTCTGATTGAGAACAATCCTACCAGCATTTCAAAATTCTCCGTGAATGGAGCCCTGACTCAACAGTATCCCATGTGGCACGCTTACTTAGAACAGCTAAATCTGGAAGTCCTAGGCTCCCTTATTTCAAGCTCCATCATCCCTGACTTAGAGACAGTTTGCCAAGTGGGCTCTGCCACAAATGGGCAGGAGGTGCCTGACTCACAGGTAGTCCTCCTAGCATGCTGCTGAGCAGTTGATAGCCTGGAAGCTGTTAGAAAAAACAGCGAGATTTCCAGTATAAGCCTGCCCATCTGAAAGGGCCTTGCCTGCCAAGCAGATTTCAAAACCTATCACAACTGTCAAAACTGAGCTGTTTCCATAAAACATTTTTATCTTGACAAACTAGCAAATTCTAACTCAAAATATTTAATAAGAATGTTTTTGACCAGCTCTCATCTTTGTAATTTGCAAATATCCCCTCTTCATTTTAAATAACTCCCCTACAGCTAGCTCCTATCATTTTTCTGAGCTTGAAGTAGACCCTTAGTCTGCTATGGTCCCATTGATGATAAATGACTTCTTTAGAACTACTCACAAAGTAAGGGTCTACTCTTTGAGCACCAATAACAGAATATTTCCCATAATTAAAAGTGGAAGCCCTGCATACTACAGGGGAAACTATATTTTGATAAATATGACAGGAGACTCAGTTTCCATGAAATTTACATTGAAGAACTGAAATGGAATTAGGGCTGCAATGCAGAACATTTCAGCATGGTTTAAAAGCACATTCTTCAACATGTGTATAAACTATTTCATGATGAAGTATTAATCTACTATACGGAATGAGCTTTGAGGACTGTATG
>CM057846.1:141617974-141647828 GCA_030068395.1 Apalone spinifera
CCCCCAGTCCTTGCCTCCCACCTGTCAATAATGAACAATTAGTTAAAGATAATGGTAGGGTAAAAGTCCTTGTGTAGCCAGACATGTATATTTTTGTCATATTTATTTGAAGGAAAATATCTATATTTAGAGAGAATCTTCTTTTTCCCATATCTTTATTTATCAACCAATTCTGAGAACATTTGAATCACATTTTTTTTGAGGCTTCTCATATTGCAATAACCTAAACTGTAGTTTATTTAACACATATGCCTTAAATCAGCATTGCTTTTATCCCATGACTGTTTACTTTGCTTGAAATCCTTTGGTAAGATCTTGTCAAAAGCTTTTTGGAAGGTCGAAATACTCTGATTCACTGGATCATCCTTGGCCAAATGATTGGAGATACATGAAATAATTGTGAATGAAGCCATATGACAACTAATATGCTGTGTTTATCTACAAGTCTGATCAAATTTCAACCAATTTGCAGGATACTGAAGTTAGGCTTACTGGCCTGTAATTGCCAGGATCACTTTTTTTTTAAATGTGTTACATTAGTTATCATCCAGTCATCTGGTAAAGAGGCTGAGATACATGATTGGTTCCAGACTTCAGTTAGTAATTCTGAAATTTCCTATTTCTTACCTTAGTGTTACCCATGGCAGAATGATCAAGGGCAAGGCTCCAGACAAAGTGTGAGCCAAGAATCCTGGCAGAGCAGACAGAGGATAACTGCACAATGGAGTTGAAACTGTTGTGTAACGTTACAACGGCTATGAAGGTGGATGAAGGCTGCAGTAGACAGAGGATCTCCAGTCATTGTGGTTTCCATGCCATTGGTTTCAAGCCCTCTATCTGTCAAGGACAGTGTGGTGTCCTAAGTTGCTTCATGACAAAATGTTCTAAGCAGCACTGGCTCCCAGAGTGAACCTTTAAAAGTACAAACAGGAGTCAAACAGGACTGTATCATTGCCCCAACCATGTTTGCAGTCTTTCTTACCATCATTTTCTACTTAATTGTGGGGAAGCTCCCAGATAGATGATTTCAACACTACAAAATGGATGGAAAGCTGTTTAGGCTTAGCAGACTGAAAGCTAAGAGTAAGATTTCCACTACATCTATCGTGGAAATCCAGTATGCTGATGACAATGCAATTTTTGCTCACACTGAGAGATCTTCAGGCTATCTTGAATGTGTTTGCTGATGCTTACACATGTCTTGATCTCACTCTCAACATCAAGAAAAGTAGAGTGTTCCATCAGTCCTCTCCAAATGAGATACCATGTACTTCATCTATTAACATCAATGGAGGGGCACTGGAGAATGTTGATCATTTTCTCTACCTTGGAAATTATCTTTTATCCAAGGCAGATATCAATGTAGGAATTCAACATCAACTGAGCTGTACTAGTGTGATCTTTTCTCATTTATGGCACATGGTTTTTGAAGATCATGATATTGGAACAGACACCAAACTTTTTGTCTGTCAAGCTCCCAATGCTACTGTATGGGTCTGAAACCTGAACAACCTACAGACATCACTTGAAAGTCGTTAGGAGGTATCACCAACACCGCATCTGCAAGATCTTGAAGAGCAAATGGGAAGACAGGCACACTAACATCAGTGTTCAGGAAGAGGCAATGACCACCAGTATTGGGGCAATGATGATCCGTCGGCAACGTTGCTGGACTGGTCATGTTTTGATGCCAGACCATTGCCTCCCAAAACAGGCCCTGTTTTCTTAGCTGAAAGAAGGACACTGTAATGTGGGAGGACAACAGAAGCGTTATAAGGACTTTCTAAAGGATAACTTAAAGAAAAGCAACATTGACACTGACACTTGGGAGACACATGCCCAAGATCGCTCAAAATGGAGACTTAGTCCCATGCCAAAGCTCCCTGCATTTTGAATCTGTTTGCTGACATGCTGCGGAGGAAAAGAGGCACAGGAGAAGGGGAGACTGGCTTCAATCATGGTTAACAGCCTCCTGCTGTACCTGGAAACATCTGTCCTCACTATAATAGAACTTGTGGTTCAAGGATCGGCATTATCAGCCACCTGAGGGCCCATAACTCCAATGGAAGATGATCATGCTCAGCAAGATCTGCAAGATGACGAGCGATGCTCAGCAATGAGTGATTGCCCATCACTGTTTAATTTATCAATTTGAAGTTAATAAACCTGAGGAACTGTCATAGATTGAGGTGTCAATAGAAAACATTTTGGAACAAAGAATGGCTCAGGTTTGGGGGGGGGAGGGAAATCCCACACATCCTCCGTCATGAAGAGCAATGCAAAGAATTCTTTCAGATTCTCCATAAAGGCCACTTCTTCCTTGAGTGCTCTCTTGGCACCTCAGTTATCCAGCAGGACCACTGACTGGCAGGCTTCCTATCTCTAATGTACTTATAAAAATTGCAGTTGGCTTTTTCCATCTTTAGCTAGTTGCCAATTTTTATGTGTAGGCCTTTCTTATTATGCTTTTTTTTATTTACCTTGCCAGAGGTTACCCTCCTTATTATTTATCTCATTAGGTTTTAACTGCCAATTTTTAAAGGATGCCTTTTTGCCATTTTCTACTTTTTTACTACACTGTTCAGCCATGGTGGCTATCTTTTAAACTCATCTTACTGTTACTGTTTTGTTTTATTTTATTGAGGTATACATTTAATTTGTGCCTCTATTATAGTGTTTTTAAATAGCCTCAATGCCTTCTGAAAGTATTTCTTCTTTGTGATGTTCCTTTTATTTTCTGTTTAATTAGGTTCCTCTTTTTTTTTTTTTAAATACATTATGGTTGCTATTACTGAGAAGCTCACCTTTATTCACCTCATGCACCAGACCCCGTGATCAACTTATGTCTAAATCAATAATTGCCTCTGTCTTTGTGGGTTCCAAGACTAGCTGCTCCAAGGTACAGTCATTCATGCTGCCAGGAAATTTTATCTACGCATCCCTTCCTGAGATGACACACACACTCAATATGAGGATAGTTGAAATCCGCCATTGTTCCATTTTTTTTTTGCTTTTTTTAGCCTCCCTATCTCTGGCTTGGTCTCTACTAAAGGTGAAAGTTGACTTCAGATATGCAGCTCCAGCTATGTTAATTATGTTGCTGCAGTCAAAGTATCTTAAATTGCAGTTTTGGCACCATCCCCATAGCAAGAGGTCAATGGGAGTACATGTGCCCATTGACTTCCCTTACTCCTCACAGGAGTAGGACTATCAGCATCAATGGGAGAGCCCTCTCAGTTCAAATTAGTGGGTCTTCGCTAGACCCATGAATTCAAACCGAAGAAGATCAACTGTGGCAGCGTTGACCTTTTCCATAGTATAGACAAGCCCTTTGAGTATTTAATAAACACCGTCACCATTCTGGTCAGGTGGTCATTACTATACTTTCTCTGCAATACTCTTAGGCTGTGTCTAGACTGGCCAGTTTTTGCGCAAAAGCAGCCGCTTTTGCACAAAAACTTGCCAGCTGTCTACACTAGCAGCTTGAATTTCCGCAAAAGCACTGACTTCCTAATATATGAAATCAGTGCTTCTTGCGGAAATACTTTGCCCTTCCTGTTCGGGCAAAAGTCCCTTTTGCGCAAAACTTTTAAGTCAGTGTAGGGTAAGTCAGTGTAGACTGCTGACATTTGTTTTGCGCAAAAAAGCCCTGATGGCTAAAACGGCAATCGGGGCTTTCTTGCGCAAAAGCGCGTCTAGACTGGCACTGACGCTTTTCTGCAAAAAGTGCTTTTGCGCAAAAGCGTCCGTGCCAATCTAGACGCTCTTTTGCGGAAATACTTTTAACGGAAAAACTTTTCCGTTAAAAGTATTTCCGCAAAATCATGCCAGTCTAGACGTAGCCTTATTGTTTAAGCACAAACTTTTTGTCCAGGCAATTCTATGGTGCAGTTTGATCCATTTAAGATTCTTGCTTTATTTGACTCTATACTTTCTTTCTCTATAGTTCCACTCCCCCCTAAAACAACTGACTCTGTCATTCCTATATATTTTGTTCTTGGCTATTATCATATCCCACTGATTATCCTCATTCCACCAAGTTTCCACAATGCCTCTTACATCTGGTAAGAAGGCTCTGCATGAACTCTCCCCTGACATCCAATGATGAGGTGGGGAACAAGATTTTAGCAATCAACCTTGTTTGCATAGAAAATGCCTACTCCGCCTAGGTGTGCAACATTATGAGGCTGCTTTGCCCAAAAGATCACTTTTGGCTGGAGTTGGATCACAAATCAGTGTGCAATTGAGTTCAGGGTTAATAAAGTGTTGCTATCCTTGTAAGAATCAAGAGAAACAGAATTATGTGAAGCATGTCTTGATTACACAACTTACCCTCAGCTGAACTCCACTCGCTAAGCAGAGGACCGTACAGACAGCGCTCGATAGAGTTGAGTAAGGACTAGGGCTATCAATTGATCTGCAATTAATGCAGGACAGGATTAAAGCATTTAATTTTTTTAATGCTTTAATCACAGGTGTTAATGCTGTGCTGCCCCATTGAAGAGATGCTCTGACGCTTCAAAAGGACAACTCAAGTGGAGCCGAGGATCAGCTGGAGTCCCCAGCTGATCCCCGGCTCTGCTGTTGCAAAGACCCATTGAAGCACTGGAGAAGCACTTCAAAGGGGCTTTGTAACGCAGGCCTGGGGATCAGCATGGCACTCCAGCTGATACCCGACTCCGCTTGCTGTGCCCCTTTGAAACACCACCGTGGCATTTCAAATCACGTGATTAATCGTGATTACATTTTTTTAATCGCTTGACAGTCCTACTAAGACAGGGTATGTCTGCTAGCTTGTTAGTTCGAGCTAGGTAGGCAAATGAGGGCAACCAGGGTTGCAAATGAAGCCTGGGATTTAAATATCCCGGGCTTCATTTGCATCTTCCCAGGAGCTGCCATTTTAAAATCCCCCTTAGTCCAAACTCCATGCCCGCGGCTACACACGACATGAGTAGGTAGTTCGAATTAGGATCTCTAATTCGAACTACCATTACTCCTCGTGGATATTTAAACCCCGGTTGCCCTCATTTGCCTACCTAGCTCAAACTAACGAGCTAGTGTAGACATACCCACAGATGTTTGTATCTGAGAGTTCTACCTAAGGGTATGAGACAACATTTGACCTTCCCCATCTCTGCTGTGTGGGGGTAAGTCATTAAGATTCAGTGGTGAAAGACTTCCCATCCTGCACGAGCAGTGAGTCTTCTATGCTATCAGCTGAAATCATTAAGAATAGCACTAAGTAGTGGAACCTCAAGAGATCCCAAAGGTGCACCAGAGAAGTAAACAGCTGCAGAGCAGTGAATGACTGGTAAAGTGGCCTGCAGAGTGAGTGGAACAAACAGTGGGCAGCTAGCAGAACAGCCAGTGAAGTGATCATCTGGGTAGCTGGTGGGGAAAGCAAGGCATCTAGTGGAGTGAGATAGTAGCTGGCAAGATGGCCAGCATAGTGAGCAAGCTGCCTACTTCCCCTGAAGTGAACTCATTAGAATGCACCTCTGAACTCTGGGTCTCCGTTGACCAAGAACAATTACTTTAATTAAGGTGTGGTGGAGGGAGAAGGGAGGGACATGTTAAAGGAACATTTTGGCTATTGGACTTAAGAACCTGAGGCAAAGAATGCTGCCCTGGGGTGGATGTTGTTACACATGGTTATATGCTTATGAATCCTGACTGTCATATTTCCCCATGTCAATGCCAAGTTATTTTTCTCCTTTTATTAACATTTTCTTTTCTACACTCAAACTCTGTGCTTGAGAGGAAAAATATTCCTTCTCAGAAGCACTCAGAGGGTATGTCTACACTACATGGCTATTTCAAAATAAACTATTCTGGAATAGTTATTCCAGAACAGCTTATTTTGAAATAGCACATGTACGCTGTGGGGAAGCCTCAAAATAGTCTGAGGCAGACTTCCCTAATGTAGACATGCTATTTTGATTTAGAGCCCCAGGAGGCACTGTGGAGGAACTATTTCAAAATAGCAGCAGTGGAGAATCTACATGCAGTGGAGAATTATTTCACAATGCCTATTTTGGAATAGGCATTATTCCTCGTAGAATGAGGTTTATAGATTTCTGAATAAGCCATCTGTTATTTTGAAATAACAGAATGGCTGTGTAGATGCTCACATTGTTATTTAGAAATAAAGCTAGTTATCTCAAAATAATGGCACAGTGTAGACACACCCAGAGAGTGCTGCATAATTTCCTCAGATTACTGTGTGGAAGTTTGAATCAGTTCTGTGTATTATTGAAAAGGAACACCTAAATATTGAATGTGATCCTTGTAGCTTCTGAGTACATGGCAGGATGTTACCCATCAATATCTTAATTCAGTGCCAAGCACCCTGGTTCATCCATCTTAGTATTTAGACTTGAAGCACTGGTATATAACTACATGTGTTATCTGTAAAAAAAAAAATGGTATTCTTTTAGGTTTAACTGTTCCTCAGAAACTCCTACTTGTGCTTTACCAAGTTCCCACTTATTCTCTTTACTAACTGTTCGCTTTCTCCAGCCCTTAGTTTAAAAAAAAATCCTCCAAGACTTTTTAATGTTCTATGCCAGCAGCCTTGTTCTGTTTGATTTCCTCCCTTGGGTTCCTATACCAAAATTTTTTCCAGTTCCTACCTAAGTCCCTGATCTCTCTACCATGATTTCCTCAATGAATAGTATATCTGACTGTCTTTCTAACCCTGGGCATGCAGTTGGAAGTATTACAGAGAATGCCATCATGGAGTTCCTGGACTTAATATGTTACCTAGCAGCCTCATTTTGGCCTTCAAGACCTCAGTCTTCCCTTTCCCTGTGTCATTTTTGAGTTCTCATTGTTTTTACTGATTCATCTCCTAACTGGCCTGTCTTTTCTTTATACTTGAAGGAGCAGATGCAGAATAAAGGATTCTTTAAAAAAACTTATTATCCATTAAAAATGGCTTCATTTGGATTCTAATGGATTTTATGGGTAAGGTTCAGGTGACATCTTTTCTCTTAAGCAGCTCTCCCTTACTTAGCTCTGCTAATCTGTCAAGTTTTGCAAAGAAGAAGTTTTGCAAAGAAAATTCAGCCATCTTATACTTGGTTTTATTTATTATTAATTGTAGCGACAAACACTTGGCATTTCTTTAAGGGAGAATAATGAGGACAAGCTCTGGAAATAAATACAATGCACCAAGCCTATTCTTTCACAGCCTTCCCCCATGGAACTAGAAGGGAAAACAGAAAGAAATGCTTTACAGTGGAACATTTACAGCCCTGCCTTCAGTCACAGTTCCCTACCTTGAAGGCATCTGAATTATTGAAAAGTGCCCAGTGCTGTCAAGTAAATATGTGTCATTCAAATAAATAACCACTATACTCCAGAGTAATATTTATAACAATCTGCATGCAGCCCAGTGGAGCAATTTTTTTTCCAGGGAGGTTTTTAACAGAAAGGCCTTTCAAAGAGATCGGAGAGCCTGTCAGAATGAGATCATAACAGACTTGAGTATTGAGCAGTTGTAACATTTCTATAATGCAATCTGCAATGTTGAGTGCCTACATTTAGTTATTTAAACCTATATGCAACCTCAAAATCAGTTCATAGGTGTTTAAAGTATGTATTTGGGTGCTTAACATTAGACACACACAGTCAGGAGCATGTTGCATAAAATACAATTAGTTATCTTCCATCAGTCAATTAACTATTATAAATGAATTTACAAGTCTCTTGTCTTTATTGCAATCCAACACAAAGAATAGGCAACAATATTTAGTAAACTACAACTTGTGCAACTCCCCATTAACTGCATAATTTCTTTAATACAGTCTACTTCCCTGAGTAGCATCACTAAGCATTTTATTGATTGTTTCCGACAGTAACACTGGTAGAAATTGTAAAAGAAATCATTTGGGTATGATGTTTAGTTATTCCTTTTTTACAACTGTCTGGTAAAGGTCATTTATTCACAGCTTTCTGTGAACTAGGTTTTTTTTTTCCTGTATTAGGTTAACTTTATATCTGCCTGGATGTTTTTGAAGTACTACCACTAGTCTACTCAAGTTCTGAGCAATTAAGTCTTAAAGTTCTGTAGTTAAAGAAATTCTTCTCTTTTAAACCACAGACTCTGGATACCAGCTCCTTGCTTTCCTAAACTTTTTGGCTATCTACACTGGCATGATCTTGCGCAAAAGCGGCTGCTCTTGCACAAAAACTTGCTGCCTGTCTACACTGACCATGTGTTCTTGCACAAGTAAAGTGACGTTCTAATGTATGAAATGAGGGCTTCTTGCGCCAGAATTCTGACGCTCCCGCTCAGGAATAAGCCCTTTTGCGCAACTGTTCTTGCACAAGAGGCCAGTGTAGACAGGCAACATAAATTTCTTGCACAAGAAAGCCTTATGGTTAAAATGGCCATCAGAGCTTTCTTGCGCAAGAGAGCGTCTACCCTGGCATGGATGCTCTTGCGCAAAAGCACATGCCAGTGTAGACGCCCTCTTGTGGCAGAGTTTTTGCACAAGAACTCTTCCGCAAAAGAGTTCTTGCTCAAGAAGCTGCCAGTGTAGACGTAGCCTTTCTGTTTTGATATTGCATTCCTTGGTCACCCAAAACTCTCATTCACTTCACTGGTCATTTAGGATGTAATGTGGGTCCTTCCACAGTCTGTAGAATTTTCAAAATTACATTCAAAATGACATGCGTACTTATCCTGAAAAGATACAGTTGTGGTAGACAGAGAGCTTGTGGTGTGGTGTGCGGTGGCTGGGTTTTTATTTTGTTTTTTGCCACAGTTTCCAGATCTGTTAAGGAACATCAACAGAGAATTTTCCTTACCAAGTGCCTGCAAATGTAGTACTTCACAGCTGCGATACAGACACAGACACCCCTCTTGTCATCCCCATCCTCATTCTCCTCCTCATCAGGAATTAGACCCAGGATATTGATCTCCAAATGCATAAGCCTGCATCACTTGAGCTCTAGGATTTGATCCCCACTGATGACTTTGGTGGCCAGGTCCACGCTACAGGGGAAGGTCAGCTTAAAGTATGCATTTCCAGCTATGTAGATAATGTAGCTGGAGTCAAAGTACATTAAGCTGAGCTTCAATGAATCCTTACAGCAGGAGGTAGATGAGAGAAATGGTCCCGTTGACTTCCCTTACTCCTCGTGAGGACCAGGATTATTGACGCTGACGGGGGTGCTCTCAGCATTCCATTTACAAGACCCACTAAATCAAACACCAAAAAAATCGACCATTGCAGCATTGATCTTCCTGCAAGGAAAGATATGGCCTGCATATATATGCAGCCTTGGTTCATTGAGAAATGGGATTTGTGGAGTTGAGACTGAGTTTACATATCGTGTACAGTTATGAGTGTGTCTAATGGCTTGTGCTTGTAATTATTCAGACTACCACTGTCTCGTTGACAAGAACGTTTTTAGCTTTTGTGACTGAAGGCACTTTGGTGTCCCTTTGAGGCACTTGGTCCTGGGTTCAAGTCCATCTGACAACTATGATCTTTGCAAGTTTGTGGCCACAATGCATTATACCAGGCACTGGTGAAAGTTTGTACTACACCTTTCACAAGCAAGGGCAGCGAGCACAAGTTCCCATTGAGCTCCTAGGTCAGTAACTAGAGCTGTCCCCCTCCCCTGCTCTCTTGTGGCACACATTCACAAGCTGGACCTTGATTTTTTTTCCCACTGTTTGTTCAGTTATTTTAATTACTTTAATTGAACAGTACCAGGAGACATTAACTCAAGAGATTTTTCTCGGTTGTTCATAGTTTTACCTGATTGAAAACAAACAGTAAACTCACTTCCTTATATTTTCTAGAATTATTATTCATAGGGTTATTTAATAAGATTTGTGTTTGCTGTGAGGATTTTCAGTCCTTCTTCCAATTCGGAAATAGTGTTTCATTATCTTTTTGATGCTCTCAAAAAGAATGCTGTAATTTGAGGAGCATAGAAATCAACAGTGGTGGAAAAAAACTCATAGGCTACGTCTAGACTGGCATGATTTTCCGAAAATGCTTTAACGGAAAAGTTTTCCGTTAAAAGCATTTTTGGAAAAGAGCGTCTAGATTGGCACGGACACTTTTCCGCAAAAGCACTTTTTGCAGAAAAGCGTCCGTGGCCAATCTAGACGCGCTTTTCCGCAAAAAAGCCCCAATCGCTATTTTTGCGATCGGGGCTTTTTTGCGGAAAAGAAATGTCAGCTGTCTACACTGGCCCTTTTGCGCAAAGGTTTTGCACAAAAGGGACTTTTGCCTGAACAGGAGCAGCATAGCTTTTCCTCAAAAGCACTGACAATCTTACATCAGATCGTCAGTGCTTGTGTGGAAATTCATGCAGCCAGTGGAGAGAACTGGCAAGTTTTTGCGGAAAAGCAGATGATTTTCCGCAAAAACTGGCCAGTCTAGACGCAGCCATTATGTTTTAATTAGGAGTTGCTTTTAATAACTAGAGTGGGTATTAGCTGTCTGGGTTAGGTCTGTGAGGTGACTTCTTGTCTCCAAACTTAGTGGACTATCACAACGGACAGGGCTCTGCTATGTGCAGCACTAATTTTAGGTGTGCATTTGGGTAGGCTGAAATCCACAAAGATTCTTGGGTGTCCAACAAACCCCAAGTCTAGGTGCCTAAGTCTCATTTTCATTCCCATTGTGATCCAAAAAATGCCTGACAAATTCATTCATTCATTCATTCAATCTTCTCCAAGCATGGAAGTAACAATGAGCACCAAATAAAGCTCAGAGATGGTGAAGAACATGGTATAATATAGCTAGATATAACATCTTTCTTTCTGTGTGAGACTAGAAAGATTAGACAGTGATAGGGAGGGGAAAATTGGGAATGAATAGGCAAAGGGACTTTGACTGGGATAAGAATAGTTTGTGGAGGACGGGTTAGAACTGGGCATGTGAAGACAATGAGACTTTGGAAAAAAGCTAGGTGAGGCTAAGAAAATAATGAAAGTTTGGAATGGATGGCTAAGTGTAATCTATGTTCACTACTCAAGATTTCTGAGTCTCACCATCCCTCTGCTGTCAACAAAATATTGGAAACCCACTGGTAGAGCATGTGTCTCATCCCTCCCTAGTACTCATCAAAATAGAAGGTGATAATCTATTATCTATTGCTATCAATTACTCCATTAACTCACGAGTTACAAGTCTGTGTAGTGGAGCTAACGGTTTCAATCCTACGGATGACTCATGAAGGTATCAATGTAATGCCACCTGGTGGAATTTTCTGGGTGTTTTTTCTTTTTTAGTTTGCTTTTTAAAACTCTAGGAAATTACACACAACAAATTACGTTACAAGAAGGTTATTGAGGTTGCAAGGTGAAACACTCAGAAGATAGGAATTGCCACAATTAATGCTGCTAGTGCAAATTTAATTCAGTCCCTCTGTGTGCATGCATAATGGTACAGTCTATAATTACATCAGTACATATGATTTTTCCAAAAGGAATCCTGTCTCATTCAGTGCACAATCTGACTGGTGATGTGGAGAGGAACTAGGGCTATGTTTACAAAAGGATGCTGTACTCTATAAGCCATTGCCTCAGTTGTTGCAAAAGTTCAAGGCTGTGTGCTAGAGAACTGAATTCCATCCCTGCCTTTGGCAGTGTTACTAGATGATACCTGGCAAGTTACTTTTTTTCAGAGCTGGTCATTAACTATATTTTCCTCACTTCCTGCATTCCCAACTGGAAACATTGGTTCTGATTTGCAGAAGTTCTCATTATGCAGCTGAAGTCAATGAGTCCAATTATCCAGTATATGCAACACTACATACCACTAAGTGTACTGAAAAATCAAATCTGCATCATCTCAAAGGGTAAGTCTACACAGCAGTGTTATTTTGAAATAACTAACATTATTCCGAAATAACATAGCCTGTGTCTACATTACAAGCAGTTATTTTGACATAATGTCAAAATAATGTTGAGCTGGAGAACTTCTTACTCCAACTCCTGTAACCCTCATTTTACGAGGAGTAAGGGAAGTCAGAGAGAGTGCTCTTTCTTGGACTTCCTGCTGCGTAGACAGTGCCAAAATAAGCTAGTTGGATTTAAGCTATGCAATTGATGTAGCTCAAATTGCATAGCTTATTTCAGCTTCAGCCCTGCTGTGTAGATGTGCCCCAAAGTGAACACCCAAATTTGGTGGAAATGTTTGCTCTGAATCTGACTGTACCTGTGTCTCATCTCTCCATCTGTAAATTGGGGATTATAATAATAATCCCACATTTGACAAGAGTGTTGTGAAGGGCTTCAAATGCATCTTCACTATAGTGCTGATTGCCACAGAAAAGCTCCATGAGGAAATTAATCATTCTATACTCAGAGCAGGCTTGGATAGTGTGAAGTAAATAAAGCCTGAGGCCACATAGTGAACAATAAGGAGAAAATGAAATATTAAATAGAAGTTCATCAAGTGATCACTGTTCATCCTGTGCACTGAATAAAGCAGTGGGCTTTATGGAAAGAATGGTATGTAATCAAGTAATTAAAGACTGGACCATAATGCTTACACAAAACGGGGGAGGGAATCAAGGTAATCTTCATTCTCAATTGCCTAAGTTTTGAGTGCTTGACTTTTGCAATTTTAAGAACTTTCTTTTAATGTCTTTTTCTGTGTGTGCAATATGCATGAAAGTGAATTTGACAATTAGGGTAAACCATATTTGCAAAACAAGCAATGATGTAAGAAGCAATCAGTGGCCTTTTTTCGTGTCTTACTGATTTTTGTCCAGAGTCAGGGTAATTTGTATTTTGAGGCCCAAGCTGCCAACAACAGGTTTTAAGAACAACGCATAATACAGCAGTTGCCTGAGGCTGTAGAACACTGGAGTCACTGAGTATTACCAGCCATCTGTCCTGCACTTTTATGATGAGCCTTACATTAGTCTGAGTGCTACCTTTTTTAGTTTGGGAAATTGTTCTCCTGACATTTTCTGCAGGTTGCCTGATGTTTTCCAATACTCATTTCTACAACAGTAGAAGGAATTTCTAAAAACACTTTTAGAATACAATATAATCCAAAGCCAATTAAGCAAATATGCATTCACATCTGAAAAATAGCATTGGATCATAAACACAAAACTTGAACTGGAATAATACAAAGGGTGACTCACTAAACAAAGAGAAATTCAATTAGGGTACACGATTTAGGGTACACGATTGCAGCATTCTGAGATACTTAAGGGCCAAGTTCAACTTTTTTGGGTTGACTGGGTTTTCAAAGTTAGGCATACACAATGTATATCCATGTGCATTTTACTTGTGTACAAGGCATACACATGAAGATTAGATATTAGTATAATCACATGGCCAATTGGAAGTAAAAAATGTTGACTTATATGTCTAAATCTAATAGGTGTCTAACTCTGAAAACCTACTTTTGAAACTTGCCCCTCATAATCTAAAGGGGGCATCACAGGTAAAGCTCTATGATTTGTGATGCTAATCAAACCCTCTTCCAGCCCACGTTATCAACTCCCACGCATTATTATACAGTACTGTATGTATTAGGTGGAGTGTCTACTATAAAGATGGCTGGAAACAAAAAAAAGTGTTCATCAAAAAAATTCATCAACATATTTTTTCTGTTTCACAGGAAAATTGTTTCATCTATATTTCATCCCTAGCCTATAGCATCTTTTCTTATCTTCCTACATTTATAGCTCTGATCTCTAGTTTCTAAGCACCTCCCAAGTATTTTAAAATAGAAATTCAATGTATCTTTCTTTTCTGCCTTTCAGAAATTATGCTCCAGTGAAAGGGGTGTGTGTGTGTGTGTGTGTGTATATATGCATATATGAAAAATCTATTGAAGGACAGGTATGCTAAAGAAATGAATTTTGTATTTAGTTGTGAAAGAGCTAAGATCCAGATTAACTACTATCATTATCATTATCATCCATTGTTATCATTGCTGTTGTCATCGTTGTCGTTGTCGTCGTCGTCGTCATCATCATCAGAATGGACATTCTTGATCAGACTAATCATCCATCTAGCCCAGTATCCTGACTTCTGACAGGCCAAAGCCAGGTGTTTCAGAGAGAATGAACTGAATAGTTAATCACCAAGGCTACCTCTTCACTGTGGAACTATTTCAGGATACTTCTGGTATCCCGAAATAGCTATTCCATGTCTTAAGAGCTATTAAGACATCTCTGTAAACCTCATTGCATGAGGATTAAGAAATGTTTCATAATAGTGCTTTATTTCAAAATTTGGTGCTGTGTATTCAGCACAAAATTATGAAATAAGCTATTTTGAAATAAGATTAAAATAAAATACACAATTTGTGTAGCTCAAATTGCGTATCTTATTTTGAGCTACTGGTGTAGTGTAGATGTACCCCAATTCATCCATCCCTTTTGCACATTCCTAGCTTCTGCAAACACAGGCTAAGGTCATATCAGACCATGGTTTGCATTCCTGCCCATCCTGGCAAATAGTCATTGATGATCCTCTCCTCCATGAGCTTATGTAGTTCTTTTTGGAGCCCAGTTACAGTCTTGTCCTTCACAACATCTTCTGGCAAAAAGTTCCACAAGCTGATTATGTATCGTGTGAAGAAAATCTTTGTTTTAAATCTGCTGCCTATTAATTTCATTTGGTAACTTCTAATTCTTGTGTTAGCAGCAGGAGTACATAATACTGACTTAGTTTCTCCATACATATCATTTTTTAGACCTCTATCATATCCTTTTAGGTTTTTTTCAAGCTGAAAAGTCCCAGTCCTATTAATTTCTCTTTATATGGAAGTTGTTCACTACCAGTAATCATTTTGTTGCCTTTTTCTGTATCTTTTCCAATTCTAATGTATCTGTTTTGAGATGGGATGAACAGATCTTCACATAGTATTCCAGATGTGTTTACACCATGGATTTATACAGGGTATTCCTTTCCTAATTGTTCTCAACATTCTGTTATCTTTTTTGACTGCCACCACACTTTGAATGCATGGTTTAAGGAAATTATGCACGATGACTCAAGATCTTTCTTGAGTGGTAACAGCTAATTTTGACCCCATCATTTTATATATATAGCTGGTAACATGTTTTCCAGTGTGCATTACTTTCATTTATCATCACTGAATTTCACCTGTCACTTTGTCAAGTCACCCTTTATAACTTTATGCAGTCTGATTTGCACTTAATTATTTGAATTGTTTTGTATCACCTGCAGACTTTGTCATCTCATTTTTCTAGATCATTTATGAAAATGTTGAACAGCACATTGTACCCTAGTACAAACTCCTGGCCCTAGTACAAACTCCTGAGACACCACCATTTATATAATAGTGCCCAGGAGCCTTAGTCATGGACCACAGCCCATTTCTGCTAAGTTTTGGACAATAAGGGTACATCTAGACTACAAGCTTTTGTTGACAGAGGCTTTGTCGACAGATACTGTCAACAAAGCTTCTGTTGACAAAGAGCGTCTAGACTACATCCAGTTCTGTTGACAAAGCAAGCCGCTTTGTTGACATGAGAGTGTAGACACAAAGGACAGTGTAGATGCAATAACGTCTTCTGTCAACAGAACTCCGTCGACAAAAGGTGTTACTCCTCGTAGAATGAGGTTTACCACCATCGACACAACTGCCGAGTTCTGTTGACATTATGTCAACAGAACTCGGCAGTAGTGTAGATATAGGTATAGTTTTTGTCGACAAAACCCTGTAATCTAGACACACCCTAAGATGTTCCCCAGCCTAAGGAATGTACACTCTAAGTATAAGATAAGAGACAATATATAGCTACAGACAATCTGTTTCCTCATATTCTCTAATCAGACAGTACTCGTCATAATGATATGCTGAAACCACAGCCTACAGCAACATCGTTGTTGTCAAGTCCTTTGACGGTATTATGGCAAAGAAGAGTTTTAATGGAAGATAATGTGGTATCTCTGCCTATAGTTACAAGAAGGCCAGAAGAAAGCTTAAAAGTGGTTACTTGGAAATTTAACAAGTGAGTGATGAGGGTTGGTATCTTGAGCAGATCAGAGGCAGGAACTGACAGTGAATGAGAGATGATAGGTAGGTGGGGATAGGCTTTGAAGGGCCTTGAAAGTGAAAACAAATTGCTTAGTTCTGAAGTGATAAAAAAGGACCAGCCAGTGAAGGGATGGAAAGAGAGTGATGAAATGATCAAAGCAACAGGATAGAAATATGATTTTGCAGCAGAATTCCAAAGGGAGATGAGTAGGACAACAATATAGAGAAACACGAGCAGAATGTTTTCTGCAGTACCCAGCACTGTACAACCTATGATGTCCTGTAGTACATTAAGCTATGAGTGTAAAAATGACACAAAGCTGTAAATATTAGTTACTTCACACCTCCCCTTTCAGGGAAGAGTACACTGTCACACTTCCCCTTCCAGTCACAGTTTCATGTGGGGTTGGAAAGCTGAAATTGTGTCAGTCTGTCACTCTCCTCAACCATCTCTTATTGTTCAAAGCAGCTTTATTGTTCAAAGCCCCAGAGGGAAAGACAATCTCAAAGGCAGGTGAGCCCCGTCCAATGGATGACTTTATATATTAGCATAAAGAATTTCAGTCTTAATCTGTGTTCAGATGGATGCCTATGCAGACAGCAGAGTACTGGAATGATATGTTCATGGCAACCTGTGTTGCTAAGCAGATGGGCTGCTTCCTAGTTAAGGCTGCACATGTATTTCTTTCTAAATTGTCGTTTTCAGGAGTTTATAACTTTCTCAGTATTTTACTTTGGGAGTTGGAATTTGCTAAAAATATTTATCTACATTCCAGAACAAACAATGCAAAATTCACTTTCCTCTTGTAATTTTTTCCTTGTATAACCTTTTCTTGCCACAGTGTTAGTGGTAGCTGCTAGAAATTTAAAAATTAGTATGAAGTTCATCTGTTTCAGAAGCATCTTCAGTGGCTTGGTGAAAACTAGCTGTGATTTGTCAATTACAAGAGTTCTTAAATATGCTTTGTACGGGAACCCTTTTGCAATGTCATCAATTAATGGTCTGTCCTGATTCCTCTGGGACTGTGCATTCATGCATAAATAACAACAGCATATAAGAAGTCCTTGCTCCTGCATATTTTGGGAGGTGCTTAGGGAGCATGATGAGATGATTGAATAAGTTTGTATATTTCTGTCTAGATCTCCCATCCTTGTATTCTTTTTTTAACAAGTACCAGAAAGTTGATTCTGTAGCAGGGGAATGCTGGAACCCTCCCATAAAGTCCTGCTTCGAAGGCACAGTAGATCTTATGCTTGAGAACATCCTATTCTCTGTCCATGATGCACAATAGTTTTAATCTCCTGAAGGGCTGATACTTGGATCTAATTCCAATTATTGGCTGGGTGATGTGTGGAGATCAGATTAAATGATTTGATTGTCTTCTCTGAACTTTAACTCTGTCATTAAAGTTTTGATGCTATACGCTATAAGGATGGCTTTCATCTGCTTTTCTGAACGTGCCATGCTCTGAATCGCTGGGATGGGTCTTCTCCATAAAGATGACATCAGACTTGAAGTAGCTGAAATAAGGAAGCAGCATATTTTTATTATTAATATAACAGATTCATAATAAGAATCCAATCGTGTATACGGTTTATGACAAAGTTAATAGAAATGTCCCTTAATATTTTGAGATGATGGAAGCAACCTCCTTTAGACAGCATGCCTGATTCTCCTTTGCTGCAAGGCCTCTTTACCCTGTTTAGGATGAGTGAAGGGGACTTAACTTGGGTATAACTTAACTATACTGTTAGCATGGTATAAAGCAATTATTCCCACACTTTTTGATACCAGGGACTGGAAAACCTATTCATAAACTTTTGGCAAACTGGCAAAATAATGAATATGTAAATAAGCAGATAAAATGTTACCAGTCCATCAAAAGCCCTTGCCTCCATTGTCCCGCAGTGCCAGCCCTAACTCCTAGAGCCCCCTACCCTTCCACTGCCCCCCAGTACCAGCCACCGATCCCAGAGTCCCCTGCCCCCTGCCATCCCAGAGCCTCCCCCCAGGGCCAGCCCCTGTCTCTTAAAGCGCCCCCCTCCCCCCCGAGCACCTCAGCATTAGCTGTGTCCCTGGAGCCCCCTGTGCCTGCCCCACCCCCTTTACCTAGCCCTGAGCTGCATTCCAGCACCAACTGAGCTCGGCTGCCCAGGTCACGGCTGTTCTAAGGCTGCCATGCTGGGCTTTACATGACTCTCCCAATGTGCAGCAAAGAGCTTTTCTGGGGATGGGAGAAGAGCCCGCTCCTGCCCTGCAAGGTCTGTTTACAGTCCAGCCCCCAACACATGAATGGGATGGTGTCTGTGGCACAGGTGACAGGAGCAAGGACTCAAGAGTTCCTTCCCAGGCCATTAACAGTCAGGGCCTAGAGGCTCAGGGTCACACAGCCCATGTGCGTCTCAAGCTCACAGCACCCATCCAACAGCCGGGGAGGTACTAGCCCACCAACACCTACTGGTTTGAGTCATGGATCCCAGTTCCTCTGTACAACTCTGACTAGCGCTGCCGACTGAGGCATCCTCAGTACTTTGGGAAGTGGCCAGACACATGGTGCAGGCTGGAGTCATCAGGGAAGACCCTGCAGGGGAAGCCAGGCCCTACTGGAAGAGGGGCAGAGATCAGACACCCAACATGGTACACCTTGATTCTCCATGATAAGGGCCGGGATGCTTATGGCCATAAAGGTTCTGCTCCCTGGTTCCAAACATGCCACCCACAATGGAAAGGACAAGGGGCAGATGTCTTCCACATAGCCCCATTGGCTGGGCTGCAAGGCTGCCACCAGAGCTGGAACCAGGGTCATAGTGAGGCTACCCCAGAAGAGACAGCCTCACTGTGGCCCAGCTCCAGCTGCAGCACACTGGGCCAATCCACAGCACCACTTACCATGGCAGGGTGGGAGAAGAATTTTTAGTACACGCACAAGGGCACACCTTATAGGGAATGGAGCTCCCCAGTTGGCAGGGCTCATTAGCAGCTAGGGACGTGGACTGGAAGACTTCTGTGGTCTGGCAGGCAGGGGTTTTCAGCCCACCACCAGTCCATTGACCGGTGATTGGGAACCACTGGTGTAAAATAGCCTTATTGCCAATGAGAATCAGCTCAACTTGCATTCTTTCAGATAGGGTGTGTCTAGACTACATAGCTCCATCTACGGAGCCATGTAGATGAGTTTACTAGACATAGCAAAATGAAGTGGCGATTTAAATCGCCACTTCATTTACATCAAAATGTGCTGATCAGCTGTTTGTTGGCCCAGCACGATAGTCTAGACAGGGATCCACCAACCCCAGCACTCTTTGTCATCAGATCCTTTATGCCTCGTGCAACAAGGCTATCACAGACTGCAGTTTCTTTTATTTTCTTTTCTTTTTCAAACTCTCTTGTGGTAAAAACTTGGGGTACTCCCCTGGAAGAAGTTCAAGTGATGGTCCCTGGGTTTCAGAAAAAGGAGTTTTACTCTTGATGGTGGCAGTCTATCTCCCAGGGTCAGGGAATCTGTGACCTTAGGGAGTCTTTTTAAGCAGGAGCCTATAACGGCAAGGTATTTTTAAGGTCTCTTGTGGGCCCCACCTTCTGAACTCGGAGTGCCAAAGTGGGGCACAGCCTTGACAAAAACATATTCAGAATAAACAGTAGATAGATGCAAACACACATGCAGAGCATATTGCATAAACATAGTTATAGGAACTCAAATAACCTTAGAACTACTAGTCCTTTTGACAAAGAAAGGTCAAAAAAGTTCCACACATGTAACTGAATGTAGGCATCTTTACAATCAGAAAAGTGATCATAAAAATGGCATTGTTTGATATGCTATTGTATCACCGTGGCACCCCACTTACATTTATTCAGTTGACAAGTGAAAAGAGGATTGTTATAATGGCCAAACTTGCAAACTCAAGCTGGGATCACTCTGTCTTTTTGCATCATCACCAGTAATAAAGATTCTGCAGCTGGAATTTAAGTTTGCTACTGATAGAATAAAACCCATCTCAATCTTGTAGAGCTGTCTTGGTTTTGCAATGCTGACAGAATTAAACATTTGTTTTAGTCAGGAAAGTAAGCAGATATACATCAAGTGCACATGTAAAACAGATCAGTTAGGTAAGAATGTGATATTTTTCATAATCGCCTTTCAGGCCGTAACTGCACTTTAAAACTTTGGATGTGGTGACACAGCTGGTTTGACAGCTCCACCACTTTAGGCCTTTTAACATCACAGCAGGAAACATTAACATACCTAACCCTCTGACATAAAGGAAACAATCAAATTCAAACCTCAAAGCAGTAAACTAAGTGCTCTAACAAACACTGGCCTCAGTTAAACACCCACCGTTTGCCTGTGGTAATCATTTTCAGTCACTGAATTTCAACCCACCCTCTCCTTAATTAAGAAAGAAATGCATAATAAATAGGGAACAGTCTTTGCCTACTTACAGAGCTCTTAAAAATGATACATATAATCAAAACCTCAATTTGCACTCGGGCATTATAAGGAGAACGAAAACAACAAATACCTTTTGAATTGAAGAAGCAAGCTACAGTTTGGACTCATTGGTCATGAAAGCTATAGCACTGAGAACAAAAAAAAAAAGCTTTCATTGTATTTTCTAGGTCCTAGAGTTTTGAAACTGAAGGATACACATTACTTTCAGCTTTAGTCTAGCATATATATAAAGATGCACATTTTTATATTTGCTTCAATCCACTGTAATGCAGAAAGCATCAACTCAGGGAATGTTTTCAAGAACTCTAGAGGCCATGGACATGGATCCATAGAGAATGCAGGAGTCGTCAGGTATCCATCCTTCAGGCCTTTTGTTTGTGCTTGCCTGCTGATGAAGACTAGAGTTTTGAATACTTCATGCCACCATGAGCTAAGCTGCACACCCAATGACAGAGCTTCATATTAAAGCTGCTGCTTTCCTATGTGCATAGGCAGCAGCAGGAGATAAGAGATTCCTTTACCTGTTAACAAGGAGGGAATATGTAGAGCTGTACGTGGTGGAGGGATAATGGAAACTGGGAGAAGGGAGCAGAGATGGGGATGATGAGGAATTAAAGACACTCCTCCAGCCTCTTCACTAACAGCTGCTTTGTCATTTATCCTACAGTTATTTGTTAACCTGATGGAAACACTCTTTCTCCACACCGCCACCAGATTCCCCACAAGAACCAGTATTTGCAGAGGGTAAGCTATTAAACAAAACACAGGATACAATATAAATCATCCCTGCTTTCTACCCTTCCTCCACCAAACTTCCTGCTTTCCCCTCCTAATCTTCCACATCCTCAATGCCATGCACTCTGCTTCCCTTGTCCTTACCACTTGCCATCCCCTCCACGCCCCTTGGAGTCCACCCTGCTTTGTCTCTTCACTTCCAGGCCCTGCTGCCTTTTCCTTCCACCAAACCCCTTCACCTCTGGATCCTCTGCTTCGCTGATCGCTATTGCCCAACCACTGCATTCCTGCTGCTTCCCCTCCAAACTCTTTCTTCCTCGGCCTCTGGAGCTCCATTTTCTCCCACTAATTCCATTGCCTCTACCAATAATAAAATTCTCCTTATGTCTGCTCCACTCCTGGCTATGCAATCTCCCCATGAATAAATTTAAGCTGACACCTCTAATATGCATAGGCAGCAGCACTGAGCAATAGAAAAGCTCAATCAAGCTTTTTCATTTTTCACCAAAGTCTACAGGGCTCTGCTCATGGATGGCTAAAATATTTCCCAAAATATTATAATTCATTGAATGTGGGATTAACATGATTTTGTGTTGTTTCTCTGTCTCCTTCCTCCACCATAGAGCTGATGTGGGGTGCACTACATGATAAAGGAGGAAAAAATGAAACCTCCTTCAATCTCTTCCTTCTGTAATTCCCCCTGTAATTTATTTTTTTCTGTCTGGGAAATATCATTCAGAATATCAACATTTAAAACACTATTGGAGCATGGGCAGATCAAGATGGAGGTGTGTGTTTTCTTATGCCAGCAGGTGTCAATTGCTGCTATCAATCAGTTCTTTGATCAAAGGATAATTATTTTCCCATCTGGTTCTCTGGTTCTCCTGCCCATTGATGTCCTGGATATTCCCTGCAAAACTGGAGTTGGACTGCTCAAAAGTTACCATGTTACATACATGATAATAATTCGAATGCAATTTCTTTTCCCCTTGTTTTTCAAGATTCTTGATTTTTTTTTCCTCCCTTCAAAACTGATTAGGTTGGCATATGCTTCACTGACAGCATCTGAGACAAGTTTCTAGAGCAGTGTTTCTCAACATGTTTTTATAAAGTACCCTTTTTTCAAAAAAACATAAGTACTCCCAGCCCTCCTCCCTGCACTCTAACCCAATGCACCCACCCCTCCCTCAGAGCCAGGCACGCAATGCCTCCCCTTCCCCACAGCCAGGCACCAGATGTATGGTAAGCCTACATTTTGAAGTGCCCACTTCCACTGCCTGCCCTGCCTTGGGGGCTTGTATGCAGGAAGCAAGTGGCCTACCAGTCATCAAGTGGGGCTGTGCATGCCCACCCCAGCTTAGTACCCCCTAGCATGGTGCTCGGGGGAAATTGCCCTCTAGTCCCCCTCGCTACGCCACTGATGTGGAGGGTGTCTTTTGGAGCAAAGACTATTGAGCTCCTTCACTGCCTTTTAGCTCCTTTCTGCAGCACCATTGCCAAGGAGCGATGGGGATGCGTTGTACTGAGCTGCTGGCGTGGGTGGGTGGCACATCTCCAGGTTCAGCTGCCCTCCTCGCTGTAGCACCCCGGGGAGGCTGCCAGAGATGAAATGAACTAGGAGAGGTGGTCGTGGAAGTGATATTTTTTTTTCTTCCCACCCCCCAACTTGGAACTGCCCTGGGTCTCACTGGAGCCATCGCCACTGCAACCACATGCTTTTCCCACCAGCACTGGGGCTCATGCGCAGAGCAACTGTTAACATCCAGACGCACATTTCTGAACATTCAATTTGACAGGCACGTGTCACTATCCCCTTCCTGATCCCCTTTCAGGGCAAAATCCTGGACATTTTTTGCCAAATTTCACTTGTTGACGTACCCCCCCAGACCCCTCTCGTGTACCCCTAAGGGTACACATACCACTGTCTGAGAAACACTGTTCTAGAGTAGACCCCCCAAAACAATTCATTGATATCCCTAATTTGCCTAATATATTGATTAAAGTAGTAGATTTAATCTGCTCAAATTTCCAACTGCCATCACTAGTCAAAATACAGTAAATTTCCTAGTTGTTTACAACATTCCCCATAACTCACCTTTCAAAATCCATGGGTGCTATTGATGCTTATTGTACTATGATACCACATCCAGTGCAAAAATGCCCCAATAACTGATTGTGGGTGAAAACAGATAAACACTGTGGTCTCAAACTCACAAAGAAAAATAATAAAGAGGGAAAAAATTGATCACCATATAAGTTTCACAAAAAGATCACTCCATATTTGACCTTTCAGTCTTTATTCTCAAAGGAAACCTCCCCAAGAGCTTCAAAAGATTTATCCCAGGAACTTAAATTTAAAACTGCTAGATATGAAATTTCGTGGTCTTAAAAAATACCAATACTGAGTGCAAAAATATTTGCAAAAAATAATTGATTTTTCCACAGTTGATCTTGAAACAAATAATTGAATGTGTGTTCTTTGTACAATATAGCATATCACATCATTTATAGTAAGGTCCAGTGAGGAAATACTGGCTTTTTATGGCTTATTACAACAACCTGTAACCTACTAACTCCTCTTTTTTGTTCTGTTGCTGCCAAAGCATTAAAGAGCCACTTCACCTTGAACCAATCCCTTGCAATATATGTTAACTACTCAGCCTAACTAATGTGTTCCAATAGGTATTTAGCTGTGATTCTCCCAGTATGTGTCCAAGACCTGAAAACGAGCTATGTCTATCTTAAAAGCCTCTCTCTCTCTCTCTCTCTCTCTCTCTCGCTCAACAAAAGAAGTTTGTCCAGTTAAAAATATCACTACTCATCTATCACCTGGATATCAATAGTCAATGCAGGAGGAGAGCTTTTAGAAAGGATTTTATGTTGTTGGCCATTATATTCCCTTCTCCTTCTGACACAGGTAAGAGGCTTTCTTGTCTCCTTTTTGGCTTCTCTCTCTCCCTTGTTCTCTTTCTGGAGATTCTTGGGCAAAGCCAGAAGGGTCAGGATCATCTCAAATTAACTGTTAAGTTGATGGGAAGCTCTAAAAAATATTTTAATTAATGCCTTTCTAGTGTCTTTCGTGTGCTGTGAAGAAAAGAAATCATGCAGTTTGGAAATTCTGCAATCATACTAGATTCCCAGGAGAACCGATGTGGGGCTATCATTATTCAGAGAAAGCTGCAACACTGAAAGTACATGCACTACTGTGGTGTTGTATGAGGCCTTCTGCTGTCTTGTACACGCTGCAATCTTTAGTTTCCAGGACAAGGCCTATTATCCACTCCATTGCTGAGCTTATTCTTGCAGAGATTGTTCTGTGTTAGGAGCAATTGTCCATCACATACATATACACAAATATCCTCTGTTTCCAAACAAAAGGCTTTTGAAAGTAATTCTAGCATATCAAAGGACTAATGCATTGATTTAATATTCTGTGTCTCATAGGTATAATAAGAGAAGAGGTGACTATGGGCTAGAATTAAAAGGCATTTAGGTACACAAAGATGCAACTAGATATCTAGACTCAGATCGCAAAGATATTTAGGTGCCCAATTTCCATTATAATCAATGGGAGTTAGGTGCCCAATATCTTTGAGGTGTGGGAACCTCATTGGATTTACAACAGTGTCTAAGGTGTTTGGTCATCTAATCCTCATTGGATGTTACAAGGAGTTAGGCTTCTAACTCACTTAGGTGGTGTCAATCCATCTTCATCTGTAGGAGACTAACTACCTTTGCAAATCTGGCCTCTGTAAAAGAATATGCATAACCATGGCTACAGACTATATAGGAATGGATACATTCATGGGTGCCAAAAGATTAAGTTTAGACCATTAGGGACAAAAATGTTTTGAAGGAGGAAAACAGGGCTCTTTCTTCTTGTGTTACCGCATATAGGAAGAAAATGGTTTCGAAGATGAAAAGAGGAATTCCTTCCTCACTGTATATTTTTATTTATTCTGACTCAGAAAGGCAATCTATTTTACTAAATAATCCAACTGGTCTGAACTTTTTTATTAGTCAAACATTTTTTGAAAAAAATTGGCCTCTTTTTCAACCTGGAAATTTTTTCAAGACTGCTGTCCATCACCCTTCAGTTGGGCCATTGTATGTGCACTCAATGTTTGGTGTCCTCCAGGTTTTGGTGGAGATAGCACTGTAGCCGAAGCAGAGCTGGGATTGGGGCAGGCAGCTCACCACAGCCCACTTATAGTTATATGTCTTGGCTGAAATTCTCAAGTTTCACCTTTGGCACCCGCCACCTGGGGCATCAGGACTCAGGACTTGCCCCTCTCTCCTTCCAAACACACACCTGTGGTAGCAGGGCTTGGGCAGGCTCAGGCTTTGGTCTCCCTCTCCTAGGGGCATGTATTAATTTTTGTCCTCAGAAGGAGGTTGCAATGCAATGAAGCTTGAGAATCCCTGAATTAATCAATAATTATTAAAGAATAGATCATGGAAATAGTTGTGATGTAGGGAAGCCAAATTTTTTAAAAACATCTTGTGATTTGGAGTGTTTCAATTTATATCTACCTTACTTGTGACACATTAAATGGGCCTGATTTTCAGAACATGTTGGTCCCCACCATCAGATAGTCAAGAGCCTTTACTTTGGGTTCCCCAGAACTGAGGCACCGCAACCTACTAATCACTTTTGAAAATCTTGGCAGGAGCCTTTCACCTCAGAGTTACCACTTCAATTCTTCCTAGGTCTTTTGTGACAAAAACATTACCACCCGGGGGGCATTCATTGGTTACTGCAAAATCAGATGTTGATTTTATAAGGTTCCAACTGCATGGATGATATCACAAAATCCATCACCACAACTGTCACTGATTGCCACCTATGATCTCCTCAGAGAGGCCAAGGACAGAATGGACATGGTAGGGTGGCGATGAAGTGAGGAACTTTGCACTCACTCAACATGCTGCACCAGTACAGTTCTTTGGGCAGCAATCTCCAGAGATGTCAATCCAGCACTTTTCTTAATCATTCAATTAACTACAAACGTAAGAGGAAAAGTGAGTTCCTAATACATATTCCTAGCTAAAGTCTCTAGAAGAGCCTGAAAACTGATGTTTGCTAGGTTAGCAGTAGCAAATCCTACTTTAGATTGGAGTTCTGTAGAGTTGAAGTTTATTTTTGGCTTTATGGTAAAATATTGCGCTTGTTTAGGAATAAAGAGTGAGGGCTACCATAGTGCTACAGGCAGTGTCCCCATATGTAATTTCTTCCTCATGTCTACAGTGCTGCTCATTTCTGAAGTTTTATAATGATGTCAAGTGTATTTCTGTGGGAATCATTACTAATAGCTGGTACAATCTGAAAGTGTTTATTCCCTCTGAAGGAGAAAAAAGTATAGAATGTGGAGGAGGAAAGGAAATGTTTCTGCAAGCCACCTAGGCAAGCGATTATAATTCAAAGTGCATATGAAGTAATTTAAATCCTCAGTAGAAGTTCTTATCTACTCTCTATTAGAGCTTCTGCAGTAACATTAAACACTCTCCTTCACTGCAGTAGATATGATTTTTACCATAAATAAAAAGAAACAGTTTAAATCACAGGATTGTGATGCTGGCGTATTTTACACAACTTGACGGTTTTCTTTTTTCAGTTTGACCCATTTAATCATTTATGATTGAGTACTAATATCCATAAAATATATGAATGAATGAAACTTGCTTTGTACAACAGCAGGATCAGTATAACATCTGACTATTCACTTTGTAGATTTGAGGCAGCAAAATAAATTTTACCTTGAGGTATAAATGTGTATTTGCTTGATAGGTTTTCTTCCCCACATTAAATTCTGTATATGTATTACCCAATATTTATTCACCAAGGCATGTGCAGCATTGTATGGTTGTCTGTCAGCTTGCTTTCACTCAAATATATTTGAAACAGTATATAAGATATTCACAGAAAAAATCGAATAAATAAATTGTTAGTTAATGAACTTTGTTAAATATCACTAAAATGGCAAGGCATTGGCTCATTTACAGTTAAATCTGAGCACAGCCATTCTGATAATGAATCATTAGAATTCTGTTCTTTAAATCATTACTTCACAGAACTCTTCACACTGTGAGAATGAGGTAGCATCTGAAAAATATTCATCCGCAGACTTAAAGCGTTTAACATGAGATGGTACAGTAGGAAAATATTACAGTTCCATTTGCTTTTGAAGATCTGAGTTCAAACTTGTGGTATGTGGCAAATGAAAAGCGATGGAGTGACTTCATCACAGTGCACAACTGAGATATGAGCATATCAAAACCTCTGCTGTACAGTTCAATACAGTTGCCTGTTTTGATTGTATGGAGCCCATAACTTGTATTCTGGGTTGCTACAGACCAGAAGTGAAATGTGCTGGCATGTTTTTTTCCATTATAGCTAGACATTTAATGTTCTCATTCAATACCCTGAACTGAAATGCCAATAACATTTGATTTGCATGAAAATATCAGTGTATTTTCCCCACAAAATGTTTAAGGATCATGCTTATGTTAATTCTATGATACACAGAGGAAGTTTGCTGGTTGTTTATTTTTGTTGCAGGGATTATGTGTCTTATCAACACTGAACACATTTAAAATAGTATATTGAACTGCAGAATTTACAATCCATGCTTTATTGGTTGTTACGAATTGGGAAGCATGCTTTTTTTAACTATCAGAGTTGTATCAAATTTGCTTTCTATCAAGATTCAATCATTAAAACTGATGAAAAATCCATTCAGATGTAGAATCTTGAAAGTTGGAAATTAAAGAAAAATGTCAGAAAGTTGAAAAAAAAATGTTGGCAAATTTTTTTCTTATATTGAGACATTCTACTCAAGATAGATTCCCTCCCTGCTAGCATAATCTCTGCCTGCTCCAAGCCGTCATTAACTTGTTCTATCCAAGTCCCAATCTCAGGAAGAGCAAAATAATTGTTTGACTGAGGTACAGAAAAAGAGAATGTCATATTATATGCGTGCTAGAGCACCACTGATCATCTTATCTGATCAATCTCTCTCACCCCAAATATTCTCGTGCACATTGTTAACATATAGTACACCTGTGGAAACCCATACAAATGTGTCAGAATAAATGTGTAAGTATTTGTCGTCTTCATCTGGGCTGTCTCTGAAAGAAAAGATGGGAACACTTCAATGGGATCCACTTTACCCCAGCTAAGACATGGAAGTGAAGTACTAACATGTGCTTAACAAAATCAGAGCAGATGCTGAAAGAGTCAGCATGGGCACTTGACCTTTGTTCATTTATATGAGGGGTCTCAAGCTCCTGGCCTGCAGGCCATCCCTAACTGGAACAATTGCACAATCTGGCCCAGAAGTTCCAGTTAGCTGTGGGGAGAAGGGTTGTCAGTTTCCCAAGTTTCACTGCTTTCCACCATCACCTGCCCTCTCCTCCCATTTCACCCCACCTGAGGATGCAGCTTCAGGGATTACTGTGGGGGAGGGGCTGGTGCAGTGCAGCAGCAACAGTCACCCTACCCCCTTTCCCTGCATTCCCCACAGTGGCAACAGCAACGAGGACATGGAGCACAGCAGAGAGAGCGTACCCGCAGAGTGCTCTCTGCTTCCCCGCCGCTCCAATTTGCCCTTGATTGCTTAAATAGTCTGCTGCCTGTTGCAGTTTAGCTGGTGGCAGAATTTGATATTTATAATAATCTACATATATTTATCAACGTTTTATGGTTGAGCCATTGAAAAGACAAAAATACATACACACACACACACACACACTTTCTCATTTTCAATGGCTCAACCATAACACTACATTAGAATAGGTTTATTTGTGCTGATCGATTGTAACCCAATACTGTCACCATTATTACACAGTATGCAACCAGCAGAAGAGCCATGATTCAATACAACAGTCAACCAGTATGGAAAATTATTGTTTTTAATGGTGAAATCTTGCATATGGGTCTCCATTTTGGTCAATGCTAAGCTTATGCTGACAAATTCGTACAGTCTTCAGTGCTCCAGAATTCAAATAATTCACTAAAGAAAGAACAGCCCAATGTCCCTTACTATGTGTAAAATCAATATGAAAATAATTCAGAAGAAAAACTTACTTTTTGTTTTACAGAGGCTATTTTCAGTGATGAGAACTTCAAAAGATACAGAAGATAAGTTTGAATGGATACCCCCAAAAATCTCAATGAATGTCAAATCTGTCGGGCTCTTCAATCTGGAAAAGCACACTTGCAAATTCTTAGTTGTGTCCTGATTTAGCAAGGTATTGAAGTTTCTCCATTACTCAATGGGAAATAAGGGCCTACGTTTCCAGAATTACCTGTTCCCATCAGGAAAGATATGTTACAAAAACATATTTTCCTGTAATATTTTGGCACCTCTGCTTTCAAGCTTGAGCTGAACCCCTCAAAAATTAATAGAATTTTTCACATCTCATTAAAGCCTCAGTTTGAGTTTGTCAAGCGGTGTGTCAGTTCTTGTTTAATCAGAATCAGTTTCACCATTCTTAGTTGTTAATTTTTTCAACTATGATTCTGATCCAACAATGAGTTCCATGCAATTAAATACCTAGTTCACTGCATGATCAGTATAGCCAGTAGTTACACAAACAATACAAATATGGAAGTAATAGTTTGAGTCATGCATCAGATCTTGTATGGTATGTCTATACTAG
>CM057846.1:141647928-141662948 GCA_030068395.1 Apalone spinifera
AATGCCTACATTAGTCTCCCTAGTTTGAACTAGGGGGCTAGTGTAGACATACCCGTACTAATAGCAATATCAAATCCAAGTGCAAGAAAGAAAACTTTTAAACTTCTGTAACTAAGCATGTATCAAACCTGATCATTAATAACAGCAGAATACAGCATGGGGCAGGGAAATAGATCAGGCCTCAGTAGTTTATGATTCTGTTCCTGGCTCTGTCACTTAGCTGTTGTGTTACTTTAGGCTAATAATTTCATGGTGCCTCAGTTTCCTTGTGTATAAAGTAGAGGTACTGTTCACCCTCATTTATAAAGTATATTGATAGCTAGATGGATGGATAGATGGGTGAATGGCATTACAAAGAGCTGCATATTATTATCATAATCATCACTATTATTATTTATTAGAAGACTTACCCAGTATTGCTTGGGTCCTTCAGAGCAGGGGGCTGGGTGTATGGGGAGTTCAGGATTCAGGGCTGGGATGTGAAGAGGGGTTCAGGAAAGAGGGTGGGTGCAGGAGTCATGGCAGGGGGTTGGGAGGAGGGGAAGGCTCGCAGCAGGGGTGGGGGTAGCTACTGGTTGCTTCCTGGGGCCAGTCTGCCTGCACAGCCTGCCTGCTGGCTTCTCCCTAGGACTGCAGTGGGAGCTGTGTTGCCCACCTGCTGGCTTCTCTCTGTGGCCAGCCCAAGGGCAGTGGGGGCCAAGCAGGCTGCCCACCAGCTTCTATCCTGGCCTGGCCAAGGGCAATGGGGGCACCATAGACCACTCACCAGATTTCCCCCAGGGGTGGCCTGGAGTCGGGAGGTGCAGTCTGCCTGCCAGCTTCTCCCTGGGGTCTGCTGGGGCAGATCTGCACAGGCTGCTGACTGGCTTCTCCCTGGGGTGGCCAGTAATGGCCAGCAGCTATTTCCCAGGGCAGGACAGGGTGCCAGGAGCCATGCTTCTGACCAGTGGCTAATCTCTGGGGCTGGGGCTCTTGCTGTCTCCCTGTGGTCATTTATGAGTTTAACTGTCCCGTGCTTGATGTCCCTCTGTCGCTATTCAGTAGTATAACTGTCCCTACTCTCACCCCCTCCCTTTTTATTTGATGCAAAAAACAGTCACATTCCAGGCACATCCCATTGTCCTGTACCTGATCTTGCTTTAAGTTATGATAAGAGGAAGCTGCTTACCAAATCTGATGGTCCTAGCTCTTACCATTTAGGAGGAGTTCTTGAACAAACGAAGTTACAGATGGACACAAACGCAGACAGACCAATGCACAAACTCTCTAAAATATATAGTAGATATCTAAGATAATACAATAATTCTGAATGAACTGTATAATTTAGGGATAGATTGTCAAAAACAATGACCTCTTCCCAGAGGTACATATCAGAAGAAATTCTGAAGTGGAAAAAAAAATTCCACCTCCAGGGCCTCTGAACAAAATGACTATATCACATTGAAAGGACAAATCTTGATCCTATTGAAGCCAAAGATCATATTCACATTAACCTCTAGGGAACTAAGATTTGTCTCTGAATATTTTGAATGTCAGGAAACTTCACAAATTTGGCATAATGTCTAAAGCTCTAGTGGGCAATCGGGAACAGCCTGTAGTTCACTTTATTTTAAAAAAATGTATACTGGGAATGAGCAGAAGAAAATGCTCTCAAAACTCCCAGCTTCAGAAATTCAGAGTTTGCAGAATTGGGCTATAAATTTCACAAGGACAGGTTTTCTCATGAGATGTCTGGTACTTCCCACTTCTTACTGAGCTGGAAATACCCCGAGGAAAGCCTTTCATTTGGCAGAGTATTTTGTCACTTCTGTATCTGTAGTCAGGACAAGAAATATATAGCAGCAAAGCAATCAGAGCAAAGTCACAATAAAAAAAAATCCTGTAGCAAGTCAATCTCTGGATGACCTACCTGCATTATGCACTGTAACCCCCTAAAAAAACCTATAAATGTTAAAATACTGAATCGCTATTAACACTGAATTTTGTGTCTAGGCAAAACCAAAGCCATTAAAGAAAGGCTGCTAGCTATAGACTCTGTTTGGGTTTTTTTTATATTATGTCCCTGTTCTGTTTTTATTTTGATGTTTGAATGGTGCTCACCGTTTGCTCCTAGGGCCCTGATATTTCATATAAAAACACACAAAGAAAGAACAAGTGGGCTGGTGTTAATAATAAAACCCTCCCAGCAAATCTGGACTAGTAATGCCCTAGGTGGCCATTTAGGGACAGGCAGTCATACAGGGACATAAAAGGAAACCTGCCCGAACTTTCCTCTCCTTTGTGGTGGCATTCATTAACTCCCTAGATTCCTTTGATGAACAACCTGTCTAGGGTTCTATGCTCTGAAGAGGGGAAGATCTTTTGGTTTTGTTTTGGTTTCACAAAACAAGACGCTATGATCTCAAGGTGCAGTGGGGGACATCTAGGTTGGCTATTAGGAAAAAGTATTAGGAGGGTGGTGAAGCACTGGAATGTGGTAGTATCTCCATCCTTAGAAGTTTTTAGGCCACGTTTGAAAAAGCCATGACTGGAATGAATTAGTTGGGGCTGGCTGAGCTTTGAGCAGGGGGTTGAACTAGATCAGTGTTTCTCAACCAGTGGTACGAGTACCCTTAGGGGTACTCAAGAGATGTCTGGGGGGTACTTCAACACAACTGAAATTTGGAGATAACTGCATTTTTGTTGTAAGTTTTACTGCGCTTTATTATTTTTGTACTTTTTATACCCCAAAATTTCATCTCCTGCCCGGCTATGATTAAGTTGTTTCAACAAATGTGTTGCAATGGTAGAAAAAATTGTGTGTGTCTGAAAACTGTAGGTGCTTCTAATTATATCTTTTTTAAAAGGGGGTACTTTATAAAAAAAAAAGGTTGGGAAACACTGAACTAGATGATCTTCTGAGGTCTCTTCCAACCCTAGTCTTCTATGATTTTATTATTATAAATAGATCCCCCTTTGAGATTGTGCCTTGAACCCAGGGACCACATAGTCCTCCCATCCTCACCTACTTCTAGCAATGGAATCTTTGTGCTTATGGAGCAAGAAGGAAGTAGCGGCATGGATCTGCTCCTTTCATCCACTCATGAACTTCACACAGAAGCTCATCACAGGATCTGGGGCTAGGGAAAGGTGGGGAAATAAACAAAGGAAACATTATGGGTAAGTCTACACTACAGAGCTTTTCCGGGATACCAAAGGTATCCCGGAAAAGCTCTGCGGCATCCAAGGAACGCATCTCCTTTTCTGAAAAAAATGTCGGAAAAGCAGATGCGTTTTTTCGACATCCCTGTAAACCTCATTCTACTAGGAAGAAGGGATGTTCCAAAAGAGGGTTTTTTTCCAACATTTGGCCCATTTGGCCAAATGTTGGAAAAGCCTCTTTCAGAAGAAAAGCAGAAAAAGTTACACAAATTGTGGTTCGCAATTTGCGTATCTTTTCCCAACATTTCTTTGTAGTGTAGACATAGCCTATGTCTGGTTCCTATCTAGGGAACTCAGGTTGTGAGAAAAGGGTTTCTAGAGTCAGGTGCCTTTACCACTAGATCATCCCTCATCTAGCTGGAGAAACAAGAATTGAATTCTTGCATCTGCAAAAGGATTTTCTAATCTGAAAACACATTCAAGTGATAGAACTGAAGGGGGAAAACCTTAATTTTTGTAGCCAGAAATGAAGCAATATTCTTGTGGTCAGAAATGAAGCAATATTTGACAGTTCACTTTGTAATTTATTAAACAGATTTTAAAAAACCAGGGCAAAGGTCAATGTAAAACATAATCCTTTTGGTGTGGTGTTTATTGTCATTTCAAGAATTTTAACTTCATTTGCTGCAGTGGAACTTGAAACAGCACATTACTTGTAAATGCAGAGCAACTAACTCACACTCTACTAGTGATGTATGTTTCTGCCTATTAACAGGTAGTTTGATACAGGAGAAGCATATAATATCAGATAATTTTGACTCCTAAGAAAACTTGAAACATCTTGGTTAATAGATGTAACCTTTTAGGTGTTAGCCAAAATGAAGCACACAGTAAACAAAGCAACCTTAGTCAAAGGATATAATGTATCAACTATTAGTTATAAATTTATGGAATCATAGGGTTGGAAGAGGCCTCAGTAGGTCATCAAGTCCAACTCCTTGTTAAAGGCAAAATACATCTCAAATAAATCATCTCTGTCAGGTCTTTGTGAACCCGGGGCTTAAAAACTTCCACCGTCTCCCTAGGTAAACCATTCCAATGCTTTACCAACTCCCAGAGTAATAGTTTTTTCCTAATATCCAATTAGACTTTCCCCACTGGGTCTCATTCTGTCATCTGTCACCACTGAGAACAGCCTCCCTCCATCCTCTTTGGAACTTCCCTTCAGGAAGTTGAAGGCTGTTCTCAAACCCACATCACTCTTCTCTTCTGTAGACTAAATAAGTCAAAATCCCTGAGCCTCTCCTCATAAGTCATGTACTCTAGCTCCCTAATCATTTCTGTTGCCCTCCATTGGATTTTCTCCAATGCATCCACATCATTTCCATAATAGGGAAAAGGGCAGAATGGGACATAATACTCCAGATGTTGTGACTTCGCTGGTGCTGAATAAAAGGGAATCACTTCCATAGATTTTCTGGCAATGCTCCTACTAATGCACACCAATTTGCTGTGAGAGGATTTAAATATCCTGGGCTTTATTTGCATCTTCCCGTCCGGGTGCCATTTTAAAATCCCCCCTAGTCTGAACTAACTGCCTGCGGCTACACGTGGCAGTCAAAACTGTTACACCTCATCTAACATTTAACTGTTACACCTCATGTAACATTTAAATCCCGGGCTTCATTTGCAACTTTGAATGCCTACATTAGCCTCCCTAGTTTGAACTAGGGGGCTAGTGTAGACATACCCTAAATCTCTCAATGAGGACAGTACAGTGACAAAATAGAGACTTTACTTTATAATGAGATAGACAAGGTGAGTGAGGTAATAGCTTTTATTTCTTCTGTTAAATGAAAACAAAGAGACACACTTTGGAGCCACATAGAGCTCTTCAGGGTTGGGAAAGGTAGTCTGAGTGTCACATTGTTTTATAACGTGAACCTCTCCATTTGTGTACCACAAGGCATATTTGGAAGGAGGGATGCGCAGTTGGAAAGTTCACAGAATTTTTAGTTAATTTTACAATTCCATAGGTGTGAATAGAAATAGGATTTCATTATACATTTGTATGTGTCTGATGTCATTAAGAGTTGACATTGTATATATTGAAAATCAGGAAAATACCAGGAAGAATGCAAAAGAATTTATTCAGCTAGCAAATGTGTATTTATTAATTTGTATTTCTTCTCGCTGGGTTGCATCTGCCACAAATTGTCCCTCACTGTGAACTCCAGATGAGATCTTTGAGGGTTGCCACAGCCTTCATTCTGCATTAATCACATATCCTTCTTTTGGTCCCAGTTCAGCAAATTACTTAATATGTTTAAATCCTTCCCTATTTAGAGACAGGCCCATTGAAGTCAATATGCTTATATGCTTGGTTGATAGGGATGGACTTAAGTATAAGTGTAAAGTACATGCTTAAATTTAAGCACATGATGAAGTGATTTATGGGGATCAGTACATTTTATAATCCACAAGTGTCAGTGGAAGTTCTGACACCCTGAGTTCTCAAGAAAGGGGTAATTCAAAAGAGAAACAGTCCACAACATGTGCTGCTTTGACTCTCTGAGATAAATAGATTAATGATATTAGAAAGTAAAGGTTACAGTAAATAGAGTTTGTGTCTGCTGACATATGTACTTTGGAGATTATAAAATGAGCTACCTCCCAACCTTGGCTTTGACTGCCCAAGTGAGCCCCCCTGTATAAAAGTCACGTACGGCAGCTACTACATGAGGATAAATTATATGGAATATTTTGCTTCCTCAGCTGAGCTCTCAAAGATGTTATATATCGCAAGGAGGAATTAAAAAGGAGGAAGGTCATCATAAAAGTATTTAAAGGAGAAATACCTTTCTGAATATAAACCTAGAAAACATACTGATGGAGCATTTGGAGAGAAGCTATTGGGAATGATTCACTACTAAGGTATACCAATTCATGCCAGAGAAACTCCATTGAAATATAGTTTCATCAGAAAAGTTTGATGTTATCAAGTTTTTACTCAGGCCCCATTATTCTCAGTTCATTTTAAGAGACTGATGAATTAGGGATCTGTAGTGCCATTTAGGCACAGGCCAGCCCTGAAGAGTTGAGAGGCCACGCCTCCACAAATGGAACTCTGGGTAAAATGTTGCCTCAAGGAACCAGCATTCCTTTCAGAGTTCCCTGTGTACAGTAGGTAATGTAGATCATACTCTACCCCTTCAGAAGTCACAGGATATTCTCCTAAGCCTAGGGATCAGGTGACATTTACCAACGTTTGTTTAGCGTACCCATACATATACATTAAATCTGGCAGAAAAATGAGGTGGGGGAAGAGAAATTGTTTCAATTTCATAGAACTCTAACCTGTCCCATTATTGATTTTATTTATTTATTTATTTGGTTAGTGATTTCTTTATATCAAAATGGAAATAAAATGGTTGCAAAAATAAGGAAAAGGACAACATTTTGAATAGTTTTCTTCATTTTTTTTGTAATTTGTAAATATTCATTTTTTGATAGGAAAAAACTTTTCCTTCCCAAACTTTTATCTGGCTCCTATCTACAGACATTGGGAAATGGAAGCTCATCTAAAAAGCACATCACACACATGTTCAGCCAGACCAGAGGAAGAGGGGGAAAATGGCCATGTCTACACTAGGAAAGTATTTCAAAATTACTAAAGTTGACTTAAGAACTCCCTATGTAATGAATTTGAATTAGCATGTCCTCACTATGGGGAAGCCTCGAAATTAGTCCAAGGCAGGCTCTGTTAATGTGGGTGTGCTACTTCAGACTTACCCCCAGGAAGCACTTGGGAGTAATTAGTTGGAATTACTCTAGACAGTATTTATTGCAAAATAGTGGCACCAGAGCTTCCATATGAATCCTATTTCAAAATAACTATTTTGGAATTAGTTTTACTCCTGATTCTGCAGCCCATTATTTTGAAATAATGGGTTTGATAGTATAGACCCTCTGCTTATAAATTTGACCTGGGGGAAGGGTTATTTCCAAATCAAATCCTAGTGTCGACCAGGGCAATGTGGCTTGTCATCTTTGCACACTCCTAGCCTTGGGTTGCTCTGAGACTCAAAACTTCTGCCAGCATAAGTTAGGATATTTCTGTACAGTGGAGAAAAAAGTTCATTCTTAACTCAGGTAACTTTGCATGCTGTGGTAATCCACAATGATTAGAGCAGAAACTGCTCTGAATTTCCCCATTTCCAGACATGAAAACATGAAAGTAATGTGCATAGGAATGCCTCTAACGACTATATGCTTTTTGTTCACAAAGGGGATTTCATTGTGCTTATATACTACAACTATGGATAGGGACAGAAGTAGGGGTAAGAAACCCTTCCAATATTATTAAGGCATGTCTACACAGCAGGGCTAAAGCCGAAATAAGCTATGCAGCTTGAGTTGAGCAAAGTCAATTGTGCAGCTTGAGTTGAAATACCTTATTTTGGCTTTTGGTGCTATCTACACAGCAAGAAGTCTGAGAGAGCACTCTTCCTCTGACTTCTCTTACTCCTTGGTTTACAAGAGTCAGAGTAAGAAGTCCTCCAGTTCACCATTATTTTGACATTATGTGCTTGCTGTGCAGATGTGGACCATGTTATTTTGGAATAAGGTCAGTTATTCTGAAATAACGCTGCTGTGTAGACATGGCCTTAGAAGCCTTTCCTCTTCAAGCCAATAAAAATCTTTGAATTTTTTTAAATGGCTTTTTTTATGAAGAATGAATTTTCCTTTGAAATCTTTTTTTAAACAAAATTTGAGATGAGGAGGCTATAAAAAGATGGAGAACACCCAAACCTCAGTTTCTTTTAAAAAATTCACAGCCAACGACTGAAATTTTTAGTAGTCAAAAACAAAGCAACACACTCCCACACATAAAAGTGATGGTTTTAATTTTCACTGAAAGCCAAACAGATATGGATTGTGGATTTTCAGTTTTTCCACATAACCCACTCCCCCAAAAAACCATGAAATAGTTTGCCAATAATAATTTTTAAATGTCATTTTCTTCCTAACTCTTCATAGAACATAAACTACTAAGTCTAACTTTACTTCTTTTATCTTAATGGAGGTATCTTTAGAGAAAATGGTGTTAGAGCTTAATTTGGTGCAAATTAGTTTGTGTAAATAAGTGTATCCATTCTGATGGATTATATGGAAGTGCAACAGATATTGTGGAGGACAGTTTGTTTTGGATGTTAAAGTGTGGTTTAACTGATTGTGATTACCTTGTTGGGATTTGCATGTGAGAAACTTAACTCTAAATTAAATAGTTATTGGGTTTCTGGTGGGTATTACACATTCACACATCCTATAGTCCTTCTCCCCAAATGTGTGTATACACATATTTATGGATGCTTCTCCCTTTGATAGCTTTGATTCATCAATATATGTGTATGTGTAAATTCAAAACAATGAATTTTACCTATTCTTTCTTATTTTAACTATGGTTAACCTATTTTAAAACAACCTAAGGGAATTTGACACCCAAAGTGCATTACAATTCTCTTAGGTTTCTTTAAAATCTTTGGCTGCTCTGGGCTTATGCATACACATACATATACATATAGAGATAAAGCACACACTTCACTGTCAATTAGCTAAAAAGGTCAGTCCTTTAAAATGGTTTATAGAATGGTTTAGGGAACATTCACAGGAGTTGTATATCATATAACCACATTTCCTGTACTGCCTTGTTTTATCAGGGAGGAAAACTTTCCTGCCATGACATACGAAGAAGACCACAAAGACCCTTTCTGAAGAGTATAATGAGAATGGGTTACTTACATACCATTCCACATTCTCATTACAAGCTTTTTAATGAGAAGGGATTAATTTTCTGCCATTTTCTATTCTCATTACTTCTCAGTCAAGGGAACAAGGTATCAGGGGCTTAATACCTAATTTATATTCAGTGAATCTTAGTAGTGAGTTGCACTCCTTTGACCTTTTCAATATTTTATACTTTGATTGGGGGGTCATTCAACTCCTGCCTTGTTTATAGCCTTATTACAGTGAGTAAGGAGCAAAGAGTACAACGGACAGCCAGTCAAATGTCACACTATCAGAAAGGTCAATTTAATACAATACACTTTTATCAGTTCAAGAATATACAAAGCATTAAGCTTCTGATACCCAGAAGTATTAGAATGAAAATGGCACTGTATCCCATCTATATGGCCCAATTTGTATCAAGAGTTGGGGAACAGAATAAACATACAATCCAAAATTATTGTTGTTTATTTGCAATTGACTAGCTTCTTGTGTAGCTGAACATAACGATGTAAAACTTTGTATACACCTCTGACTTTGCATCAGTATAAATGACTGTCAAAGATACGTGGCAATAGAAAAATTGGACCTGTTCTTCAGTAATTTGTCCTTATACAAATCTTTTAATAATAGTTCATATGCATTTTTAGTAGAGCTGATTAAACATATCTTAAATTTGGATTCAGCATTTTTGTGGAAAAATAAATTTGTCCAGGATTTTTATAGAAGTCTAGATTAAGGGTTGGTACAAATATTTCAGAACATAGAAACTTTAATTACAAAACATTGTAAATATTCTTCAATCTTTCTTGATAAGTTCTGATATTTAGTTTTCACTGGTTAGGGTGAATAAGCAAAAGTTTGAATGTTTATCCCAATCTTACATAAATCACTTGAGTCTGCAACACTGGACTGGACATTTCAAACATATTCAGCTTTTTAAAAAAAGAATCTAATACCCATGCTATTTTACACAAGTGGGCTCACAGAGTAGGATCTCTCAGATGCATACAGTTAAATCTGTATGTAAGTGTGCAGAATCATAGCCTATAATGTTGTTTTAGCACTTCTGTTTGAGGGAACTTCGGAAATTCAGAAGCATAAAACAGAAAAAAAAAGCAGAAAATAAAGACTTAATTTAATTGTTTAAAATACATTTAATTTTTGCTAGAAGAACTGTGTCTTTTAAAAATTATTATTTTATCTGAACCAGTTTACGCGGCTCAAATAATTATTCAGTTAAACCCAGCTAAATAATGAACATATGTTAAATAAATACCACTTGATTACTAGGAGCAAATATAATAGATGTTAGTAATTCTCTGTATATAACAGACATCATATTTATTCTTCAATTCTTAATCCTCAAAAATGCTTCAAATAGTCAGTTGTAAATAATGTTCCATACATTACACGTCTTATTAAATGTAAATTAAATGCAGTTTGAGACCCATCATTTAAAAACACTTAGAATATGGTTACTGGAATCCCATGATGAAACATTATTTAGTATGGTTTGTGAGGCCACAGGGAGAGATAACAGTTTGGAGAATGACAGCACTATGTGTCCAATGTCATTTTAACTGAACTAAATATTAATATCCGGGATCGCTGAATGACTGAATTAAAAAAAATGTTGACATTAGGCAGAATGTGGACACAGGAGGGACTTTTCACCTTATGTGAATCAGGTCAACTACATTTCTAGCTTTAATGGTGTCATACAGAGATACAGGGAAAATGAAGCATGCTTTTGCTATGCCGTTTCTTTGATTTCAGCACAAGTTGATATTTACAGCATACGATTCTGATACCATTCTGAGTAGCATGTGTGTATATCAACTGTATATAAGCCAAAATATCTTCAGGTATTAGAAAGGTATTTCAATTTTCAGTACTGTATAGTACTGTAGGGTGAAGTAATAGCATTGAATTATAGTTCTGCAGGAAATCCAGAGGCAAGCATATATTTTGGAGATGCTCAGAATAAAAATGTTTTGGGAAATGATTAAACAACAGGAGGAGGAAAAAGTATCTATCTGAATATGTCTTATGTTTGGCTAAAAGTTAGCAATGGTGATGAGGCAGATCTTCCTGCCAAGTTCATTGCCTTTCTATTATTGCAAGTGATCATCAGTTGCCTGTAGTAATGTTTCTCATACACAATTAAGGTTACCTCAAAATATAGAATAATCTAGTAAGTACCATACAGAGATGATACCATCTCTATTCATCCAGGGCAAATTTAGAATATTTAAGGGTGATCCCTAAATGTACGTACTATAAGATATCAGTTAAATAAACAGCAAAGCATTCTTGATATGAAGAAGCTTATATGTCTGACACATAACAAAATACGCAATATTCTGCTGCTATTTACCTTCATTTAATGAGGATGCTATTATACCACCTGGCCAATTTTTTTCTTTAAAATGAGATTGTCATTGAGAATTCATAGGTTAGGGCTGACTTCCACTGTGATTATTGTTTAAGAATGGATATTGCTTAATAAAGTTGTCACATGTACACAATTTCTAAGGCCTTATTCATCTAGAATTACTTGAGTATTTTCATTTTCAAGTAATTTTAATACTATTCGGGTATGTCTACACTTGCACCCTCTTTGAGAAAGGGATGCAAATGAAGACATTCGAAATTGCAAATGAAGCCAGGATTTAAATATCCCGCGCTTCATTTGCATTAGGGTAATGCGAAATAGCACTATTTTGAAATAACAGATGCTGGTAAGATGCAGTTATTTCTAGAGAAAACTCTTCTCCCAAAATAACTGGTAAACCTCATTGTGGGTGTGTCTAGATGACAGAGTTTTTTTGAAAAAAGTAGCTTTTTTTCGAAAAAACTTCTTCTGCATCTAGACTGCTGCCACGTTCTTTTGAAAGTAAATGGAAAGAATGTGGCAGTCTTTTTGACCACGGAAAACCTCGTTTTACGAAGAAGAACGCCTTTTTCGAAAGTGCTCTTTCAAAAAACGGCGTTATGTAATGCAAACTGTGCTTTTTCATGATAGAGCATCCAGACTGCCTGGGTGTTCTCTTTCGAAAAAAACGGCTTACTTTTTCAAAAGTACTGATTGTAGTCTAGATGTTCTTTCTCGAAAGACACAGCCTATATGAAGAATAAGAGTTATTTAGAGAGAAGGGTTTTCTCCCGAAATAACCGCATCTTAACACCGTCTTTATTTCAAAATAGCACCATAACACAATTATGCAAATGAAGTGCAGGATACTTAAATCCCAGCTTCATTTGCAATTTCGAATATCTTCATTTGCATCCCTCTCTCGAAAGAGGGTGCAAATGCTGACATACCCTAAGATAGCTGGGAAGATTTTTAAGGCTGGCCATTATATATCTAAAATGTTTGCATTTTCCAGATATTAATTATATATATATGTGTGTGTGTATGTGTCATGGTTGCATTAGGTTTATGCTCAGCATATGACTTGATTTTTTTATAGTGTGTGCTACCTGCTCAAGATAATAATGTGCATGTTTATTGATGTGAATGTATGCACACACGCACACACAATTGCATACATGTCTGATCCTCTCTCTCTCAACTCCCAAGTTTATAGGATGCTGATGGCTTCTTGTGAGTTACTGTGTACTTTTAGAAGCTTCAGAGCAGTGGCCTTCCCTTATTTATTCTTGGATCTGGACTTATTATACTCCGGTCATCTGAAGAAGTGGGTTTTGCCCATGAAAGTTCATGAAACCATCTACATGGTTTGTTAGTCTTTAAGGTGCTACTAGACTATTTTTTTAAAGTTTTTCCCATGTAGTTTTAGCTCCTTGTGATGCCAATGAGAATTCAGAGTCCTCGGTACCTTGCAAGACTGAATCACAGGGGTACAATGAGCCCAAGGGATTTAGGAGCCTAAGTCTCTTTGAAAATGGAAGGTAGATTCCTACTTTTCTGTAATCCTCACATGGGACATCAACAATATATTTTCTCTGGTGATTTTTGGTCATAATGCCCTCCAAAATAATTATACCATGGGGATAAGTCATCATAGGGGAAAAAACATCTGCTTCTACAAGAACGAAAGAACATTTATTGAACACTTGCTAAGTAGTACAGGGACTTCACTAGGAGGATATTTGCCTTGCTCTGCCTGCGTACCATACTGTGAGAATGCTAGTAGTAAAAAAATAGGCCTGTCCTTTTCCTCCTAGCTAGATCCTTTTCCCCTGGGGCCAGTATGCTTTTGAACATTTTATTTTTCCTGTAGGGAGGTCAAAGATGAAATGCATCATTTTTCTAGGAGAGAATTCAATAGTCAGCTGGTTCTTGACTATCAGAGAGTTGCATAAGAAATTGGAAGTGGAACAGATTTATTTGGGTTTACCCTTAAGGAATACTGGCACCTGTTATTGAACTAACTTACTTGATTTAATCTCTGTTTTGTGAAAATGCAGCTTGGTAAACTTTTACCTCCCTTCCAGGCATTAAACTACTTGGGTCATATTACAAAGTGAACATTTTGAATGCCATAAAAAAGTAATGAAAAGCAAGACATTTGAGATTAGTAAACCTAAAACAATTCAGAATGTTTTCATGAACATGGACTGTAACTTCTCCAGACATATTCATAGGCACAACATTTCCATTTCCTAGCTCCTTCCTTACAGTCTTCCAAAGATTTTTCAAGTTTGTGCCTTTCAGTAACACCCTTCCCTACAGCAGCTCTGGCTTATATACATTCCCCCTGGCCTCTCTTCCTTTAGGGTTATAGACAGAAATTACAGAGCCTCACACAAGAAAAAAGAGATGCTTCTCCCAGGCAAGGGTACAGTTTCAGGAGAGTGGTGGTGGGGAGGTGGGAAGGCAGCAGCCCTGCATACTAGGACATGGCTTGCTTTTCTTCCCATTCTGCTAATGATAAGGGAACGAGGGGAAAGTACTTGGATTCTGTGAATTACTCTTCTGCCCACTTCCTTCACCAGCCAGGTGTGAGAGGCATGCATGGAATCAGAATACTTTTCCCTTGCTTCTTGGTAGTCTGTGGAATAGGAAGAAAAGCATGCCACATCCTGGTACACATGGCTGCTGTCCCTGCCCACCACTCTCCCAAAATGGCGCCCTTGCCCCAGAAGCCTTTTGTGCTTCACCCCTAAAAAGCTGCTGGGTATAGAAGAAATGAATGTGAATTTGGTCATTATTTAAGAACTTATATAAATTGGTTGCAGGCATGATAAGTCTTGGATACTAATATTGTTATACTTGTATCTTGGATTTCTTTCACTGAAATTTTGCCCATTTGCTCTATCTGCTTACATTGTTTTCAACTCTTGCAGTTTTACAATATTTGGTGATCTTCTTAAAGACCCAGCTTCTGGAATCAACAGATTGCATGAGAATCTCTACTTTCATTTTTAATAACATTTTTATGAAGCAGTGAAAATATGAAGCAAATGTATCCTCAAGGCTAAAAAAAATGGCTCAATATGAAAAAAAATGTAAAGATAATCTTATCATTTTTAGACCTTAACTCACAATTTTTGAAGATTTCACTGGTGTTTGTTCTGGTCCCAACTTGTTTCTGGCCCTCTTAGCCCTTTGTATTTTCCTGTTTGTCTCTAAGCACCCTTTCAATACCACGTACTATGAGTTGGTGTTTGGAACAAAGGAAGTACCAGACATATTGCAAAAGGATTATAAAGTACAGCTGCATCATCTCCAATTTGTATTCAGTCCGCTTCTTACCTTTTCAGTAACTTTTCTACAAACAGAGCTCTAAACAAAGCACTGAATGACCCATCCAAGCTGTGGATGTGTTCCAGGGGGACTTTCAGGACAGTAAACTCACCAGTACTGCTAAGAATCTAATATATGGACTTTGAAATCTCTATCTGAGTCTGATTGCTTTACCATTTAATATCTCTCATCTTGCTCTTTCTGTTTTCTTTTAATAAACGTTTAATTTTAGATACTAACGGATTGGTGGGAAACATGGTATTTTGGGTAAAACCCAGCCCAATATTAATCTGGCACAAGGGCTAACACATTTTGTATAGTGAGAAGAATTTTTTTAAAAAATAAGTCCTCACCTTACAGGACCTGGAATGCAATA
>CM057846.1:141684767-141702464 GCA_030068395.1 Apalone spinifera
TCCACTCAGTGTGGACGTGCTATTCCGAAATAGCAAAACACTAAATGCATTTTGTGTGTAGACGCGTTATTTTGAAATAAGCTATTTTGAAATATCTATTTCAAAATAAGATATTTCAAAATAACGCTGTAGTGTAGACATACCCTAACAGATTTTCAAGTTCAGTGACAATTAACTGAAATCACTTTGGGTTGAACCAAATCTAATTTGTTTTATTTATTTATTTTTCTTTTCAGTGCTGTGAAGATTCTCTTTCAGGGTTTTTCTAGCTCAAGGTTTTGGGGTCTTTCCACATCCCACATCTGAATCACAGAGCTACATATATCAACAGGCAGGTAAACAGCCCTATCACCATCACTTCCACATCTGACCATTCTGTGACTGGCCAAAACAATTTGTGTCACATATACTTATAGTTTCAGGTCATCCAAAATGGCAATATTGTTGGCCCAACTATTAGCCCAAAACTTTTCCCCAGGTCTATTTACAAGTCAGTGCAAAATTCAGATGGTACAGATTTCCTTTCATTTATGCCAGTGTGGTGCTTGTATGATCCCATTAACTTCAGGAAAGTTATACCCAATTTACAGAGGAGAGGAGAATTCAAGGCCCAAATAATGTCATATAATTTCCTCATAAAACTCTCCACTGTAAGACTGTCTCATTAACAACAGTCTTGGCTTTCATTACACAACAGATTCTTCACAAATATACACAATTAAAGCCAGATTCTGTCCTTGTATGCATCCATGAATTCTGTATTTTCTGTAATGCTCAAACCAGATGCAAAGTATCTGGAAAGTACCTACAAGTCTAGCCCTATGACTTTAAACTTAATCATAATTATCTAAATAGGAAGTATTGGAATGTTTGTTTTATCTCCTGTACTTGAAAAGCTTTTTAATACAAAGTCAGAGTTCTTGATGTCACCTCACGGACTTCCAAGAGGTTGGTACAGGACCTCAGCCTTCTCTTTTCCACGTATCTTCAGATTTTTTACACATGCTAAAGGTGACAAGCCACTTTATCCCATTTTAGGTGGGTGGTCCAACTAGCATCTTTCTCTTGGATGTATTAACATGGACAAATCAGATTGTGACTCATACGTCTTCAGATAATTCAAAATGTCCAGCCAATATAAGAGTAATCCTCTTTCAATAGGAGAATGAGACAACAGCTTTTGAGTGCTTACATTGGAATGTTCCAAAGTTTCTGTAAAATGTTGTCACGCCATCTTGTGTGAGACAATTTAGGCCATAACTTTTGGTCAGTCATTTTGGGACATACCTTGGACACAAGATGGCTTACTTCAGTCAGCAGTTTACCACAGCAAGTCACTTTCCTCGGTCCACTTTGAAGTCCATTTCTTAATCAACTTTGAAGCAATGCACACTCAAGTTGCAGTCTCTCCATCAACATTGACAGCTGCTGCATATCTCATTTACATCAAGTCCATATTCTTCGATGTACTTTAAATTTGTTGCAACAATCCAATATGATGCAAAGGCACTTCAAGAAGAATTGTTCCGCAGGAGGACAGAACTGTTCTATAAATCTATTTTTGTTCTCCATGTTTTAACAACAATGGTAGGATCTTGGTATGTATGGCTGAGGTGAGTGTGTATAGTATTAATTAAAAAGTTACAATTCTGTTTATTTCACTGAGGGTACATTTACACAGCAACATTATTTCAAAATAACTAACATTATTTCGAAATAACTTAGTCCACATCTACACAGCAGGCAATTATTTCAAAATATTGTTGAAATACTGTCAAGATGACGGACTTCTTACTCCAACACCTGTAACCCTCATTGTATGAGGAGAAAGGGAAGTTGGAGGAAGAATGCTCTGTTTTGAAATAAGTGCTGTGTAGATGCTCCCAATTTCAAAATAAGCTATTTTGAAATAAGCTATTCAATTGACATAGCTCAATTTGCATAGCTTATTTTGAGTTAAGCCCTGTTGTGTAGACACACCCCGAGTGTCCTTAGAAATAATCTGAGTGGCTTCAGTTCCTTTTATTTACTGCCTCTTTTAGCACAGGTGTATTTCACAAACTCAAAACTATAAGCATGCTTGATTTCAAATTCCAGGATTTCCCACGAGCTACATGCTGTCATTAAAGTTTACAACATTTTGCCCAAAGCTGTATCACTTGTAGTTGACTTTCCTTTTATACACTGTAGATTCCATCAGGTTCCTTATTTTATTGCTGTATCTAGCACATCATATAATATCAGTGTTTGATGTTAATTTGAATGTTCTTTTTTTTTAAAAAATTCATTCATAAACAGCGCAAGTCTCAGAGTTTTCTCATACTAGGGATAAATATCAAACTTTTCATTTTTATTCTCTTAGCCCTCTGTTCCATTTTTTCTAAAAGTCCACAATGCCTGGGCAAAGCTTAAATGGTATTATCTCAAAACTTTGCTATGTTAGAGGGCTGAATTTCACTCATTGTCATTATTCCAAAATGGAGTTGATATGTAATGATTAGTATATGCAAAGTTTTGTACAATGACATCTGTGACTTTAAGAGCTAATTTGATGTGTTCTGAACTTTGAGGTTTATTGCCTTCTGATTTGTGAAAAACCACTCCCATTCCAAGGTTGGATCTGTGAATAGGGATTTAGGTGCGTAGGATTTGTGGTAGGGCTGAGTTATGCACCATTGGATAGTTGTTATTTGGAACTGGTGAATTGACTCCTGAACAGCTGAAAATAAAAAGAGATGCTTAAATGTAGCAACCTGAGATAAGCACTTGATGTCATCTGGAGGGCAGTTTGCTCAGGTTCTTTTACGTACATACATTCAGGGGTTTCATTTTTCATTTGATTACTTTTCTTGTTCTCCAAGTAAAAACTTCTGTTTCCAAAGAATGGAAAACAGATTTGAGAAAATAAAACATATACGTAACCTCCCCCCCAAACAAACAAACAAACAAACAAACAAACAAAACAAACAAACAAACAAACAGAACCCTCCTCCCCCACTTAAAGCTTTTGCCCTGTCTTGAATCATAGCACTCCTGAAAACTGAAAAGATCTTGATTACAAATAGCCATTGTAAATAGAGTCTGTAGTACCAAACCCCATGGAAGCCCTATTTTTAGGTTCTCTGAAAGAATCTAGTGAGCAAGTTAGGAACAGTTAGAGATGGGAAACAAGCATGATCTTCCTCCATTTTCTGGTATAATGAAACAGAATGTGTAACTTTTATGAGGTATCCAAGATTTGAGCGAGCTATGTATGTGTCAGGGAAACACGAGTCCTGAAGAAGCCCTGTCTTCTAGGAGAAGCTAGGCTCAATGGGATTACCAGTTGCACCCCAGACGTAGGGGGTAGTCTGATGAAAAGGCATGAATGGACTCCCACATGGTGCAAACAGCTTCCAGCGATTCAGATTTTGAACCAAGTTCTAGACCGTTTACACCATACTTTGGATTTTCTTTCCTAAAGTTTTATGGTGAAAGTCTAATTCCAGCTACTCATTTATAGATGAAAAAATAGCCAAACAGTCTCTAGATGCTCCTGGCACTTGTGTAAGACAGAGCTTATAACATTTTACCTCCTAATGAATTATTTTTAAATGGAAATTTTTGGCATCTGGGAAACTCTTACTGTTTTTTATGTGGCATAAACACATATATTAAAAGGAGTGCCTGGCATAAAACATGAGAGGTAATTACCCTGGTATTTAGAGATAGTCCAAAAGAGAACCAAAAACTGATTAAAAAAATTAGAAAACCTGACCTATGAGGAAAGATTAAAAAAAAAACCCGGGTGCATTTAGTCTTGAAGGGGAAAAAATGTCTGAGAAGGGAATCTGATAAATCTTTTATAAAGCGCATAGTAATCAATTGTTCTCCATGGCCGCTGAAGATATGATAACAAGGAATGGACTTAATCTGGAGCAAGCAAAACTTTGGTGAGATATTAAACGAAACTTTCTAATTATAAGGAGAGTTAAGTTCTGGAATAGACTTCCAACAGCGTTTGTGGAATTGCCCTCACTGGAGGATTTGGAGTTTGGACGAACACTTCTGAGGGATAGTGTAGGTAAATTACAGCCTCTCCAAAATTTATAATCCTATTGAAAAACCAAATCTGTATTAGGTGGGAAAGAAGTCTTCCTTTTTGAAACATAGTTTACAGCCTGATTCAATTCCACTTTGTCAGAGAAGTACATTAGATGTTCCATTTATTTCTTGTTTCTCATTTTCTTTAATCTGCTTTCTGCTGACTTTACATTGCCCCAAACTAAATCTTTCCCTGTCTGGCTCTAAGCTTTTGCTGGTACAGCCAAAAGTGGATGTTCTGGTCTGGAAATTCTATTTACACTGAACAAGCCCCTTTACTTAACATGTGTCATTGGGGCCATATCTTGGAATAGGAGAATTTGTTTCCCTTTCTTTTTCATGTGTTCCTTTTTGTAGGTCACCAACTCAAAATTTCCTTTATCCTAGAGATCAACCTTATGCACTATTACAGTTCTGCCTTTTTTTCTGTGTTAGCAGTCAACCCCTTTTCATTGATTCTGCAGGCCTGGACAATAGATATATCAACAGAGTATCAACAGATATAATAGGCTCTGGTATCTTTGGGATCTAATGAGCCATTTCTCCAATAAATTAAATACAATTTGTGGAGAATCCTGAACCCCAATACATAAAAAAGAGGGAAAAAATCCCAGTTATTAAAAACTGTTGTCTCATATTTGGCTTCCCAGTAATAAAAGATGTTTATTTTCTTTGTATATTGATCAACACGATGAGAGTCTATCCCTGCATGTCTCATGCTCCCCCTTCTCCCAACTTTGCTGTCTGTGTGGTGCAGGGAACACATCCATTCTTACATCCAGACAAGTTAGGGTGCTCATAGAGTAAGTTTCCAGTTTATCAAGGAACATAAGTATTATTGTATAAATATAGTATATACAACACATTAATGCAATGTGAGTAGGTAGATAATGATATAGATACACTCCCTCTCAGGAGTGTCCTCTTTTTTAAAAGTTCAAATATGGTAACCCTGGACCTGTAATACATGAGTAGGGAGTAGCCTTCACGTGCTCTTTAGTAGCGGTAATATCATAGACTATTTTTCCCCATTTCAGTAACATAGCTCTTTTCTAAAGTGTTGTTTTGCTTCTTTGCAGGGAACAATGATGTAGTTCTCAATAAAAACATAATATTGATTATACCTAGAAATATACTGTTATACTAATCCATAAATAAAATATTAAACATTGTTCATTTGGCCATGAACTGAGTCAAAAGCCTTGTAAAATTAATGATTTTAGATAACATTGTTGCAGTGAAAATTGTTTTAATTAGTGTACTACAGCTCTATGATAATTGGCCTCTGCTAAGTTTGAAAAAGATATTCTGTGCTAGACGGAAAATCAGGGTTGAAAAAAATGTATATATGCAGTTATAGTGTTTAACGCCCCACTGTGCTACTGCAAGTTTACATTCGTTTAACTCTATTGAGGAAAAACTGTATCTCACTGGAGATGCCTTAATTAATTAATCAAGCCTGCCATTTGATGAGGCAGTGTTGTTTAACTGTTAGGTCAATAGACTAAAATTTAGGAGATATAGGTCCTATTGAGAGCTTGCCATTGGCCAGTTATGATCTTCAGCAAGTCACTTCAGCCTTATTTGCCTCAGTTTTCCCCTTCTTTATAATTTGAATTATTTTGAGGATGCTTTGAGACTTTGGGATGAAAACTGCTATATAAGATCTATGTATTAATTATTATGATAATTGAAGTGTTTATATGACTGTTTGTCTATTATGAATTGTATACCACATCACGGTGTTAAAATATTAGCATTAGATTATTTTTACCATGATAAAAAAATATTTTCTTGTTCCAACTCTTTTACTGACTATCCCCAAGGCGATCTTAGTTAATGACTGGATTTAATTCTTCCAGCAAAATCTGGTTTCCTTAAGGTTATGGTTTATTTTGTTAAAAGAAATTCTAGGGCTAAAGGAGAAAAAAATGGATACCTCCAATGATTAATGATATATTGGCTAAAAATTGTTTCATTGTTCTGTTTAACAAGGGAGTTTTTTCCACCAGTTGTACAAGATGTCACACCAAGTAACATCCACCTTAATAATTCCTAGAGGCACCATAATTCTGCTTTAAATACTATTATAAAATATATAATGTGGCATATCCTTTATTTTGTTAAACCTGTAGTGTAATAAACAATAAGAGTTCACTGCTTAGAGAAAACTGAGTCATGACAAAGAGTTAAGAATTCCATAAATGCTTCTGGCACCATATAAATCATCAAGTAAAGAAAATGCTGACAAATATCAACATCAGTAAAGTATTGATCTACCAAATGCACTTCAGCCTCTCCTTAAGCATACAAATTAAATGAACTAGAATGGAAAATCAGATTCTTTGTCACTGCTAATACCTAAATAGGATTGTTGGGAGTTTTCTAATTGTTCTCACCTTGCTTTTTACAGCTCTCAATTTACTTCATTGAAGATGACAGAGACTTCTGTAATATCTCATTTCATACATGAAATATGAAAGTAAGCATTTAATATCATGCCAGTTCCAAATAGGGTTTAATATTTCAGATGCTGATGGTATTAAACTGCAGATGGATATTAGGATGTTTTCTGTCAGCCTATGATTTTGAAGGAGGGAGTAAAGAACTGGGGAGGACTGTAACACAGAGTACATTTTGTACTAGAGTTTCACCTTGAATTATAGGACCCAGAGTCTATTATCTCTTTTCATCATGTTGAGGAACACCTTCATCCACAAAGAGTTTTGTTGATTTCTGCAAGATGACTCATGGAATAAAGGATTTTCCAGAAGAGCAGAGGTATTAGAATTTGACCACTTTACAAGTATTACAAAAGTCTGTAAAAAAAGCAAGCATTGCAATAAACTGTTTAGTTAGTTACATGCAGAAAATAACAACATATTGTCATTATAAATATTTCCCAAGAAAACTTAGGAGGCTAAAAAAATCATTATTGTGTTCCCCTTTCTTATGCACAATAAACAGTAATTACTGTTACAAGGCAGGTTTTTTCTATTTATTTTCTGCTAGCTAATGAAGCCATTTGTGAAGAGAACAATTTAGTTGAGAGAAAAAAATACTAGGAAAGAGGAACTGAGATATTACATCAGACCTGTCCGTCCCTGGCAGTTGGTTCCCATGGGTAGACCGGGTGGGCCCAACTGATCTAGTTGAAGGGGTTAGGGCAACATTTGAGACTTTAGCTATCTAATAAATGGCAGGAAGTTTCTGGAGACAATAGTGACAGAGGAATGGAGTGAACTTCTATGATGGGGTTCTAGAGTGAAGGGCTAGGTGCTCAGGGACATTGGCCTGAGCTAATGTTCCAGAAGAAGTGTGAGCTGAGGAACTCTTTCTGTTGGGTTTGCTTATGTTTGAAAAATAACCCTATAATAATGAGACTGGGGAGTATAGTGTGTGATTTGAAGCTGGGGAGAAACCCTGCCTTGTGTTAAGACTAAGAGCAGGTCTACACAATGGGGGCAGATCAATCTAAGCTACACAATTTGAGTTTTGTTAGTAGCATAATTCAAATCCACATCGCTTAAATCTTTTTACCTCAATGTCTACACATGCTGTTTCAAAAGAAAAAAAACCCCTCCTATCAACAGCCCTTATTCTTCTTGTTTAGTAGTAGTACCAGAGTTGATGAGAGAGTGATCTGCAGTTGATTTATTGTGGCTATACTAGAAGTGATAAATCAACCCCCTCTGGATTGATCACTGTCTTATTGATCTGGCCTATAGTGAAGATGTGTCCTAATGGGCCATCAGACAGTGTCTTCTGACAGTAGCTAGTAACAGAAGTGATTGTTTTACACCCTGAAGCATATGGGATTATACCCCCTTATAGCTAGATAATCCTATGAAATAATTCTTGTTTCTGTTAGCCATAGACATGTTTAACACTTGTAATACTACTAAGTTCTCCATCTGTTCTAGAATTAGTTATTCGAAGAAGCAACTATACACAATGTCAAGACCTTATTTCTCTAAATTTTATCATGTAGTTGAAGTCAAGCATTCCTGCTATTTTGTTAGATTTATGCTCTGTCTTGGTCTACACGTATGGCAGTATGTAGAATGTACACATTATTTGCTCATCTAGTACAAGGTCTAATTAACGGCATAGGTGGGGATGCATTGCTTAGACCAGTAAACACATGCCTGAACCTTATGGATATGTACCCTACACAGCTCTGTACATTGCTAAGCAGCACTTCCCATGTCTGCAGTGCTACCTTTAGCTGCGTAATTTCCCACTGCATTTAGCAGGAAAAGACTCTGGCAAGGGGAAGCAGTGGGAAAAGGCTCCAACATCTCCCCACTGCCAGTGCATTTCTTTGCTGCCTCTCCCCTGAAAGAGCTTTCACTTCTGAAAGTAGCTACACACTATTGTGTGGACTGTGGCTGCTTCTCACTGTCATGTGTGTAGCTACACATTCCCTGTTCACTGCTACCACTGTCGACAATGCCATAGGTGTCCCATTCCTCTTCCTCAACACTGTGCACTCAATGCACCCGACTTTCTGTTGCCCTGAACCTAGTGCATTCACTAAGCAAAACTGAGCAAAAAAAGTGGGTGAAAATACATTCTAGTTCTACTTCATGACTGTGATCTTTTAATTCATACAGCTTCTCCATTCTAGGTTTGCAGTCTGGCATCCTGAAACTGACTCCCTCACCTGGACAAATTGGCACAGTCAGTTCTGAGATAAACCCACACTTCAAAGTCCCCAAATGCTAACTCTATAATTAGTATCTCAGCGTGCTCAGCAGCTGCGGTCTCACGATGCTGGAGGTGAGGATAATTAGCTTCTTGTAGTGAGTACATAAAAGTGCCACTTGGCCACAAAACAAGTAATCATACATTCTGTTATTCATGATCTCAACTGGATAATTCCACCCTAACTAACCCATTGCTGATCTGCTTCTGCCACCTGTTATGCGAGGTGCAGGATCCCTGGGGCTGAGAGAGGGGCCCAGCTCCCTACACAAACTCTAACCCTCCTTTCTGGGGAGGGGAGAGTTTATAAAATTTAACCCCTGGATCAAGTACTTTAAAATAGAAAAACACTTTTATTTAACCCATGCAAAGCCTGGGGTATTCATAGATCAGGCTCTGGGGTTATCTACCTTCTCTTGCCCTGATACAGTCCCTAGTCCCCCACAGGCAGTGAGACACAGACTCTCTTTTCCTCACTAATGCAATACCTCCTGCTCTCATCCTTCCGTCACTCCAACTTTTCTGTGCACGCTGGTGCTGGCATGAAGCACAAGCTCAGAATAACAGTTCCTGTTGTGTTCAGCCAGCTCTAGGCAGTGTTTGTAATGGTCCTTTTTGCAAGCAGCTGATTCCATCCAAGCAGCACCTTCCCTGCCCTAGCTCAGGGGTCTTCTTCTTCCATCTGCTTCTTTGTCTCCTGTGTGAATCTTTCCAGGCTGGTCCTCCACCCTACCCCCCTCCCATCTGCTCATTTCACTCCAAGCCTTCCAGGGCTCAGCATTAATTATGTTCTTGTTTCAGAATGGCACTCCCCTGTTTCCCTCCCACCCCACCAAACAGATTTGCCCAGTGCTGGAAAGAGGGGACAGAAAAAGGAAATGGGGGGGGGGGGCGGAGGGGAGAGGGGAGAAGCTTTCTGCCCAACCCTACATGTCACATTTTTTATTGTGAATGGGTACTGGATTAATCTAGGTTTGAACTTTAACTTAAGCAAAGAATTCTGCTTGATTGTTTAGTAGATTTTCCTTATGTTACATTAACAACTAATTGCAGAATCTACATCCCTCAGTGAAGCTTCCTTCAATGCAAATTCTTCTAGATTCATTCTGCTAGCACCTGACCAACTCCCTTTGCCTGAGTGCTTTCATCTGAGAAGTGAAACAGCTTTCTCTGTCAACAAATGTGGAGCTGTATCTATTGCACCAGTGAGTATCAACTAAGCCCATAGACTTGACTATTACAGTAAGTATATAAGTATTTCAGCCTGGCTACGTCTACACTGGCAGCTTCTTGCACAAGAACTCTTTTGCGGAAGATTTCTTCTGCAAAAACTCTTCCACAAGAGAGCGTCTACACTGCCATGTGCTTTTGCACAAGAGATGTGCTTTTGCGCAAGAGCAGCCATGGCAGTGTAGATGCTCTCTTCCGCAAGAAAGCTCTGATGGACATTTTAACCAAAGGGGCTTCTTGGGTAAGAAAATCATGTTGCCTGTCTACACTGTCCTCTTCTGAAAGAGCTCTTGCTCAAGAGGGCTTATTCCTCGTGGGGAGAGGAATAACTCTTTCGGAAGAAACCCTGTTTTACAATGCTATACTGTAAATTTACTTCTGGAAGAACTCTTGTGCACTGTAGGCAGCTGGCAAGTTTTTGTGGAAGAACGACTGTTATTCCACAAGAAGCTGCCAGTTTAGACCTAGCCCCTCTTTTTCCATCTTACAGACCATAGGCAGGATTCTTCAATGCAGGCTCTGAAAGGAAATGCCTCTCTTTGGTAGTTAATACCCCTTTGCCCCAGAGGAGGAGAGAACTTAATCAGAAATAGATCAAGTTGTGTCATGAGAGCCCTTCCTCTAAGGTGGATAACACCTTTAGCTCAGTTGAGGCTTTCGAGGTATCATGCTAGCAGAAAATGCTGAGGAGACGAATTTCCCAATAAAACTAACTATTCGGCAGGAATTTGCCCAGTGGAGTGGAGGTTGCAGCCTCATTCCAGCGTCACCTACTCATAATCCTCTACCCCCTTGAATTTTCTGATAACATGGGTTTGTGCCTTCTGCCATACACTCAATCTGATTCTAGTCACCAAAAAAAAATGTAGCATGGGACCAATGAGCTGAGAGGTAGCCCAGTAAGGCTTATTAAGCACTCTTTCTGCTGAATTTAATCAATGACTAATGAGAATTATAACATTTTAAAAATGGACTAAGACATCTCTCTGGATCATCCCCATTATATTTCACAAGTTATGCCATGTATTAATTATTGTAGTTTGATTGCATAGCTTATTACATAACGCATGCCCTCTCTGAGATCCCAGCTGAAATCCTAGGGGTTCATGGTTGTGAATGCGTAACATGCATTCTTTTTTCAGAACATGTTTTCAGGATCAAAATGTACTGGAGCTAAAAATTTCACCCCTGAGTCTGAAGATCATAACATTTAAAAAAAATAGGGTTTGTACCTCTTGTGATTCTGTAATATTCTACCTATTTGCTGCTTCAATCAATTCATTTACCTTCCATTATTTTATTGGTGAGCCATTAATGGATAGTTAATCAATTTCCAAATTAAGTTATTGATTCATAAATTAAAAACATTGCCAACTTTTGCTTGAGCTACACGAGATGAAAATATACATCTAAATGGAAGTATTGTACACACTTGTACACAATGTCTGCAAAATAGAATCTTTTTTTCCTGAGGCTATGGAATTACAACCTGTTATTAACAAGGCAGTCGACAGTCATGCTGGGCCCTCTAGGCAAGTGGGGGGAACCCAACTCTGTGCTGCCAGAAGGGGTGGGGCCTCAGGTAGAAGGAATGGCTGGGTAGCAGCCTTCAGCACTGCCCACACTGCAGTGCATTGGGCCTCAACTCTCGACCAGTAGAGCCTTCAGGAGCACAGCCTGCAGCACTCCGGCAGCAATTTAAAGGGCTTGTGGCTCCAGGCACTGCCACTACCACCATAGTGGTGGCTGTGGCCAGAGCCCTATGTCCTTTAGAACAGTGGGCCCCAGGACAATTGCCCTCTTTGTTCCCCCTTCCTTGTCAGCATGTCTGGTTATTAATAAATGACGCTATATTTATTCACACTGTCTATGGAATTTAGTGCCACATAAATTGTCATTATTTCCATTTATTGTAATGAGAGTCACATCCGTTTGTAACTATCATAGTTCTACAGAGCTCATCAATAAAGGTACTAGGAATCGGGGGAAGATTTTCAAATGCGCCATTAGGTGTTTCCACTGGCTTTGAAAAACAATGTCCATAGGAATAACTAAAGCTTTGCAATAAGATTTGCCAAAAGATGCTGCTCAAAGTGGGATCAAAGGTTAGACCTCTTACCTGGAATTTTATTTTATTTCCCCTTCTCCGTTATAAATCCTTGGAAATTTAGGAGAGTGAATAGTAGGAATTAATAAATGGAAAACTACAATCAATGCTCACTGTAAGCTGTGTTTTTGTGCAATCACTTAGGAGAGATTCAAATGTTGCTCCGCTGAATAGCAGAGCATGTGCAGCTGGGTTGTTTGTTTCTATTGATGGTGCACATTTGCATGTGCCTTGGTGCACAGAATTTTTTATTCCACACATGGGTGGAAAAGATTTGAAGGAACATTGACTAAAATCTTTTGAATTTTAAAAAGCAGGTGGTGTGATGCTTGGATGACCCTTTTTGTGGTGTCTGCTTGTTCTGAAGATAAAATTTCTGACCCTGCACTAGCATGATGTACTGAAAAAATGAATGGTTGATAGGTGAGACATTAAGGAAAGTTGTACGATCAAGAGATGAAGAGACATAATGAAAAAGTGATTTGATTGAAGAAACTCTGTAAACAGTCACTGAAAAAGTATTATAAATGATGCAGTTTCAGACAACTGAGTAGTCAATCAGGTTCTTGTTTCTAAAAGTTGTAGGATGCCAAATAAGGAGTGTGTTAGATGAGGATGTAGAAATGTAGTGTCAAGACACTCATTGTACCCATTGCATAATTACATAGTTATGAGACACTGAAAAATTAAATAGTAGCAGGACAAAGCACACACATCTCCTCCGTACTGTACCTGTTGCATTATCTGATATGTGGACTTCCACTGTGGTCAGTATTAGGATTTAGGATGATAAGATCCCCTTTCCGTTAGAAATTATAACAACACGTGTCATTAAAACACTCTCTCCCACAAGAGTTTATAACTTAAGAAGAGACTAGAGACATCAAAGAAAGGAGGAATGTGACAAAGACATGGGAAGCACAAAGTAATAATGAGATGATCATGAGCAACATGAAAAATAATGATTGGAGCAAACAAGTGATTGGCCATTGTCACGTGGCATCATGGCGTAGATGGGTTTTAAGTACAGGTTTGAAGGAGAGTAACATAATGGTCTTGCTAATGTTTTTTGGAAGCTCTTCCCATGAAAAAGGGATACTGTTAAACAAGCATTCTGTTCATTTGTGCATCTGCTGTAGTAGATTGGGAGCCTGCACCCAATTGTTCAGGAAAGGGGAAAAAACCAACTGCAGCAAATCCCATTAACACGTTTAGGCAATTGCACAGCATTGTGCAGGGAAAGGAATTTCTTCCTGTCACATGCATGCAATCCCATTATGCCCTGAAATACGATATTTGATTTACCTTTATTATTATCTTAGCATGCATAGCTATCAATTTTGTTGGTAGGCATAAAATTACCTACGTCTTTTTAAAATTCAGCTGGTGTTTTTGGCTTGAAGACCTCCTGTGAGGGTGAATTTCACAGGTTGATTATATGCTGCATAAAGAAGCGTTTCCTTTTATTGGTTTTTAATTTACTGTTTTTTAATGACAGAGAAGCAAACTGAAGAGTAAAAAGCAGTTTTATTGGCAATAATACGTTAGCCTGCACCAATGAAAAACTAGTTAGCACAGTTAGCACTGGGAGGGGGAAGGGGTTAACCCCACAGAGCTCTAGTTGCATTCTTGTTTACATGCTCTTATAATCATCTAAAGATTTAAGAGAAGGAATAATGAAAAGTCAAACAGAATTTGATTAATAGTGATCACAACTGAGTTGGGTATTGAATTGACAAGGGAGAAAATGAGAACAAACACTACAAATGGCAGTAGAACAAATTTTGGGAAAATGCAAGCAAACTTGGATGCTACTACATAGAGTTAAGTTCTGAAAAAAGTTTACTGAGATGATATGCAAAGTAGTCAATAACTGAACACCTGCATACTGCGTGTATATGACTTTTATAAGTTAGACACGATAAAAACAAAGTCATCCAAAGAAATCCAACATTTTTAATCCTGTCTGAGAAATTGGCAACTCAAGGGCTAACTGAATAGGTATATAAGACTATTTCTAGAGAACAAAAGGATGTTAAGAGTTGAAAACCCTAACTCTAACAACTCAATTTATAAGGATAATTATTAGTAGTTTGTTTAGGTATCAAATGATGAAAGAGTGAATGAGTGAGTGAAGAAAACATCCTCTAAGTCAAAACTTCTGAAAACTGCCTAAAATGGAAGGCCAGAATCCATTCCAGTCTGCTTTAAGGAGTCACCAAATTAATTTGGCACTTATACATGCATTTTTTACATTGAAGAATTATTGTGTCAAAGGATACATTACTCCTTTGGCATGAGTCATATTCCACTAGAGCCATGCCAGTCGGCCAGGACTTTGGCATTGCAAATGAGTCAGGTCACACAATTGTAGGAATCATGGGATGCAGATCAGAGTCCAAAACAGCTTTAGGGAAAAATGCACTGAGTAAATCCATTATCTCTGCCACCCCAGATTAAAGGAGTGAGGGGGCTGCAGTAGTAGCTGTCTTCATCTGAAAAAAGCCCTGTTCCAGGTTAGGGTAGTTGATTGTTTTGTGATTGTTGTTTTTTGTTTCTTTCCTTTGCTTTCCCAGACTTTCTCCCATTTGAGCATTTCACATAAAAAAGCCTGTGTTTTTTATGTGGGTGAGAGCAAGAGGCTAAGCTAATGACAGGAAACCACAGGCCTTGAACCATTAATAGAGAAGCTTTTGTAATGGATTAGGCTGTGGCATTTCTGTAAGGCGATGTCTACACTGGCAGCTTCTTGCGCAAGAACAGCTGTTCTTGTGCAAAAACTTGCCTGCTGCCTACACTGCACAAGCATTTTTGGGCAAGTAAATGTACAGTATAGCGTTGTAAAACAGGGCTTCTTCCAGAAGAGTTATTCCTCTCCCCTCGAGGAATAAGCCCTCTTGCACAAGAGCTCTTTCACAAGAGGGCAGTGTAGACAGGCAATATGAATTTCTTGTGTAAGAAGCCCCTATAGTTAAAATGGCCATCAGAGCTTTCTTGTGCAAGAGAGCGTCCACACTGCCACGGATGCTCTTGCGGAAAAGCACATGGCAGTGTGGACACGCTCTTGTGGAAGATTTTTTGCACAACAACTCTTCCACAAAAGAGTTCTTGCACAAGAAGCCACCAGTGTAGATGTAGCCTAAGTGTGCTAAGTAATGTGAGACTAAGGTTGTTTGTTCAAGCCTCATCCAAAGCACATGTTATGAACCAGGTTGCTTCCCCCCCAACTTAAGAAAGAATGAGAGCAAAAAGGATGGTCAGAATGAAATAATCATGGAAATGTAAACTTAATTACTTACCATCAATGCTAATTTGGAGATACCAATAAATCTCAACTTTTGGAAGAAGCAAGATAAAAGAGCTAAAAGGAAAAGCTGGGGATGTAATTAGAGTTGAGTGCAAAATCTGTGTCACAATTTAAAAGTATTCCAAATTTTTAGCTTTGTAGAAGCCTTTCGAATTCACTAACATGCAAATGTTATGTGAATGTTTTTAATAGGATCAATGCTTTAAGTTAGCTCTGACACAAGAGGTCCAGGCTCAGCCAAAGACTTCTTGTGTGACCTTGGACAAGTCATTCTTCTAGTCCATGCTTTGCTTTCCCATCTAGAAGATGGGACCAATATGTCCTTACCTCCTAGGGTTTTTGTGAGGATGACACTCATTGCCAAAATAATGAGGTGATGGCAACTTTCTATGCAAGCAAAACTTTAGTGAAGAGGACGAAGTTGGGATAGACAAGGAGATAATGTGGCCCATTATTTTTATTAATAATATAAAGAGAGATAGGTGGGGGTACAATAATTAGAGATCTGTACTTAAATGTATTACAGCATTAGGCATCCAAGGACCGCTCCTAAACATCTAGCAACATGCCTTTGGTCAGTCATTGTTTAGGGTGTCTAGTCATCTGCAAGGTAATTTCAAGGTAATCACCCTGTATTGTTTCGACTTCACAGTTTGCAGTGGGAAACCTCATAAATAGGGAAGGAAAAAGAAAGATTTAGAATCATAGAATCATAGAACTGGAAGAGACCTCAGGAAGTCATCAAGTCCAGCCCCCTGCGAAAAGCAGGACCAATCCCAACGAAATCAACCCAGCCAGGGCTTTGTCAAGCCGAGACTTAAAAACCTCTAGGGATGGAGAGTCCACCACCATTCCAGTGCTTCACCACCTCCTAGTGAAGTAGCTTTTCCTAATATCCAACCTAGATCTCCCCCCCTGTAACTTGAGACCATTGCTCCTTGTTCTGCCATCCGTCACTACTGTGAACAGCCTTTCTCCATCCTCTTTGGAACCGATTTTCAGAAAGTTGAAGGCTTCTATCAATTCCCCCCTCACTCTCTTCTGCAGACTAAACAAACCCAAATCCCTCAGTCTCTCCTCATATATCATATGCTCCAGCTCCCTAATCATTTTGATTGCCCTCTACTGGACCCTCTCCAATGCGTTCACATCCTTTATAGAGTGTGGGGGGGGGGTGTCCAGAACTGGACACAATACTCCACATGTGGCCTTCCCAGAGCCGAATGAAGGGGAATAATCACTTTTCTAGCTTTGCTGGCAATGCTCCTCTTAATGCAACCTAATATGCCATTAGCCTTCTCGGCTACAAGGGCACACTCTTGGCTCATATCCAGCTTCTCATCCACTGTAATCCCCAGGTCCTTTTCTGCAGAACTGCTACTTAGCCAGTTGGTCCCTAGCCTGTAACAATGCTTCGGATTCTTCCATTCCAAGAGCAGGACTCTACACTTGTCCTTGTTGAACCTCATCAGATTTCTTTTGGCCCAATCCTCTAATCTGTCTATGTCACTCTGGACCCTATCCCTGCCCTCCAGTGTATCTATCTCTCCATGGCCATGTGAATATTTTTATCATAGGCACCTAACTTGAAATAGTACTTGAGATTTTCACTTTCACAAACACTTTTGAGAACCAAAGAATTGGTGGAATTAATGTTCACAGAGAATGAAAAAAAGACCAATATTGTTGCAACAGAAATATAAATATATTTTGAAGTGAATATTCACAAATCTTTTCAGTATGTGCAGTCTCTTCCTATCCCTTTCAAAATAATGGTTTTTTATTACTAATGTTTTCAATCAAGTTTATAGTTATTTAGGGGTTTTGTTTAGTTTTTAACTTAGGCACTAAACATAACAGAAGTGCAAAAATTTAAAAAAACAAACAGTCTTGCAGCACCTTAGAGACTAACAAAACATTTAGATGATATCATGAGCTTTCATGGGCACAACTCACTTTTTCAGATGAAGGCTGTGTATAGCATTGCATTCTGCATGACTGAGGTTATATGTTACATGTTACACTGGTCTACAATTTTTTAGAAGTCATCTGCTTCAGAGATAAAATGTGCTATTTATTCTGTATTTTGATGTGCTGAATTCAAATATGACAATTAAAACAAATGATTGGCTACTGTTTCCAAGATATTTAAGTTTTTACATTTTACGTCTATGTATATTATGTAGATAGTAGAGTTTTAATCAAATTATAAACCTAGGTCTTTTCATGTGTTTACGGTTGCTTTACATGATATTTCACCTGT